>MIEF01008893.1:0-103539 GCA_001870725.1 Taenia solium
ATAGAGCTTCCTCGAAACATCACATTTATTGGACTAATCACCACTAGAGTATGTTGCTCTCTCACATCGAGATAAAAGCCTGTCAATTCCACTTTTATTTTTGACCCGAATAGTTCGTTTGCCTCTGGACGGTGCAGAGGAATGCTTCAAGTGAAACAAGTTTTATTTATAGCGGATTGAAAAAAAGCAAACAATTGCTCTCAAATGGGAGATATATTATGTAGCTGCTCTAAATGCTACACTTTTCAACGGCCACACAAAGGCCTATTAACAACAATGCTGTTCCCTAGCGACCGAAATTTATCTAGTAAAAAGGAGATTTTCGGGAACTCTCGAAAAGACACTTTGGATTAAATATTTACGGAAGCAGATAACTTAGCAAGCATAAATATCATCATCGTATTTCTAAGACAATGAAAAGGAAAGGAAGCATGTGAAACGTTGTGAAGTCATTTGAATGTGGATAACTAAAGCACTGAATTTTGATAGCTCTCTCTACCTGACTACCTGAAGTGATCAACACAGTTTCACATTAGGGAGCGTTTCTGTCCAAGCTAAGTGTGTAATGCATGCAAATCACTTCTTGATGCAAATAACACAGCAATTGAATTATTTCCTCTTGGAAAAAAAGCCTGATGACATAGTTACAAGCATGCCATCAATCCGGAAATGAACAACTCAAACATTTCTGACACTTGGATAGCAAATAAATTGCATTTTCAAATAAGGCTTTGATTCCTTTAAATAAATTTGAAAGATAAGTAAATGGCACATAAGTTAGAAAGCTACAATGAGTTTTCGTGATGAAGACCCAAACTAGAGTCGGAAAGGGAGGATACTAAGAACGCAAGTAAGAACCTCATTTGGCTAAGGTTAGATGGCAAATGATGGCACCCATGGTGAAAAAGGAAGAAACTCTACGAACAAACTAAATTCAATCCTATTAGCACGCATAATTTCTACAGTTTAATGCGCTACAGTTTTCTTCTCAAAAAGGATATACATTATTCCACACCGAAAGGGACAGCCTTTCCACTTAGTTATAGCATGAAAAAAAAAGATGCAAATTACTTTGTGACGCTTAATAGCCCATGCTATCTCTTTCCCGAGGAATTAAAAGCTTTTACGTGAAAACACCAACTCCAAATGGAGGATAAAGAAGTAGTTTTGCCGCTTATTTGTGGGTTAACAGACAGAATAAAACGATTCGACAATGGGCTAGGAGGGACGTAGGAACGTAGGTGTTTTATTGAAAACCTTACTTAATGTCGAGGAAAGGGCATCCAAGATTCCCTGTTCAGAAGGAGGGTGGGGGTGGGTGAAATCACGCAGCTAATGGGACTAAGAGCTAGCAAGTACCTCCCATTAATAATAATCAGAAACACAAAATACTTGGGAGAAAACACAAAAATGTACTACTTTAAGCAATAAATTATAAAGATCTGTATAAAGGACATCGTAAGCACCAAGTATGTGTTAGAACAGTGCTTGGTGCCACGTACTTCTGTGCACAAGCGGAGCTAAAGACATCCTTGGTATTAAAGATGGTTCACACCAGTATGAGCATGGAGGCTAATATTAGTTTCACTCCAATAACGATTACATGGCGTTGCCTCACCACATTTTGATTAGCTATCACTTTTGTTTAAAAAGGAAACCTGTGGTTTCACAGAAGGCATACTTCCGCTTTAGTGAAGTATGGAAATGGGACGCAAACGGATCTGTAATGGTTGAAATTTCGAGAAAATTTATTAGCCAATTCTCCTTTGCCAAAGGTCTGACTATTGGCGAAAATACGCGTGTACAAAAAAGCACTAGCTAAGCTTGCGCAGTAATCAAACGGCAATTTAGACAAAGGTTAAGCTTGACTAAGCTAAGCAAATAACAAAGAAAACAGAGGAAACAAGATAAAGCATGAGGGATTGGCATGAGCCCCTCAAGAATACCAATCGGTGCAGGAGGAAGGGAAAGGTAATAATAGGAATAAAAAGTCCACCAGAGGAAAGAACACACTTTCGATGCTGATCTTGGAGCTACTACAAACTACTAAAAGCGGTGATCAATGCGGCTGATAAGTGAGTATTTATGGTCAGTTCAGACAGCATGCGAAAAACTACGAATAACTTGGTGAGGGAATTGTAAAACTAGGGAATCGTATGGATATCGTTAGGGTCTGAGGGTTAATCCAACCTAAAAGGGATCTACACTTACGCTTGAAACTGTCACAGCGCTCTGTAATCCAAATACTTTGGCTAGATCATGTTTCTTGGTTCAGCGGCTATTGTTGGACAAAGGCAAACTAACCAAAAATGCCCACGACAACTAGCTTAAACAAGTGACTAGAAATTCCCACACAGTGAGGTTAGTTAAACGAACACTTAAAGGCGGATGACATAAAAGAAAGCTGTAGAACCACCGGCCGACCACCTCTTGTGATTTTGTGACCCTAATCTCCATGCTAAACGAAATCATTCACATGGTGAACGAAAAATGCGTGTGAAGTAGAGGCGCGATGAACTGTAAAGACTAGAGAAGTAGTAAAATTTGTGTGGCGCATATGGAATGACAAAAAAATAGGTGTTAGCAGCGCGAGCACAACCCACCACAGGTTTCTAAGGCATTACCGCTCTTAAAATAAGTGTCTATGTGGTAAAGAGCAAAAGATTAGAAGGGCGGTCTGAGACATCTTGGGGTTGGTTTTATGATGCGACTAGAGAGGAGTTGAACATAGGGTTTCAGGGCCGAATGGACTGCTTTATCAGAACGATACCGGTTGTGATTTGTATAGCGGGTATGATGGCTGGTTTTCCTTGTATTTAAGCTGACTTCGGATACCTTGTGTTTATAGAAGACCATTAATCCATGAAAGACAATTCGCATTGTGACTTAGAAAATCCACAAAACGATGCCAGTAATAATGGTTAGCATAGCCTGCTTGCATTCCATTTCGACGCCCATTTTAGCCTTAATGATTAACCACAAGCCCACAATTTCGCTAAGCGGTTTTTAAGTTTCTCTGTTGTATTGTGAATACAACGTAGAATCCCTCGATCTCGATCATAGTCAATGGATGATCACACCGCCATCTCACCTCCTGAGAAAAACGGCTGAATCACGAATCTGTTCCCTTAAAAAGAAGCGACATTTTCAAGACGCAAAACGACATTTGACATTCTTGTAAAATGACCCAGTTGGATTGACACACTATGCAATTTAAACATTCCCGTTGCCTAAGCATCTAAAGGAGAGATTTGATTCAAGCAAAACCAAAGGAGAGGGTTGTGGTAACGATCACACTGTTTAAAAACGATACCAGTGGTTCTAAAAACGAAACAGGTAAGACCACAAAACATTCGCGGCGTTAATGGATAAAAACCGCTTTACTACAGTCCTATTTTAGAGAGAACATTTCAAAAAATCCTTATCTCCTCCATAACCTAAAAATAAATGCCCATACACAGACGAAGGATTCGACTCTTCACATATCCATTTATCAGATACGATAAAAATACAGCTTCGGCAAAAAAACCAACAAAAGTCATTATTCAACGCTGAAATTGATTCGGAGTAAACAAACACTGTTATGCATCTGGTAACATGGGTAGTTAGGAGACGTCGTTCATGTAATATCAGCGACTCACAGCTAAGGGCTGCCCCCAACAGTAATTGATGTCTTCAGTAGAGGTAAATAAATCCACCTTTATATCAAAGGACTGTGCCTCCTGTAGGGCAAGAAGTAAATTCCATTCTCCTCATCGAGTCATGTTTCACAAACAGATTGGTTAGGTCTATGAAAAATAGCCGCACCTCTAGTTTTTAAACAGCAACTGAATCGCTGATTTCAGAAGTGCACTTCTTGATGGTTTTACTGTAGCAGTGCATCTTCTTTTGCGATCCTGATAGATGACTTTTAAATAGCTATCTATCACGACTTCAGCCTGCAGGTGTTAGATGAAACGAAACTTAATGGGTGATAAAAAAGAGTTCAGTATTCTGAATCTGATAATTTTCAAACACATACTTCACAATTTACCGCTAAAACTTCCTGCATTCAAACTAATATAGCCTGCATTTAACACGATGCCCAGAAGGGTAGTAAGACCGCAAGAGGCCAAGATTTTCAGCCCTGCATATAACTCAGAAGCAACAAGTGGCTCATGATGGCAACAACTGTCAGGTGAGTCAGAGCCTGACATGCACACAATCCGACACAGCACAGCGGAGAAAGGACACTAGACCGACCACAACAAAACCGGAAGCAAGTGTGAAAAGGTGAAGGTGGGAGGATGTTTACCCATGCCGATTTGCATGAATGTAAAACGTTCGCTGACAATCTTCCAACGTCACGTCACACCAAATGCAGGTGCACGAAAAGGGGAACACGACCCTGATGGCATTTCAGTGGACTACATAATGGAAAAAATAAAATTCACAATTGGCATACAGGGAAGAGGACGGAAGGCTTTGGACAAAGGTCAAATTGGAGGACCCTAGCACTGCCAAAAAGATCTTTCTTCATCCTAAAAAATAAATGATAACGAGAATCCCGACCGTCTTCCAAAATGACACATTCATTCGGCAATTTGAAGTCCCCCCGAAGATGACTTATCTTAGCAAAAGATAAAGTTGATTTAGTACCCAAGCTGGTGAAACTAATCTATTCAAAGGAGATTTGCTGGATTGATGTTCCTGAAGTTCTCGAATGTGTTCTACGACTCCGATGGAATTGTTGCGAACATCAAATACCTTTATTGAATTTCCTCCATGTATCCACAGCAGAACGACCGCCTTTCGGTCTCACGTTCTGCGTGAACTTGTCGGTTAAGTTTACGTAGTTAGTAGTTTATCCACAACTGTTTACTTCGAAAACAATTATTTCGCAAAGTGAACTTCAGGATTGGGTTGAGCATCTATCACTGTTTATCTTAGCCGTCTATAATGAAAGGCATTTTGTACCAAAAAAACTTCCTATTTTTACTAGATTCGTTGTCAACTTTCACTTTTCCTTCGAGTCTTGGAGCTTGATAAATGGTCGATTCACGTTAAATACGTATCCACGAGGGAAATACTTTACAGTTACATGAAGCGGAAAGCCGATTAGTCTTTGTTCCGTTAGTCTTTTACGCGGGAGGAAATGCAACAGAGTGGGGAAGGGAAGTTAAAAAGTTGAAAGCAGGGGCAAGGGATATTCGATTGGACCAAAAAATTGCATGGACCCGATGTTATAGCCCAAAAAATCTCATTACCGTGGGATGAGCCTTATGCTAATCTTGAATTGGCAGAAAATGTCCAATGTCTTGAAATGCCTTGAAAGTGATTAATTGGTTAATAGCCATGAGGGAGTAAATACTGAATTTGTTAAGAAAAGTATAATGTCGCCCATAATATGGGCTTTATTTTGTAAAATTGCGGCATATTACATCTTGAGGGTCTGATAAAGTTATAATTCCAAACTATGGCCTCGGATGATGGGCTGCAGATGACAGCATTCAAAAATGGAGAACTTGGCGTTTACAGAAAAAAGAGTTTGAGGTTTGACGTAAAAAGCCGGCAATTTAGACAGAAATGAGCAAAACTTTGAAGGAGGTATCAGTTCCGTGGGACAAAAAACAAGGTCAGTTAATGGATTAAAAGTTAAACGAAAAAAAAATGGGTTGCGGAGTCGTTACAATCCACGCAAGCCAACCGAATAAATTCACACAACCACGATAGTTGAAGGTAAATAGCGGTAGAGAAATTCTTCAAGTACTCTATTTGCTTTCGATAAAACGTTGTCCTAGCCACTTCCAGTTCTGCCTCACCCTTATCTCCAATGTGACTGCTACTTGGAGAAATACCATCAAGTGTCTACGAAGGGTGGGTTCTGAGCTTCAGCTTCACCTTGGGAAAGGAGCTGGGCTGGGCTCGTGAGGCAGGTAAGTTTGAATCACACCTACTCGATCCCACCGAAGTTTGAACAAGCCATAGAATAGCGGGATCTAAGCTCCATAATACTCGCATTAGGTCAATGGAATTTTACAAATTTTCACAAATTACACCAGTTCACTGGATCAAGCTGTGTCGAAAGCCGCACGAACTGTTCGGCCACCTGACAACTTTTGAGTGCACGGAAGCACAAAAGCAGGATTGGTGATTTCAACAATTTAAATGATGATACACCTCCAAAGTATACGCATATTCTTGGCGAAGAGAATTTTAATGAATTTATTATTAAGGCTTATAATGGCTAATACGCTCAGTAACGTTGGTGAACGTTCCCCAGGAATGCATGAATACAATGATGTGTTGTTGATGTGGTAAACTTCCAAAAGCGACAAAGCGCTGCCCATCGCCGATCAAGAGTGAATGCAAATTGTGCCTTTGTTCCTTTAATCCCCCAGAGAAAAGGTGCAACAGTACATAAAAGAGAAGCCAAAGAGCCGACTGCAAGGGCTAACAAAGGTATCTAATTGGGCCAAAAAATCGCACGAATTCGATGTGATTCTCAGGCCTCTACTTAAGGCGAGGAGATGAGCATTGTGACAATTTTGACTCACTGGCAAACATCAAAGTTTTCAAAGCGATGAAGTTTGGGTGTTAGATCCAGGTAAACAAAAGCCAGAAGGCCAGCTGCTCACACGCATTTACATAATCGAAGATGTCAATCTCCACGACCCGCGATGTGCGGGCTGAGAGTATCAAAAAATAGCGTGACTTCATTTGTAAATTTTCTCTCTTAGCAGAGAGTATGTGTCAACAAGTTTTGCTTTAGACGGCAAGGCGAGGGTCACTGACCGTTTTGGGGTCATATACGAAATTTTGAGATTATCTGCTATGGGGGGGCTGTGAATGCCTCCGTTTGCTATCTAGTAATGGTGAATCTTCGCGCCACCATCAGTAATTACTTAGTCTAGGAAATTGTCACCTCCCACACGAAGACATCCAAAATTGAAAAATTGGAATCATTAGCCCATATGACAGCCTTCTGATAGGGAACTTCAACCTCATATTAAGCGCATACGGTATCAAAAGTAAGCCCCTACTGTCAGCCCACCACCGATTGTGATAAATCGGCGATCTTCGAAGCCACCTTTGTCCCAAAGCGCCAAGTCATTCAGTAGACCACGATGGGAGTGAAACCGTAAATCAAAAGTAGTCACATGAGAATCCCCAATGTTAATGAATCTCTCTAGATATTTGGATTAATAAGTGTTAAAACCTTCTAAAGAGAGGAACCCTGTTTGTGGTAGTAGTGAATCTGTCGTAAATGAGTCAAAATCGGTGACGTTGATGAAAATAATACCCAAGGATTTACAGATGATGAATGCGTAATTTATGTGTGAAGACCATGGGAAGGCTAATTACAGTAGATGACGAAAGCAGCGACGAAATAAGTGGGATGCAAATTTCTAAGGTCCATAAAGAGAAAATTCTTCGGGTAAATAAGATGTGGGATTTTATGCTGGAGGTACCTACATCCGAAGAATTCAAGAAAGTTCAACTTCAACAGTGCTGATAGATTTGTCTTTTATAAATGATAAAGTGCAGCAGAAGAATAGGATTCGACTCTCCTTACACTTTGGCCTGAGCAATTAGTCTACCAGCCCTTCGGATACCTTTTAATAAGCCTGCTTCAAAACACGTATGCTTTTCAGTGTAGGTGCCTTAAAATCGTGAAAATATAGCAAAAGGCATCCACTTTGAGTGGCGAAATCTGCGGAAAACCGTTTAAAAAAAGCCAAAACTCCACCAAATTATGGTGATAATCTCAGTAGTGGGCCCCCTATGATCGCGATAGGAAGAGCTTACAAATAGATGAACTGAAATGCTCCACAAATAAATTGTGAAAATATGACACCTCCCCGTGCTAAAAGAAGCGATGAAACGGCAACAGGGTTAAAAGAAATAAAGTGCTTCAATTTGTTAAATTTTAAAGTTTCTTTATGATGGTGACAGATTAATATATGACCGCCATTTCAGTCGTATGGTAAAGTTGTGATGGTCACAGGAAGCGCCGGGGACGAGACTCAAAAGGAGAGGGGAAGGGAACTACGTAACAGCGTGGTACGTCCTAATCTCAGACCTGAGCACATGAATCTTCCCAATCTCCCACAGTGTGACCTAAATCTTGACACCTTGGTGCTTCAAGTGTCATTCAGTTTGTTATTTTTAAAGCCAGTGACGAACTACCGTGTGCCACAAAGACTTGAGAGATAACTCGGAAAATACAGAACTCTACCACAAAGTTATAGATGGTGAACGAGTTTGCCCAAGGTCAGCTACGAGGTGAAAGCGTAATAATGATTGTTTTGACTGCAGTAACTGACACCTACCTCAGAGTCCCAGGCGTTGGTGGGTGAGGAACGGAGTTCGAGGGAAGAGTCACCAGGCTTGAGGGGCACCCAGTCAGTTAGCATCATCACCTGTCTGTGCTGCATCTTTCCATTTTCGCCTGAGGCTACGGGGTCTGAGTAACCGTTCTGCGTAACAGCTTTCTAAAAAAAAGTAAGCGGATCCCGCATCTCGTCAAAGGAAACGTTCGGAATGAAATGGTTTATTTGCTTCGGAGGTCTTCAATCCTACAATGGTATTTTTTCCTACCTTGCTTGAGAACTCACAAGATAGTCGAGGTTCTCAGTACGGTGATATGCAAACCAAGTAAACGGATTGATAAAAATGACTCTCCGATTTAAGTATTTGTTGGATCCCCCAAGGGAGAAGTGACCATAGAGCTCACTGTAAATTTGATCATTGACCACGAGAAGGATACAGTGATGAAAGTGTACAAATTTGCATATAGGTTACTAGCATTTATAGGGGGTAATATCGGTGACCGAAGGAGACACTCCAATCACGGCTAGGCACAATCAAGACAAAATTTGGTAATTACTCAGCTTTGACTTAAACTGCTTATGAAAACCACCTTTTTCCAATGCCCTACTTTAATTGTCTGTGCGACCATAACATCAAGTCAAAATTGTCGGTGGTAACTGACAGAAATACGACCAAGGTATGCAATTAATCATAAGATGTGGGTGCCCAACTCTGTTAATAGGGGCCGCCTGAAAATTTGATTTAAATTCCTGTTTAGATTTGGTCTGGCTAGCGCTTGGCAATCCTCATTCAAACCAGCATTGTAAAAAAGCATCACCTCTAACAGACCGATTTCCCTAACCAATCTTGGCGCCACAAACATGACATGCGTTCTTTATCCATTTATGACAGCTGCTTGCAATAAATCAAATTGCAAACACATTGGATCAGCTTAAAACAATTTAGAGTAGATGGAGACGATTTTTCTGGTCTGAAGATAACCACATCTGCTTTCGATTGTTGACTAGGAGATGAATTGCCACTTTGGCAGTGTAAGTCTTGGTGAGATATTAGCAATAATAAAACATCTGAACCGTAGTGGTTGAGTTCCCTAATAAGACCTTGGTAGCGATTCTCAAATGGAAAGCTACAGGATGTGTGTTCATTCAACCGATTACTGGATCACATCCCATGGGTATGGGAAGGGGAGTTGCGGTTAAAAAATTAAATACAAATGAGATGTGAAGTAGTGAAATTATCTCAGAACACACAATGCATGCTAGTCAGTAGCCTTACATCATAGGAACGCAATAGTGGTTTTAGAAAGCTTTACCTTCAATTCGGAAGCATGCATTAAGTAGTGTCTGCACAGTAGGAAATGTACCGAAATAGCAAAGGATTCCTCCTCTATCAGTTGGTCTTAAGTAAGCAACTGCCTTGGATTACGGAAGGTCGTTCCCATATGATGATTAGATGTTGTCCAAGGGATGACGAAAATAAAGAAACGATAAATTACCCATATTCTTGGCGATGGAGGTCAATAGTTGTGTTTATGTAAAGGCGAAACGGCCAGTCTACATTCTGAGTGAATGAGCATGACCTCCACTGTAACCATATGGTATATTTATAGTCCTTTTACCTCCCAATGGGGGAGACTCAATTTATGTGTGACAGCGCATAAAAGTTTCCGATGTACTTGCGCAACTATGAGTTTGTGAACGCATGTGAATCATAAGAACGAACCGTTTTCCCAGAATCGGAGACCATCTCCAGCTCCCTCATGCGGCTCACTAAGAGGCGCAGACAGATAACGAGGTCGTCCTTTTTCTCTGATTTGCTACGGCACAACTCGTGCAAGGGGTTGCGACCATCCTGTAGAAGAAGAAACGCATATGAACGCATCACACACAAATCTAAGTAGTAGAATAAATGGTAGTCTTGTAAAAGCGCCTAGTAATTTCTGACTTACAAGTAAATTAACCAAATAACATGGGTGTGGGCATAGAATAAACTAAATTAATACTAAGAGGCTATTAAACGGACGAAGGTGAGGATTAATATGTGCGTAATAATAGCCAAAGTGAGGCAAATTCGTAAAATTTGCAAAACTGCACTTTCAACGCTTTAAAACCAACACCTTTACCACAACTACACACATTTAAGCAGAATGCATTTTAAAGATAACGTGTACAGACACATCCTATACAAACTCGATATGCAGCATTGAAAGGCGACTTGATAGCACTTACAAACTGAGCAAGTAATGCGATGCAAGGATCAATGGAACCTCAACATAGTAGCGTAATGGGGTGCTTTTTGAAAGAACAAAGAACTGTGTAACATCTACGCTGGCTGCTCCAAGTTACATTACGGCACACAAGAACAACCCCAGATTAATATCGACCATAAAGATCAGAATGACCGACGAAACCCTAGGCCTGCGCTGAAAAGCACTGCAACACACATGCTTTGCAGAAACAATTAAAAACAAATGAAGTTGCAAACCAAATGAACAATAGACATACTTTGTTCTTCCAGAAGGGGTCAGCGCCTCTTTCGAGAAGAAGCTTTATTACTTCCGGTTGGTTCCAGTAGGCTGCATTTGTAAGCGGTGTCCAAAATTGATTGTTAGATACATTAACTGATGCACCAGCTTCCAGAAGCACCTTGACACACTCAACATGCCCGGACATGGCTGCGTGGTGAAGAGCGGTGTTGCCGTTCTAAATACACATTGTCATAATTTACCAAAGTGCATACTATATCCCTGGCATCCACAACGCACTGCGCCTGTATTAGTAGGCGGACTATTTCTGGTTTTCCCTGAGAAGCTGCATGAATTGGACAACAGTCATGCTGAAATTAAGGGTCAACTAATTAATGCAGTAGACATACGATATTAGACTTCCAATTGACGTCAATGCCTTCGGCAATCATTTCCTTAACCAGCCATTCCCTTCCATAACTGCAAGCATCGAAAAACTTTTCTTGACGAGACTGATCCTGACCCATCACAGAGAGCACCACTAGACGAATGCCAATGCAAACGAACCGACCGCGCCTAGTTAGTGTACTGATTTGATCTGTCAAGGTCAAGACTTTATTGCTGCTTGCCGAATTTGAATATGTTGCTATTAGGATTTATCAAAAGTACTGCAAACCGTTTTCTTAGCAAATCACGTCCAATTATAATTTTTTGATCTCTTCGTTAAGTCATGTCTTTACACGCGAAAACATCTACCAAACTAAACACAGTCAACTAATATTAATTAGGTGACATTGGAAAGTATGAAATTCTTTGGTGTGTTTAATGGATCGAAGTAGACAACCTGTAAACTTTGCAGAAAATTCCAATATTACACTAACCAGAAAATCGTGAGGCCATAAATTCGGCACAAGGTGCGCTTTGAGTCATCCATAAAGACGGTGGGAGTCATAGCATGCTGATGAAAATTATATTCCCATTGTAGATAAGAGCTGAGAGTTCAGTATGCTTTGTTGGCCTAAGCCTTCCTTGAAGGCAAAAGAAGGCATAATATTAGGGTAGAATACATATGTATGTATCCAAGAAACAGCGGGATCGGAACTGCTGTCATAACTCGGGCAATACGGCCACCCAAGTGACTGTAACCGGGAACCGGTAGCCAAGCAATCAAACTACTACAATGTCACCTAGAGGAAGCACAATCTGTGCAACTTAAGGGGCAAAGTAATCAAGTGCCGAGGTAAAAATATTGAAACCTCTCTCTTTTCAAGTGTTTTTTACAGTGCTGCCCTCGGTCACAACAGAACCAGTACTTCGTGGCAAGTGCCTACGAACCCGTCCCGTCAATTATTAAATTTGCTTGATACTAGAATTATGTTCGGGTCCAGAACTCTTTTCGGCTTAGAAACTGCCTTTGAAAAGCACATGTTTTGTTGCTCTGCATAACAACTAGCTTATTCGCCCACGGTAAGGACACTGGTCCAAAAGCGAATTCATGTGGGATGAAGTTCTTTGCCTTTTTCTCGTTGACCTTTCGTTCTCTCTTCACTATTGTCTAGTTACCTATCTATCTGTGTTCTATTTGGATAACAGAGGAAAGAGAAGGCATAACAAGTTCCTTGAATTGGCATCTTTGTCATGGTACCGTGGACAGTCTCGTAACAAACCCTCCCATGTGGTTCACCGAAACGGCTTTGTCTTCTAACTTGTGAAAGCACTTCCGCAGAACGATAGACTGAAATTATCGTCGGAGGTGGATCTCACTCCCCATCTCTTCTATCAGGAGTCTTCGCAACTTTTCTCATTAACTGCAGACGTCCTTTTGCTTGTCACTTTAGAGTTTATCATTCAGCAGGCGAACTCAGAACATTTGTAATATGGAACCGATTTTGCTTGCCTCTTTATCACTACGGACTCCTGAGTCCCCCGCAAAGTCGTAAAATTGTATAGTATAGAAAATACATTACTGCTGTAGGGAGGAGTTGAAGCCACTGGCAGGGTCTGACGACTATGCCAGCAAAATGAAGTAAAATCCGGGAGTCTTATGTGCCTTTGTTATCAAATGTCGAGTCAAACAAGCTATAAAGGTGTTATATAAGGCATTTTTATTCACAGAATAGCCATTGGATAGTTTTTAAGTAGATTTTTACCTATGCAATCCATAATCAATTCCTGACTGGACCAGAAAATTGCTGAAACTGGAAAGAAACTGAAAGGAATTTTTGACTTTAGCCACCGCCACTGTCTTTGCCACATTGGCTATCCCTTCTTTAGCTGTTTGGATGAAAGCTTAGTACTTTCATTTTGTGCCTTAAAAACCACTGAAAATGACTTTACCACGTAGCCAAGCTTGATTTTACGAGGCCTTAGGGGATCCATGATCGGATTTGATTGTGTCATACCAGATCTTTGAGGTGCTTCTGCTTTTGCAACCTTGGAACTGCATTTGGGTCCGTAAAACTGTAGACTTCCTAGCATATCCGCATCATTTAAGCGGAATCTGTGATTCGAGGGTTCAAAACAAGGATTAACACTGAAGACCACATTGAATGTGGAGCACTTACCCGTTTATACGTCTTACACCATTGATCTCCCTGGGTGGACTGCTCTCCACCCATAGATCTGCAGCTCTGGTATCCTCATGCACGTCATTAATGAAGTTTCCTACATTCTTGCTTCCGAAAAAATTTCGAAAGTCCTTGGGTGCCATTCAGCTTTGATTTGGGTTTTCGCAGCATAACTTCCTAAAATTTCTAATCTTGGCAAAATATTGCCAACTGTGTGACTAGCTACTTGTCACTCGCTACTAGTAGTATAAACCACCAATCTTTATGTCATTTACCAAAATTATTAATGCTCGCAAAGTTATAATCCACAAAAGGGTCGCTTGGACTTCAAATGACCTGCGACTGCGTTTTAAGTATCAGTATCCATAAATATGAATCTTTGTTCACAACGGTGATGTGATAATAAATGATTTTCTATTGGACATGCTTAGCATAGGGTTTTTTGGCATTCGACAAGCGGGTTCTTCCAAGCAATGGAATGATGAGGCTATTTTATGTAGAACTTATTAGGTGTAGGGCATTTCAAATGGATTAAATGTGCGTAGTTCCCCGAGACTTCCCTTGAAGACGAAATACGACATTATACTCGGGCAGAGTACGTATTGCCAAGGGCTGCCACATGGCATTCGTAAAACAACAGAATTTGAAGTGTCCTTAATTCCGAAGCAGAGGTAAACAAGTGTTGAAAGTACTGCACTGCCCGTCATTCCTTTTGAACGTCGCCCCAGGCCCCTCTTGTCAAGTCACCGTGTCGGCCATCACAACGTAGTCGGTGATGGAAGAAATACACCCGTAATCCAACTCCGCCAGACACTTGACAATTGGCAATTCTATTAAAATTTTAGGCTTCGTCCCTTTTGGAACCATACAAAAGGAAGGGAAATATGCAAGTTATCGCTAGTTGGAAGATCACGGGCCTGATTGGAGATTCGCGGGGCTGGGGTTACGAGCACATTCCTACTTACAACTTTGTTCCTAGTTCAGTACTATCCAGCCACGTTTCTATCTAGGTTCTATTCACTTCGTTGACACCTTCATTCAGGTGCCGAAGACAACTCTGCAGCGAGCTCACCCTTTAATAGGATCCCTACTGGCCACGAAAACAGGACAGTTGTCGATGATGAACTTTATTCGAAACCCTTCTATTAGGAGTCATCACAGACCCTCCTGTCCACAATATGCAGCCCTCTTCCATTGCAATAAGGTTTAGCATCCCATAATCGGAATCAGGGTAGTTGTCCTTTTGGCTGTAACCGGTTGAACCCTTTTGACACTTGCTCATAGACCAAAGAAGTCCTGCTACTTGAAATGAATATGTTTTGTCAGCGTAGAGAGAGGCTGTTGGACTGCTGGAAGCAGGAGCGTAATTGCGGGGCCTTAATTTCTCCCAAAACTATAAACGAAGCGTTTTATTTGAGCCTTGATAACCTCTATCTTACATAAGTCAATTCAAACAGGATTTTCACGTTTTTCCCCAGATTATGATAAAAATTGAAGGCCCTCAATGGTGCACCATCCCACACTCAATGCATAAGTGCCTTCACATGCATATTTACGTCTAGTCAATTTAAGGGAACAAAAGAACTCCTCTTTTTCCACGCTGAAATAGGCCTGAGTGTCTGTGGTTAGGCGGTTTGACTGTCCACCTGGCCCCCGTCTCTCTCGCTACAATGCGTCATGTGGGTCGCATCGATCGTTGCCTGCGTTACGACGTCTGGGTTCAAATTAAAATAATCGATTTCTTATTATAACTATTTAATTAGTTTGGTGACTAGCCCAAGGTAGATTTGGTAATCATTGCTAACCATAGCGACGAGAGAATAGGTAGCCAGTGTTATGTAAGTTGAGTGTGCACTGACAATTGTCATTTATCCTCCCCCCCCCCCAAACTCGCCATTGTCAAAGCCATTAGGTCAATCCTTTTTTGGATGTGAAAATACCTTCTCACACTTACAAATTTGCCAGTTTTTATAGTCTTCATCATAAATTTTATTGCTACGAAAGATAATGAGTGTCTATTATAGAAGCAGAGTCAACCTCACCTCCCAGGTGGTAATAGCTCCACGAGAGCCCTCAAGTTAGTACTGCAAATGGATGTTCATCTCCCTCTCTCCTCCCTTAGATGGCTCAACAGCAATCACAGCCGCAGTCGCAGTTACAGACGTCGAGGACGGCGACAGCAGCGGCAAGTAATGGCCTGACAACAACAGTCAACATGCCTGCGGCCGTGGTGGTGCCGGCTCAAAACTCGGCACTAGCCGCTACGACAGTTGGAGGGGCTGCAGCAATGTTAGCCCGAATGAACAGCAATAATACCAATTTTGGTCAATACTACCTCCGTTTCCTGCGGCATCATTCCACTCGGGCGAGTCCTGTTACAGTAGGTCAATTTTGTGCTAGGGTTTTTAAAATCTTTAGAATAAAAATCTTCAATTAGCAATGCTAGACATAAATAAAAGTACTTTGAAGGATGTCAAACCTTACACTCTGCTTATTCAAAGGTACAATGGCTCTTACAGAACTATGAGACAGCAGAGGGAGTAAGCCTACCTCGGAGTGCTCTCTACTCACACTACCTCAATCACTGTCTTGACTACTGGTTGGAGCCCATGAATCCTGCCTCGTTCGGCAAACTCATTCGTTCCGTCTTTGTCGGTCTTCGAACACGTCGACTAGGCACAAGGCAAGTCCCAGTTGTTCCGCATCTAAATGATAAAGATTTGCGAGGATTTGAGTCTAACCCGGGCTTAATGTTTTTCAGGGGAAATTCAAAATACCATTACTATGGCATAAGAATAAAGCAGAACTCCAGCCTCAACACGATGAAACCAAACAGACCCTCAGCATGGTAGGTGGTGGAACTATGCTAGTTATGAGTGCGAGAAAACAGGCTTTTATTTCTATGCATTCTAATACCATTTTTTAAGCAATTAGGGCTCTTTAGCTTTTAGCATTCTTTAATTTGCCTAACCACAAAGCCTCATTCGACACGAAAAACCCATGCAAATCATCCTTTGAGTTTGAAACTAGATATAAATGTATTTTAAAAGAAGAGTATTGTCAGTGGCCTAGGAGCTTTAATAATATTTTGCAAGTTTTGTTTAAATCTTTACACTAATCTCCACAGGCTTCAAAAGTACCCGGACTACTCATCCGGATCGGTAGGAGGGAAGTCAGAGCCGGCCCTAGCAGCCTCCAATGTCTACGCTTGCTACTCCAAATTTCGTTCCATTCGAGCCAACACCACGGTGGGGTCAACAGCTGCGGCGACCCTACCTGCTGGATTTTCCAAACCGGTTTCGGTGGAAACCACCTCGACCGGTTTTATCAAATCGGAGATGCCTGGACCAAGTACATCAGCGGGCGCCTATCGAGCGTTGACAGCTCGTTCAACACCCACCAGTCTCCCTACGATGGTGAAACCGAAGCTAACCGGCGTGTTCTACAAGGATGATACCTCGAGTAGTACTTTTGGTGAATTTCCATTTATTTCTGTTTTACTTTATGCCAAACATCGAACCTTGTTAAGCAGCAGTTGTGACATGGCTATCCTTTGGAGCGGCTGGAAGAGAGTCCAACAGCGAAGGAATTACCAATGTTTATTCACTATTCATTTCGTCCGCATTTTCAAATAGAGTAGGTTGCTTACACATCCTCTGCCAACGGGGGAGAAAGGTAGGGGAGGTTGCCGCATGCAATCAGGAAGTCTAGTGGTTACGATGGTGGTATTGTTGAAGTTGCCTGGACTTAAAATTGCTACCTTAAGTTGGCACGCCAGCTTTAAATCACTAGTCGCGGTGATGCGAAGGGATTTATACCTTGGAATGTTTTAGCCTAGAGAGAAACACTGTAGCAATAGTAGAATTATCGGTAGAAATCAGAGTGGGTGGAGGATCCCGATTCAGGTACGCCGATTTTTGCATCAAAATTCATTAGAGTGGACAATCTTTAAATACTTTCTGCTGCATAGTTAGCAGTTTACTTCAAAACCGAAATATTACCATAAGCGGTCCAAATTCTGACATTAATTTAAGATCACTGGGGCGTGCCTGTTGCTGTTGTTGTTGTTCTTCCGTTTTGAGGAAACTGGACTTTTGTGTCACTGCTTGCTTTCTTTCTAGCTGGCCTACATCCTCTGAGGGGGAGTTTTGCGCTGCAATCCCTTCTTTTTCCCCAAAGCCACTTCCAAACATATAACTACGTGAGATTATGAAAACCCTTGCCTGACACCCTTGTTTTCTTTTGTTTCCTCTGAGGTTGGGTTGCAATTTTTCCAGAAACCGGTTAATTCTCCAACATAACATAACAGGCATTGGCAAGCAGAGTAGATGTGGTTACCACAATTTCTTTGGCCTGCAGTCCATTTGCTGCCCTCCAAAGACTTAGTGGAGGAAATTGTTTAGCCTTATAAAATGGGATCTATGTAATTAGAGGGACGAGTGGTCGCATCCATGATCTCTTCAATTCCATCCTCTAGCCACAAAACCTGAGGCCTCGGAGACGGGTACTTCGTTGTGGAGGCCGTGGGAGACGAACAGTAGTGGTGGAGTGGGTTCGCAGAAGACTGTTTCGCCCTGTCTCTATGACTGGCATGGTGGCGATAAACTCTCGGCTGATACAGATCTCCCAACTAGTGGGATGGAGAGCGGGTAGGCTCTTGAACGCATTTTTGTCGTTCGTTTTAGCAAAGGTACAGCTTGGTGATCTTGTGGCATAAGATTTTTTGATAATACTTCACATTAGTATAATAATTACTTGTTGAAGACAGGCAGTAATATAACCATGCCATGTCTTTTATGGCGCTACACGAATCAGGGCCTATTCTACTTCCCGCCTTTTCCTTTAGTCCGCTAACGTGTCTGACTGAACAGGGCGGTGAAAACGAAGATCGACTTTATTTTGGGTCTGGAAACGATCAAAACTTTACTTTTCCACGGCTCACCGACCTCTGCCATTTGGTGGGGATTGATTTGAGTCCCACTTCGAGTGAGTTACCACCACTCTTCACTTATCACTCTTGAACTTGATTCCCCCTTGATGATATCGCAAGGCATGGAAATTGTCAGTAGCATTGCATAAAAGTAGAATAAGCTAAACAGCAATGATTCGTAAGTCATCAGACGAAATAAAGTCGTCGCAGGCATGAGGCTGATCAACCTTTGACTAAATGTGCACTCGATTTTAAATTCAAGGTTATTCCTTTATGCTAACTGTGGAATTCCGCCTTAAAGGTGGCGAATTGCCCCCTCAATTTTAGTAACGCACTTTTGTATTTCCAATAAAAAGCTATGCTAGTGACTTGGTACAAAAATGAAGACATTGTCAGGGTAACGATCTGTGCCCTATTTCCGATTGAAGTGCGCTTGCCGTGTAGAATGGTTGTCAAGACAGTAGGAATGTTGGAATTCATGTCATGAAAGTCACAAGTTAAAAAAAGTGGTGCCACGTTAAGTATGACCATTCACCTTCGATCTGAGACCGTTACATTGAGGTTATGTGAATTCTACATTTCTCCTCAGCTTCCTTCCCAATGGATCTTTCAATTGAGTCTTCGAGCAGCGATTCCAACCGCATTGGTAAGGAGATTACAGAACGAGAAGCGATTTTACAATTTGTCAAACTCTACGAGCAGCATTGCGCCGAGGTCTACGAGGCCATCATTACACCACAGTTGGAGAAACTGCGCAACATTTGGCAGCGCTTCTGGAGTCCCAGTGACACTCTGTCGCGTGATCTAGTAAGTGTCCATCCCCTTCCATTCACTCACTTTAAGCTTTTTTCATTCAACAACAAGTGCATTCACAGGGTCAAAGGGAGACTATTGGAAGTAGCGGTGGTTGTGAGACTCGACTTAACAAAATGCAACTTGCACTTATCAATAGCCGGAAGTGCCTCTGTCAATTTGTGGAGGTGGCGGATAGGGCGTTGTACCAGACCCTGTTGGAGATTATTATTGGCGATAGTCTCAAATCAATGCCGCCGTCCCTACTTCACACTGTGAGAGTAATGGTTAAACGAGTCCAAGTAAGTGGCACTTTTCCATCCAACAGTAAAACTAGGTTTCATTGTCAGTCTAAAGCGGTGTATAACTGGTATATAACACACCTTGTTTTTTCCCCTCAAAAACCACAACTCTTGTAATCCAGATGGAATCTAATTTGTTGCTGCTTTCAGTAACCCCCTGTCTAACCCAGCGCATCTACATTTTCACCTTTGTGTTTACTTAGCATTGCCTGCGATCAGCTATTCGTCATCTGAGTCCGACACTGATCAACTGCAAACTAACCGCCATCAGTGGTTTCATCAAAGGCCTGCGTCGTGTCATCGGTCTGGCTCATCTCAGCCGAGCAGTGGCGCATGTCCTGAACACACCCGAGCGTCTCGAACAGATGCGTGCGGACATCTGCAAGCTCGACCTCGAGAGCATTGAGGTGAGCGATTTCGCCCTGTGTAATTAACGCTGGTAGTGGGGTTATTATTAGATCCAGGGAGGAGCACAAGTGGTTGATTTAGAAGACTGAAAGTCTTCTCTGGGTTTGATGGAACTTGGCTGTGTAACCCCTTCCCTCCATTTCGATGTATGATGTATTGCTATCAGTCTCGGAAATCCTATACAGTCATGACAATGTATTTCGCGGGTTTCCCAGATCCATTTGACACACTCTGATTGGGAAATATGTTGTTGGGAGTAATTTGTGGACCATAATGGTACTTTTACTAGCGCTTGTATACCTCCAGCATTGTTTCAATGCAATCTGAGTCATGCCTAGCCTCTTTAAACACGTGGAAGCACCAAATTATTATTTCACTCATCGTTCACTATTTGCAAAATAAAGTTGGGGTTGTTTTTTTCATAGTTCTTGAATTTTGAAGTGATTGTCAATTAGATGCTGCTTTGAAGTGTTTGAAATTGTAACCCCTATCAAGACTGTCACTTTCTTGAGGGTTGTCAAGGCCTTCACTATGCACAGCGGATGCCTCCTTTTTGTGATGGTATTGTGCATTATCAAGACTTATTTGTATTCCTGCCTTAGTGCTCCAATGTGTGCAAGCCTAACATTAACTTTTTTTGTCGCTAGTGATGATGATGATCCATCTAACGCACCGTGAAATTAATTTACGATATCCTACTATCAAAGAAGTTGTAAAACTTGATAACGAAAGAGAATAACCAAATGTCCTTGTGCTGCGTTGAAAGGCACAGGGCTCATGGGCCAGTGATTGCTTGCCCTCGTGGACTCTCTTCACTGAACATAGCCTTCTCGCCAATTTTACGGCTCCAAGCATTGACACCGCCTCCGCCTTCTGCCGTGATGACTACATCGCTTCTTCCGCCCACCTGCGCTGTCGCAAGACCTCCCCTCCCGGGGCTGTAGGTGGCGCCGCCTGCGTTGGTGAGACGATGCAGTCGGAGGGTGCCTTTGAGACCGCTGGATGCCCCTTCACAATGGTACAGCTGCATGCGGAGCTACAACATCTACTGGCAGCAAACGCGCCACTCACCTGCTGGGTGGCCTGGCTCGATCGTGTTGTGCTGCGTGGACTGGCGGGACGGGTGTCGGGGCCAAAGCGGGCAAATGCAGCAAGACAGTTAATGCTAGTGTGGAACTATTATAGGTAAGCGATTGGCCTTCCACGGGGTGTTTCACGAAAACGTTGAAGTTTGTGGCAGAAAAATTTCATTCACCTGGTGTCGCTGGATTGTTCATCGTCGTCATCCTTTGCAGCTCCCTACTGATACGAGAACTGACACTTCGCTCAGCCCTCAGTTTCGGTAGTTGTTACCTCCTACGAATGCTCTGCGATGAGTACCTCAGTTTTCGGTTGGAGCAGGTGGCCGCATCTCCTTTGCTGACGATCTTCTCACGCTGGAACACCTCAGCCCCACACACGCCAGAGGGATGTGTCTGCTTTGATGCTGCTCCTTCCAATGCCTCTGCTTCTACAACAGCCACAGCGGCAGCAACGACGCCATCGACGGTGATGGTGGTCAGTGATGAAGGTGACGCTGCCACGACCCTCCTCACCACCTTCAACAGTATGGACGAGGAACGTGAGGCCATGGCTGATATAGGCACCAATGGGGGCAGGGATATGGATAATGCGTCTCCATGGGAGCAGTCTGCGTCTAATGCATTTGTAAGCTTGGCATTGAGGAGTTTGGGCGAACTTGTCGACACTCTTAGTGTCACTTCTAGATTGGGGAGGTGGTCCCACGTTTCATTTTGGCTGTTGTTACGGGAGTTGGGCAGTACTCTCAATAATCCTCGCCCAAAGCATTATTGGAAAGTACTTTTTTCATTGTAAATGCACTTTCTTTGATCCTCTAGTACGGCTGTTTCGAAAGTACCCAAGCAGTAGCAGACTCCCTGATGCTTGCACCCTCCACCGGTTTGGGAGCTGAACTTTGGTCAGCGGTTCCCTTCGGTGGTGGTGACATGCTTCCACCTTCGGCATTCTCTGCTATCACCGGTCCCCCCTTTGCCGAAGAGTTGCTAGCTGCTACGAACACCTGCACTACAGCTGCTACCACCCCAACGTCTCCACCACCGCCGTCCCTTCCCTCTGTCTCGCCGCAAATGAGCATGGTTCCGGTCTTTCCTGACCAATTTCTCCCTGCTTCACCGCCACCCCCTCCGCCGCAATTGGTACAGCACTCCACAAAGGGGACGGGGGCAGGAAGCAGGAAGGCGCATTCGATGAGATCTGGTTATGATCAGAATTCGGGGGATTTTGGTGCAGTAGCAGTTGGAGCCACCCAGAAGGTAAACCAGAGACAAACACTTGTTTATCGTATTTAATTCAAGGAAATTTTTGGGAATACAATTAAGGTAGAAAAGAATTTTCTAGGAAAAATGTATTGTTGTTATTGTAAATTGTTTGCAGTAACCGATTCAATCCGTTTAGATAAATCGCAAATCCGTCCGTGTCACCATTGGCAAAGAGGAGCCACCCGATTGAATGAACCTATCTCATGAATTTGCTTTTTTGTGATTTTCTTATTTGCAGTTAGTTTTGGATGTGTACTAAATAAAGTTGCAATTTTGAGGCATCGGTTCGCTATTTTAATGAACGAGCAAGCACACAAAAGGATAGGGGAGGACTCTTTGTTGCTCAAGAAGTGGGTCTGCAGTTACGGTGGTGATGTACAACCACGTCAGTGCTTCAGTCTCTGCAAGTATCAGTTCTCCCCCTGTGGTATGGCCTTCGAGCCGTGCTAGTGGCCGTCCACATTTGTGTTCTACCTGAAAATGTGTGCTTCCACATCCCTTTTACGGAAACACGGAATGCTGCCTCGGAGTTGTTCGAGATAAATGAAGTGGTGTGAAGAGAGCTAGATTGTCCGGGAGTGGGCCACGCCTTCCGAAAGGCTCCTTCGAGTAAGTGCAGGCCGAAAGTCAAATGCTTGAGGGACAAGTAACAAACGGAATGAAGACGGATGGGAAACAATTAAATGACAGCTCCACTGCCCCGGAACTTCCTTGAAGACAAAGGAAGGTGTAGCAATACTTGAGCAAAGTGTGTGTATTCGGCAAAAAGGAGAGAGTTGGGGCTACTGGCATGATCCAGAGGCCAGCCCACTCGACAAGGCACAAAAGTGGCCGGTTCAATCCACTCAAGCGAAATCGGGAGTTATACAAACAAGAATATCACAATTCGTCACCCAAAACAACGTGATCAGCGCTGGAAGAAAACACCCACGAGCCAATCGTGCCGGTCACTAAATTTCAATGTAGCCAAGGAGATACTTGACCGCAACGTCACTGATCCCTCTTGGTAAATCAACTGAATCTGCATTTTCGTCCAGTATGGGAACTGGATTCAGGGACGGGGGATCGTGCTGGTCGTCAGGCTTGTCCCTAGCTTTACATTGGAACACCTACCTAAAAGAAGACTTATGTTAGAAAGAACGCGGTTCAGCGCAGTTACTTAGGCCAGGGTTTCGCCTTTCTTACCACGTTTTTCCCACTTTGGAGCTGCCCAGTCATGTCTGCCTGGATTCTATCCAGCTAGTGGGGAATGGGGGAAGGTATTTCGAGTTCACTTGATCAGCATCCTCATGTGGGTACGGTGGGGAAACTGTGTGAGGGTAATTTCCCGGATGACTCACGGCTGCTGTAAGTACCATTGTTAGTAGCTTTCTCGCAGAACACGAGAATGGGGTAGATGCCGAAGGTAGACTTCGTTCTCAGACCTTCTGGTATGAGTTATCACTGATTCGGTCATCCGTATAACACACACATCTCCCGCATCACCCAAGTTTGCCACCCAATGGTCGAGACAAGGATCGGTTCGCCTTCCTCTGTCACCAACGTAGCGCCCTGAGACCCCCATGAAGACGAAAAGCGATGCAATACTTGGACAGAAAACATGTAAGGAATTGGAGCTATTGGCAGTGGAATGCTTACTTTTCTTCAAATGTGCCCTTTGGGCGAGGGGCAGGGACAACTCAAACCTCCAGCTTGAGGACAATAACATTATTACAGTAAAGATGTTCAAAAGACAATCAATGTCGGTACAATAGCAATCACGGAGAAAAAGGAGAGAACGAAGATAGCGCCACACTTGTGGAAGCGCTGGCGGACCTTCCCTCCTTCAAAGACGGTATGAAGTTTGGAGATTCGATGAAAACCGTTATGTTCAATATCCACCTATATCCTTGGCGGCAAAGAGTTCCGCTGATTCTCCGCGCGCTTCCACAGGAGCTGTGCTCTGCGGCGACAGATGCAAGGGTCTCCTCTGACGCCAAAATTGACAAATGCTGCGAGACACTATCCAAATTGGTCAATGACCAGAGAAAGCAGTCTCTGACTAGCGAGTTCTCCCATCGTGATCAGAAGACTGGCGAAGATGACGAGAGGTACGCTAGGAATCTGCAACTCCTGGTAGAACAGGCTTTTCGAGGCACACCACCCAACAGAGTCACTAACTAAGTGGCCGTTCAGTCTAGGGCAGGAGTCCAACTACCATGAAGATTAACGATCTTAGTAAGTTAATCGAGGCCACGACCAGATAGCGTCACAGTGGGCTCCTCCGAGCCGCTTTCTAAGACCATGCGAATAGTCCCATGCAAGCTAGAAAGACGCTCATGCAGCTTCCCTCATAAATCGAGTGTAACCAAGTAAATAGTAAACCTGCAAGCGTTCTCAAGTCTTTGCAAAAAGATTCGGAGGGGCTTCCTTTCGGCAAAACTACTTTCAGCAGGAAGAGAGATTATGTTAAAAAGGAGAAGTCGGTAAAAGTCTACATAGGGAAAGAAACTTGGACAGTTTAATTTAATACATGTTTAATTTAATACAATGTCTTAATGGGGAGATGGCAAGGATACCCTCGCCACGCGCCAATGATATCAAACCCCATCAAGCAGGAGGTATGAATCGCGATCCCGCCTCTAGGTTAAAAGATACATCTAAAAAAACAAAAGCACTACAATCATGGTCTAGAAGCCACCCATCTGCCGACGGTAATAGGCCGACCACCTTACTGTAACCAAAACCGGGAGCCAAACAAAGTGCGAAACGCTTCACAGTAACACACTAACATTACAATGAAAAACCAAGGGCATTTAAATTGATTTTATGTTATAGGGCTGGCACGCCACATCAAGAAGTGCAGAGCTATACGAAATGTAATGCAAACTTTGCTGTAGCGTGCCGAGATTTCGGACTACCGGTTTCGGCCACTTGTGTGGCCATACTGTTCTAGCTGGGCTGGCCGGACTCAGGACCATGCCAGCAGTTCCAATTCCCCAGCTGTCAGAATGTGCATGTGTGTGTTCCGCCCTGGTATTATGCCTCTTCTTGCCTTCAAAGAAGTCTCGGAGCGCCACAAACTCCAACGACACTGAAAAACAGTGAGCAGGTGTGATTGGTAAGGAACTTATGAGCATTGGATGAGGCAATCCACCACAGATCTTATCCTCCAACTTGCATAAACTTTTGCATGGATTGCTTTCATTACAGCGCAAGGCTTTGTTTGTTAGCTTTAACTAGGTTTGTTATAATTTACATGACAGATGGCGGAATCTTTCAAATAAAGGCACAAGCCAATAGTTCCTCAAATTGGGTGTGCCTTGCGTCGCCCGACTCGCTATTTCCGCGTTATGTATAATACATCTGGGAGGAATCCACTTATCTTTCCGATTTATTACTTTATCTATACGGGTGCTGTTTACATCGCTTTTGTACTCTTTGGTGCGCCTGTACTCTCGTAGGTGTCCGCTCTTCTAACTTCTTTCATAGTAACCAATTGGAAACACTGTCTTTGTCTCTATTATTTGCTTTCCTCTCAGGAGTTCCTTATTTAATTAACTTTTGCCCGACAGCTGAAAAAATCGGCACCGTCCTGTGGATCCCTAGGTAAACTAGTTCACGGGCATTTATAAAAAGAGTAGACTTTTTCAACATTTGCTTCTTCTGTTTATTTGCAGCACAAAGGCGGAACGCTTTGCATGTTGTAGTTTCTGGGGCACTCTTGTGGGGACGTGGTCTTCAGCTTTCTTCCTCGTCCTTGATTGGGACCGCCCATGGCAAGCATGGCCTATACCATGCGTTGCTGGCTCTCTTTTTGGTTTCATTGTTGGATTCGTTGCATTCCTCCTATTTCCTTTTAAAGGTCCCCCTTGTATCAGTCTCCTTCAACAGTCCTTGGATTCCATTGATCAAGTCAAGATCCGTTTCGAATAGACTGTAGCCTCTTTCCTCTTTTAATATAGACGTTTGGATGGAAAACTGCCCTGGATTCGCTGCCCTTTTTCGCTTGATGTAGACTGCTGTGTGATTTAAACTGTTCGCGTCACCACTGATGAGGCGCTAAGACCCTTTTTTCTTTTATTAGTCTCGGGACGATTTACTAGATCGTTGTCTGCTCTTTCTGTCCACCTACTCCTGGGTGTATTCCTTCAAGTGGACTGAGCTTTTTTCACATCCCGAGTTCGATATCGTCAGCGTCTGTCCTAAGGAATGGGTCAAAGCTTTATCGGAGAGTAACATCACGGATCTCCAGGTAGATTCTTCTGTCTGTTATATTTTTGACAACGTAGCTTCTGTCGGGTCGTCCAAATCATTGCGACCGCTGCCGGATAAATCATCAAGAGCATTGCGTGTATGGTGACGCGTTTATGATTTGACGGGCATGGTTATACGTTAATTCACGTTGATTTGTAGTTGAAGTTGGAATTTAGTCCTACCTTCTGTCATGGCATGGAATATCAGGATCTAGTGGGGACGGTGAAATGTTTAAGGCTTCTTTATGAATCCTAAGACGTAGGACTAGCTGGACTGATCTTGACTGATGTTTGGCAGCCTTGACGATGGAAATGGTGCTTCCCTTTCTGATAATTGCGTGCGGTGATTGAATTGAGGTTTTGGATGTTTATGCCTTTATAGGTTTTTGTTCATATAGGATTGTGTGAAAAATGACAGCTATGTCATTGGTTTTCTTAGGTCAAACCAATGAAACCAGATCTCTTTACAAAAATACTGATAAATTGAATATTGTGGAGGTACTGGCACAGTATAGCGAAGCTCTTCTGACGGTGAATTTATTTAAATTCGACCGATTGTATGCTTTCTCGATTTCAGGATCTCAACGATAAAAAAAATTAGGCACCTTTCTAATTTACGACACCCAGTACCTGTAAATGCTTGCTCAATCTTGAGGTCCTTGTTTTTTGTTTTTTTTTCCCAACTCGTAAGGGTGGCTTTTTTCTATCCTGCAAGGTGACTCTACATCCAAGCCTACCCCGAGATAACGCTACTGTCCTCTTGACTCTCGTCGGTTAAACCATCGAGGGGCTCAACTCTTGTGTTAAGCATTTGGATGTTAAAAAATACTTCTAAAAGTATCCGCAGCTATAATGGCACAATAGGCTTCATTTTAAAAAGTTGAGCCTCGGAACCGACAATGTCCTTTTCGGAAGATTGTCGATTTCGGTGATTATGCTGACGAAACTGGTGCTCAAAATTTGTGCGAAAAACCGTCGTCATCTTTCTCCTCGTCGATTAAGTCGCAGGTACATTGCTTCTCTAGGGAATCGCTTACCACTGGATTGATATGCATACCAACATTTCCGGTTTGGATTTATCAATTATCCCCTACAAACTGCGCACTTTCAAATCCTTCATTGCTAGGAGTTCGTTGTCGGCGGCAGTGCTCCCACCGACTGGCCTGAGTCTCTCAAATTCTTCGCCCAGCAATGCGCAACCCTGACACAAGAGCTCATTCAATCAGCGACCTTCATGCCCCCTATAACGTCGGTACCACCTTACACTCCTTCTCAAGGGATCCTATGCCTCAATATTCCTGCCGGTCATCTCTTCTACCAGTGTCAGTCAAATGAGGCCGTGAAAACAGCGCCACGCAAGGTGAAACCCAAGAAACACCACGAGATTGAGATTATGTCGGCTTTTCTCTGTGATCTTCTGCAGAACTCAATGCTGCTCTCAAACTCATCCCTTGATAGCGCTTCTAAGAATAACTCCAATAGAAGGGTCACTTTTCAGACTGCTCCCTTTGAAGGTAGGAGGAGAGAGTAAATATCGGCTACATATTTTGAACAACTTCAAACAGATAGTCGGTGGATAAGGAAATGTCATGTAGCTAATCTGAAAAATTTGCCATTTTACTGGACACAAGAATAGATGAAGATGAATAGTCACTACCTCGACAACCACGTTGTCAAACAGGATGAATAGGGTACGAATTAGACGGTTGCAAGTCATGCATTGCCCACAACTTCAAGGACACCAGAATCCCAGGGACTGTCTTGCGGTTAATCTGCCCACATCCGCTTCAATGCTGGTCGATTTGGGCTCTGGTCTGGGCCATCTACCACGACGAGTGTTGCAACGCCTTGGGGTCACGTCGCCAGGAGCGCTTGTCGTTGCCGTGGAATCTGATGCAAGGCTGCACGAGACTGCATTGCAGATGGAGGCGAAGGAGCCACGTCCTGAAAGACGCCTTGTCCGGCTGTTTGCTCGTGTGGAGAAAGACGAAGTGTGCCTGTTTAGAGAGAAGTGAGTCTCTTTGTTTAAATTTGGTGAGGTAGTTTCCTAGGTAGCCCAATGACTCACCACTGGAATTTGGGTGGGTCCGCTAGCATCACGTTTCAGATATTCCTGCAGATACTACAAGGTTATGGGCTTGGAAGTAACTTTGATATGTATGTGAGTAACATGAAGACAGCTACCAGCATGGTATTTGCATTACGGGGTGTTGGGAGGCTACAACATTGTGACCTCGTGCGACTTCTCTGAGAGCGAAGGAGGACATAACACTGGGGTAGGATAGGTACTGTCAACATACAGAAGGAATTTGGACCACTGGCATGACCCAGAGGCCAGGCTGCTCCGTAAGGGTAGAACGGCGAGGTCCCTAAGTGGCCTCAAAGTTAAGCTACTACAGCATAACAGCCTCTCACCTTTTTTTAAGCGTTGCCCCGGCGCTCCACTTGGTCAGCCTCCCACGCCAGTAACTGAGGCGATACCTGACCACAACGTCACTGACCCCTCTTGACAATTCCACTGGATCTGGAGTTTCGTTCTGTTGGGAACTGCATTGGGAGGACGTGATAGTATGTCGGCCATTATGGGCTTGGTGTCTATTCCCTCTTGTCACATCTTCCCACTTTGAAGCCGCCCGACCATACCTATCCGGTTTGGTTGTTAATACCTCTCCTTCAAACCACAGAACTGGGGTAGATGTGGAAGAGTGGAAGCACTTGGAGACCTCGTGCCAAGGGTCACTACGAATTCTACACTTTGCAATACATTGCTAAGGTCCATCATCTAGCAGTAGAAAGCAGAGTAGATGCCCTTTGAGGTCGAATTTGCCTTCTGCTGCCACCAATGTAGCACCCTGATACTCGGGGAGGGCATAGTCTGCCATCAAAGCCGAGAGTTAAGCAACCGATTAATGGAGTGCAATATTTTTGTGGTTAGGAGCTCGAAAGCATTGGGAGCTAAAACTATCGCTGGATTTCTCATTCTGAACCGAAGCTTTGATCGCTTAGGCTTTGTGGGAGAATAGCTTCATTTAAAAGAAAACCTCTGTATTCCTTATTTTCAGCTTTATTGTTTGCCTTCCATTTTCCCGCACCCGTAGACTCTTCGCGGCATTGGAGGAAAGGTGGGATCGAAAAGAGGAGAAGGGGAAGGGCGGCGAAATCGGCTACCTGCTCTGTGGCCTTCACTGTTGTGGTGACCTGAGCGAAGCGGCGTTGAAGATCTTCCACGTTGACGCGCGTGCTCATGCTATCGTTCTTGTGTGTTGTTGCTACCACAAAATGACTACTCATGTGGATTATATTCAAGAGGCCGTAGAAAGTAAACAAGCGTTCACGGTAAGAAAGTGTTCTCAACACTCCATTGAAGTAACTTATTGCACCAATCTACAATGCTTGGTGTAGGTCTCAATCAACTAGCGTTTTTGCAAACCCTCGTCCCCCCAGTTCCCTCTCAGCTCCCAGCTACGCGCCGCATTCCAGCGATGTTCAGATGCAGGAACAACGGTGGCAGAAAAGTCGCTAAAAGCGACAGTAGCCCTTCGTCTAGCTTGTCAGTGGTCACCACAGCAGTGGGCACAATGGAGTCTACGTGAGGTTTATGAGCACCGCATTCGTGTCTTCGTCCGGTCCCTCCTTGAGGTGCACCTCAACCCCCCTTCTGCTCCTGCTACAAACATCACCATTCTCAAACGAGTCGCTCGTTATCCAGTCACCTGCCCTCTGCCGTCCAACACTTGTCTCGCCTCGGCGCGTCAACAACTACCCGAACTCACCAATCACTGGCATGCTCTTAAGTCAGTTGCTGCATCCGTCAATGACGGAGCTGTCGATGCTACTGTCATCAACATTGCAGAACTCACTCGACTAACTAATGCCAAAGCAGAGGTATGGCACCTCCTACCCGGTCTCACAGCACTGCAGCAACTTGTCCAGCCTCTAATAGAGGCCCTCATTTTGGTTGATCGTTTGTGGAGTTTGGAGTCAGCTCCGGATTTGCGAATTGCTACGCTTGTGCGCCTCTTTGACCCCAAATTATCGCCTCGATGCATGGCTCTTGTGGCTGTAAAGAACACTGTGGACACTATTTCACCCTTTTAACAATTGCCTTGGAATGTAAGTACTTTGATTTAGCATAAGTTGGAAGAAGAACCCGCTTTGCGCTTGAGTTACCTTGGAAGACGTCAAAAGGCATGCAGATCCCGACGAGATCTTTTCAGTAACGTGTTGATGGGTTGAGCAGAGGTACGTGCTATCCTCTATCTTCTTGGGGAGGTTCTCCATTCATCTTCTGCTATGCCGACACTGAGATCCAGGCGGCTCTCCAAATTCATGCAATTTTGATTATCCTCTCATTTATTTGATAATTTTAGCTAACTATCCAGTCGGTAATCACTAGATTTTCCTTTGATTTTGATGAATTAACCAACTCGACTATTGGTATAGCGCCTCGAGGTACCTCTGGCGAACTTACAAGGTCAATGGGTTCGACACTGGCCTTATTGTAATCACGCAAAGGGGATGCAATACCAGCTAGTTGAATGGCGTGGGTAGATTCCCGAGTCACAATCATAGAATCCGAGTATCTGGAGGCTAGAGTCTGCATTTCCAAGCACAAAGGTAAGAAGGCTACTGCCGTATCATGTAACTGCCTCCCCTCTTCCCCTTACAGCCTCATTCGCGAGACGGAGACGAAGATAGTAAAATGAACTCCCAGAATCGCCAAGAAGTTTCCTTTTAAAGACAGCCCTAACTGGGAACGATACTTTAGGAATTCACTTACCACGTTTTGGCGAAAGCTGAGCTGTGTCTCTTCAGCAAGCGCATTGCGTATTCCAATCGCTTCTGCGAGAGCAACTGCATGACAGCATCATGAGATCGCCTCCTGTATTCATTCCCGTTTCAATGCTTTTCTTCATGAGGCATGCGTGTCCGGAAATTGCTTTGCAGCGAGCCCATGAGCACAGCGTCGCGTAACCAGGGTGAATATGAAACCAAAGCACACGTTTAAAAACCTCAAGGTGTTTCCAAGACATGAAAATTTGTAGCTAAAGACTGTGTAGCGAATGAAAAGGATAAAAAATGGCGTTGGTTCATTAAGTACAGAGGTCAAAAGGGGCTAGGGCAGCTAGAGATCCTTGCGTTCCGTCTTCCGTTCCTCCCTGAAAACGGGGAATAAAAGGTCAGGTTTGGATAGGACTTTGGGGTGAAAGGGGCAAAGGGACTGCCTTACTCCTCTTCCTCCTCTTCACTATCCCCCTCCATCTCAAAGGTCTCCAAAAAGTTATCCTTAATGTCAACGAACTGGACACTGGGAGCGTGTATTAGCTGCTTGAGATTGTCATGAATGGTCGATTTCAGAGCGTCCACGTACTGGAAAAAAAACAAAAAAGAACAGGCGAAATATGCGACATTGAAAGGCAGGTAAGGCACCTACTTACAAGCTACTGGATTTAGACGTAAGATCATGAGGACAAACCTTTCACCGATGTTAGAGGAGAAGGGCGCCTCGTACAGTCAAAGAAAGTCGTCTGTAACTCATCATATTAGGTGCGAAAAGACAGATTTATCGAAGGGGTAAAGGTTAGACAGCTGAGCCAAAATATCGCCCCATCCTGGATTTACAACTTGGGTATGAGCTATCGCCTGCAAGACCAGCAGAAAATCCTACTTTAATTAGATTTTCTATTTTCTTCAAACTTTTTGCCAAATTTATGGGATACTTTGCAGGGCTGGGTCCGCGAATCGGTGACAGGAGAAGGGCGGGATGCATGAAACACTTTCTAATTTATACGACGATCTCTCTCCCCTGGTGACATTGAAGTGAAGTTTCAAGACGAAACCACACACATTATCTGAAGGGTCGTTTCAACCTAAGTGGGAAAACTACGAAGTGTGGTCCTCACCTTTCATCGAAATTTGCTCTATAAATACCGTGGGCTCCAAACTTCAGCAACAGTAAAATGCCTCCCGCCGAATTCAACTACCGAACGCCGGTGTGATGGCACCATTTTAAACATCGAAATTAGATAAAAACGCAGACCAGGATTCGGATAAAGAACTTAGCTGGGCTCAAGGAATTCAACCACTTGATCAGTGGTCTATTTTCCGTCGCCTGAACCGACCTAGCCAAAATTGCCGGCCTTGCATTTCGGACTGGCACGGGCAGCGATGCTAAATTGATGGACCAATTTGCGGGTTGCCACACAGTAATGTCGGTTTCGTTCTCTAGGCGTCAGAATGCTGACCTTGTGAAGCATTATTGGAAGGGAAGAGTGTGGTCACGGACCGTCGTTCCAGTCCGAGGAAAAATGTATTTCTACCTTGCTGGAACCCATTGATCTTGACACGGTATATAGCAAGACATCTTAGTTCGTCAAAAGACAGTCTAAGAGATGATCAACCACCAATATAACCTCTCGGAAATTGATTGAAAAAACAACTCACAGCTATCTACTTAGTGGTGGCATTTTCACGCTCAATGATGGGCTCAAGCTGACTAGTGTGGAGTAGTCGATCCTGTTTATCGATAGAAAGAAACACTCCACCAAAGATGCAACTTTTCGAGCGTAAACTCCGATTAAGGGCTTGAATCTAGATCCGACTTAATGCCAACTGACTTCATAATGAGTGGAGCTCCCGCCTCAAAACTGCTTACCGGTAAAAACGAGAAGTGGTCGCAATAAGATTCTAAGATGGAGGTTTTAAATGGTTAATGAACTTTTGAAGTGACATAACACACACGTCATCCAAAGGTACCAAAGGCCGCAAGTAGCATGGCGGTAGCGTTCTCATTGTCTTGCAAACGGATAACATGGAGAAGAGTACTTTGCAGAGCGAACCTTAAAACCTCAAACGCATATCTGAAAAACAATCTAGTTGGCGATTTCTTTTCAACCTGTCAAAGTAAAAGTGTAAACTTCAAAGCTTAGGCGATAGAAGATAACACAAACATCCCCGTTTCGCTTAGAGTGATTGAACGCCGTTTACAAAATGTTGCATACCTTCTCGACTAACATTACGATTTCAAATGTGAATTACCATCAGTTGAAAGAAAGAAAAAACTCCAACTCTTGGGTACACACCGACTTGGTATTAGCATTCTCCATCTTCGTGTTCAAATCTGGATGTAGAGTATAATCCGGAGCAAAATATTCAATGTATTCCGAGTAGGGCAGCTCATTGGAGATATCCTCTTCGCGATCCAGAAGCACTGCAGTCTCGTAGGCCCAGCAGCGCGCCACATTACGCACCGTGTAGCCGCCACCACCCACCACGAGAGTTGGTATGCCCAGACCGCGCACACACCGAACACAACGTCCGTGGCCACGGATGGAGAGGTTAAAGACGCCAAGGCGGTCGCAACCCAGCGAGTCGGCACCGCATTGTAGCACTATGGCGGTAGGGCGGTAGAACTGCACCACCTCCGTAATGACTGACTTGAAGATACCGAAGTACATCTCATCGTCGATGCCCTCCTTGAGTGGTACGTTCACTGAGTAGTATTTACCGGATTCGGCACCCACCTCGTACATGTCACCTAGCGGAATGATACAAAGGTACGTAGCGCAAACCGTGGAGGACCCGACCACTTCATTCTGGCGAATAAATAGCAATCGTGCCTAATTTACCTTACTTGTGGCACTATTATTGGCTAAGAACAAGACACATGGAATACCAAGCGCACCTGTACCCGGGAAGAAGAAATTCCCGAATCGATGAAATGAAACTGTCATGACTCGATCCGTCAAGTAAAATGCCTCTTGGACCCCGTCACCATGGTGGACGTCAATGTCAATGTAAAGAACACGGGGGTGGTACCTAACAATGCAATGGCATGCCTAAGATAATGAAAAGTTTTCTTGCTTTAAGAGTTGAAGAATGGCAATGACGATATCGTTGACATAGCAAAAACCGGATGCTTCAAACTTTTTGGCATGATGGAGACCACCAGCCCAATTGATAGCGATATCTGTAAACTAAAAGAAAAATTAGGCAAGTTCAAACATTACACCGTCGTTTAGGTATCTTGCACCCATTAGAGATGCTCCGGTGTAGAGAGAGCAGAAGTTATATATGCCCTCGAATATGGGACTACAATAAGTAAGAGGGAATGTGACAAACCAATCCTCCCCCACATTGTAACCCAGCAATTTCTCCTTTGGAAACTCATTGACGTTCGACGGTTTAACATCGCGAAGGAACTCTAAATATTCCAACGTATGAAATGCCATCATATCTTTCATGCTAGCTTTCGGAGCTCTATAAATCTATAGAGGAATTAATAATTGGCAGACCATAGTTACTTGCATATGTTGCGTGAGACCATAACCAAGTACAAGTGTGTGCGCGAGTGTAATTCGGTGAGGTTTCATCGGATGATTAGGCCCATAGTGAAAATTGCCAGCGTCAGGATTGTAAAAATAAACCACACGCCTCTTTCCCATTCCCATAATCGCACACAAATTTTCAAAAGGCCCAGGGATGAGGAGAGTTCCAACAAAGCAAGGAAAAGGTACTAATGTATTCCATGAATCAAACCGGTTGTAATTAAAACTTAAAGCACATAAAATGCAATATTCTGAAAGCAAACGTCATGCTTTGGAGAATAAATACTAAAAACATTAAAATCGAACCTTCTTCTCGCATCGTAAGGCACTTATCTTTGCTTAATAGCTGACTTTCCTACCATCTTTTAAAGATAGCTAGTCTTTTAGATGTGAACATTAGGGAAACCCAGGTGTAATCATTCCAAAAACACTTTGAATTTTACGACTGGTCATGTTGCGGTTGTGGTGTGCAAGAGCTGCGGCTTACAAAGTATAAATGGCAGTTCAAACATGTAAACTATTCTCTAAGGCTTAAATAAAAACTTCCTCCAAAACCTTGAAGTTTCGAATTTGTAAACTCTTTGCAACCCTACACCAAAACTACATCTAATTGTGTCTATAGCCTGCAAAATTCTATGCCCTATTTCTAATTTAGTCATGTTTTTTGACCTTTCATTACTAAAATCACTATGATGATGCAACTGCTCTTCAACTGGAGCATTGACCTCAGCCCCTATTGGTACAAATCTTGATGGTTTACTCTTTTGGTCGCTGAGAATGTTAAGTGTGTCGAAAAGCTTATTCGTGAATACGTTATCCTCGAAGGCTTTCAAATCGTTCAGCACTGCCTTATTTTGGGTGGGAGTTCTAATCCATATTGTTATTAAAATAGCACCGAGATAGCGCCACCAATAACAGGGATGTGCTGTTCGAATTTACCCCAGAAAATTTGAAGCGCTTGGAGGAATTAAAAACGCACTATCCTGTCGGCTATCATGCCTCCCTTATAATGCCTGCTCTGGACATTGCACAACGGCAGAATGGCTGGCTTCCGATTTCGGCAATGTCAAAAGTTGCGGAATACTTGGGTGTACCTGAAATGCGCGTTTTTGAAGTGGCTACTTTTTATACCATGTTTAACAGGTAGCTTAGATCTTCATCCATACTTTGTTTGATAGGAGTCCTGTCGGAAAATACCACCTGCAACTCTGTACTACTACCCCGTGCATGTTGGGTGGTGTTGGTTCTGACGTGATCTTGGAAACTATCGAGAAAACCCTAGGCATTAAGACTGGTGAAACCACTCCCGACAAACTCTTCACCCTGAGTCAGGTTGAATGTCTTGGAGCTTGTGTTAACGCACCGATGATGCAAATCAACGATGACTACTATGTACGCTATTGCCCCCTACGGTCTACTCTATTTCATGCCACAAATGTTATATCGTATTTTATTGTTACTTTTATAGGAGGATTTGACTCCTGATGATGTTGTTAGGATTCTCGGCGATCTCAAAGCGGGCAAGAAGCCAAAGCATGGGCCACAGTAAATTACTCATTGCTTAATTGGGTTTGGTTTATTTTGGATTTTTTGCGCCTGACTCATTAGTTCTCACTTTCTTTAGATCGGGTCAAGGCAAACGCTGCGCTTGCGAACCGAAGGGTGGTTTTACTTCTCTCAAGACGCCTCCTGTCCCTCCGGGCTTCAAATTGCAGGCTGCACTGAAGTAGAGTGTAGATATTTAGCGTTTCTTTAGTTGGGATATATATGCACCGAAAATGTTGTATTCTATACTTGCCCATATTTTGTCACCTTCTGCCTAGTACCATCTGGATATTTGGCTATTTATTAAACAGAATCGCGGGGTTCGTTGAACGGATTTGTTCTTGGTGACTGCTTATTTATTAAACATAGTTTTGTCGCTTAGTTGTGACTGAGGAGCATATTCTCCATGATTTTAAGTATCAACTCATTGAATTCAGTAATCGCTTCATTTTTTTTGTGGATGGCAGCTATTTTCTGCCATGCGTCTCAGTGTATTTACATGCCTTAGAGGTTTGATTTAGATGGTACCGAGTATCGCAATCATTGTCTTTAGAGTTCCCTCCAGGCACTGAAGCGCATGAGATTCCCGGTGTAGTTTTACCATGTAGGTATGAAGAGGCTGGTAGTATACAATCTCTTGGGGCTATAATGTCAAATGGCTCCACTCCGGTTCTAAGCATCAGCTTCGGACTCCTCCAACCATTCCTTTGTTTCTGCCCATAGGGTTTTTGGTGTTTACTGAAGTCAGGGGTTTGCTTCTATGCTCTTTGTTCGCCATCTCGAAAAGATATTGGAGTTTAAGGGGAATTAGGGGTCGTTCGTATTTGGAGGTATTCTTCTACCGCGGTTTTTTTGCGAACTATGTGGTAATGATTTATCTGTTACTGCAGGTCAATTGTCATTTTGCAGTGGGTGCTTTCCGTGGAAAATTTTCTTTTACAATGGTCCATTTGGTGGGATAAATGATGTAAGATGGTGTCATCCGGAGGTTTATCCCGGGCATTTATAGGCCTTAGCAACAAGAGGCATTGTTGAGCCACCACAAGCCAGTTGTGGTATGCTGTTTTGGCATACACATGTGGTTTCAGTTGCTTCAGATGTGGTTTGGTCCCATCGTTAGTCTCTCTTTAGGACATCTAATTCGACCCAGCAATTTCTACTAGGAGTACTGTTGATCCTTGATTATCTGGTTCGCTAAGTATTTCTACTGCTTTTCCATTGTCTTGATTCTTCGTTTCAAAAGTTACTCAAATTTCCGTGTAGAATTTAAATTTCTCCCCTCTGGATGTAAAATTGTCACATAAAAGATCGTTGATGCTGTGATACAAAGCAGAGTTGATGGTGATGGGGCCCAAGGTAGCGATGATGGAATTGAGGCAATCAAAACTGGCATTATCAAAAATGGTGCATCCGTTCAGTGCGCTGAGGCCTCGTCCAATCCTGATCTTACGAGCCATAATTGTTTCGGTGCTGCAATGTCAAAGCAGCCGTAACAATTATTGTGTTTGGATATCATTCTTTCCTGCGTACCATCTTTCCCATTTGCATGGTGCCCAGCCATCCGTCAGCGTTATCCCTAATCTGTGAAATGGCAAGGTGTCCATAATTTCCATGCGAAAACCGTAGGAAGTGCTTTTCTAGACGTCTCGTCATCATTCGCTAGCATGCACGACACAAGTATGGAGTTGTAGCAAAAGTCAAATCCAATCCAATTTTTAGCTCAGCATCAAATGAAATTAAGACTGTTTTTATGCGAATTCAGTAATTTTTAGCTGGTCTACTGTCTTAATTGTGTCTGAAGGAACTAGGAGGCATGTAAGTCTGAAAGAACATCTGTTATGGACACTAGGGGGTCAAAGAAACAAGGCAAGAATGGTGTTGGAAGGGTGGAAATCGCACTGCAGCAGATTAGTCAATACAGTTGGTAAACGAATGTCGTTTACTCAACATCACAAGCGTGATTGAAGAACCTCATCCTGGAGCTGTTGAATCAACCTCTTTATCTATGATCTTTGCTCAACACCAGTTAATAAGATACCATGTAGACGTCGGGATCCCCTTTGAGGAAGCAACGTGGCTACATGACTGACATGTATTTAAGCCCTACGCAGAGCCGCCAGACGTTTTTTTTTCGACCACCCTTATTCTTCCTGTCCCCTATCGTTATAAAATGGCTTGCGGGTTTTATGACCTTGAGCGTCGAGGATCGAGAGCCTGGATCTTACTGGGGCTTCCGATCAGAAGGGTGAGTGAAACCTTCAGAGTGGATGCCTCTGTTTACCGGCTCAATAAGTACGCAAGGGAGGTACGATCGGCGTGCGCGTGTCTGGTGTCAATGGAGGAGAAGCTGGTGTGGAACACGTTCGCCCCTGGATCGTGACCCGATGATTTCAGTTACGCGTCGTCAGAGTAACTGACCTTTGGAGAGCTTGGGGGAGTTGGAGTAAACTTCTGCTGGACACGAGCCAGTCGGTTAGGACTGAGGAAAAAGACGACCCAAAATGAACGGCACATTTAACACCAATTGTTTTTTATCACAATCTTCCCAACGGTATCAACTTCAGCTTCTTTGACAGATTTGCAAACAAACCTAGATTTATTAAAATATCTGGCTGTGAGTCCATCAGAGAGCCTTTTTTTGCATAGCACCCCTTACCATTGCAAAACATTTCAATGTCTGAAATGTGTGGCCTTCATAAACTAGTCCGTAGCTTAATAATCGCCGTAGACTATGTGAAAGGCAGAAACAGTAAGACGTACTTTTACGGCAGTGGAGTTTTATTTGAGCAAATGTGGACTTCAAGGCAGGAGCCATCCACAGACTTCTTTAGGCCAAAATGAGGCAGTGGAATTGAGGCTGGACAAAATGCTCCATTTGGGCTAATTCACCGAGAATCCAATTTCTGGCAAGGCGATCAGCCCCAGGATTGACTAAGGGGGTATGCTGCTCAAGTCGTTTCGCGTCGAAGGCAGATCTAACAAGGAAACCAAGCAGGATGCAGATATGAACGTGGCAGACAATCGCAAGGGAGCGGAAATTGAGAGCAGTCCTTGCTGATGACACAGTTTTGCCAAGGAAACGGTCAGCGTAGGGTGGTCAACCACCACTTGGACTTGGTGACGCGCCGTGCTCGAGGAAGCAGAGGCCAACAATTGTTCCACAAGGCAGGAGCCTCGTATGGAAACTAGACATAGAGTTGCAGAAGGAACAGTAGAAGTCCTTCTGTCTTCACATGTATCAACAAATGCAGGGCTTAAGATCCATCATTAGGGTCACTACTGGGCTTGTCTACGGAAAGGACTACGATGTGGAGAGTGACCGGCCTTCCCACCTATGCAAGTAAAAATAAAATACGATTTCAGCGTAGGGGCGTCAGAGCAGGATTTTGAGGTTCATGTTATTGCATTCCTAGACGCTGGCTTGACCATGTGGTGACTTAACAAGAAAACCAGTATCCTAAGAGTTCACACACACAAAATGAAGCACATATTGTAAATTGCCACGTGCGAGTATTACCCTTAGTTAAAATTAACGAAAAAGGTTAATAGAGCTTTACAAACCGCACACATTCACAGGTTGTGGAGAACAACTTGCCTCTGATTCGCCTCCGAGGTACACCTTGCTGCCTTCAGTTGCCAAGATCATATACCGAACCAAAGCGACTACAAATATGAACAACACGAGCATAAATACTGAGGTTCTAGGTTGGCCATAAAAGAGAGCAAAATTTTGTTTTCTTGAAATTCACATTACTTATTACAGAAGTGGTCTCTCATACACCAAACGGAAACGTTTAATTTGTACTTGCGAATGAGAAACGTGGTCCTGTTTAAAAAGACTTGGAGTTTACATATTTATAGTAGAAAACAATGCTTCCAAAAAAATTCGTTTTTGCTAGACCATCTATGACTTGCAAATGCCTACTAAGTACGTTTGCTTTCAATCAAGTAAGAAGGCTAAAGATTCTGTTCGAAATATCACCCTTGTACGAATCCTTGCTGTAGCACTTCAAGGCTCACCTGTAGACAAAATAAGACAATAATAAGGAAGAATTTGGGTATTCGGAGAACGGATAGGAATTGGAGCTGATGGCATGACCCAAAGACCAGATCAGTCGGCAAAAGCGATGCAGCCAGACAAGTGACCGCAGCCGGAAGCAAGAGTTATACAAGCATCAAACGCATTCCATAGCTCCCCTACTTTTTAGCGGCGTCCACGGCGCCCCCCTTGGTCAACGTCTCATGTCAGCCATCGCAACGTAATCAGTGCTGAAAGAAAGCTCCCATGAGCCGACCATGCCAGTCATTTAAATTATATGTAACCGAGGCTGCACTTGGTCACAGGATTACAGATCCCTCATGGTGAACAAAATAGATGCAGATTTTCGTTCGGTTTGGGAACCGGATTCTGCAACGAGGAATTGTGCTTGCCATTACGCGAGCCCACAGCGAGACGTTGGAACATCGGCCTAACAGCAGACCTATAGAAGAGAGTACCGAATTTAATACACTTTTGTGGGGTTGGGATTATGCTTATTTTCACATTGTCGATGCCTTTATACAACTATGGTAGGATTGAGGTAGTTGTCAAAGGTAGATGCCATTCTCGGCCCTCCTTTTGTGGCTCATCACTGATTCTCCCATCTGCAGCATAAGCGCTTCTTTCCCACCGCTAAAGTTCGTCACCCAGTGGTAGAAACCAGGATAGATATCCATTAAGATCGAGTTCGCTTTTCTCCGCCACTATTGCAGCATCCTGGGCCTTCCATGGAGTAGAAAAAGGGACATGAAACGTTGGAACAATGTTATACTCGGCGAACGGAAAGGATATGATGCTACTGGCATGGCCAGAGGCCATCCCCCTGGCGAAGGCCAAGCGGCCAAGTGGTCGTGACCAAAACCGAGAGATGAACAATCAACAAACGTCTTACAGTGGCAGATCTTAGAAGTCTGACCACCTCACAGAGGTACAATGGAGGAGCTTTAAGTGGTCTGTTACCCAAGTCGAGAGTCAAACAAACGAGCAATGCGTAACTCGAATGCATGGAAAAAGGAACTAGCTTGATATGCTTATAATCAAATTCATTGTGATTACCATCCAAGCTGAAAGTGTGTTGTAAACTCGTTGATTCAGTCGGTCAACACGGAATAATCCACTTTGAAGAGAGTCTAATTAAATCATGTCAAAATATGAAGAATAAAATCCATGGCTTTGGGAAAATGCTTTCTCTTAAGGTTCTAGAGATTTCTGCTAAAAATTTATATTCCTTCCAGAATATTGTACAATATTCCAAAATTTGGACTCCCGTAGGGTTCACTCTTTTCTTCAATTTGACGGAGAGATGCTCGATATGTGCTGACATATTAAGTTGAAGACCACCTCAGTTAAAATATGATCGCCCGAGGAACGGGTTCCTGCGCTGTATCATTATTCTAGTACAGCAAGCAGTACCGCAGTGAAGAGGAACTGCAATACTTGGATTGGTAACCTATGGGCTGCAGTTTTGCCAAGTAATATTGACTTTGGGCCATGACCCTTATCCCTTCTGTACATAGATAATGCATATTCTGTTGTCGGATTGTGTATTATGTATTGTGTCTCGACATGTAACTCGCTGGTAGCAACAGAAAACGGGCCTCGTTCCAAAGGACAGCCACCCTGATTTCTATTAGTGAATGGGAGAAGCTGTTACGGCTCCTAACGGGAGGATTAAAAAGGAACTCATCTTCAACGATTGACCTAGTTCCCTGCTCTGCAGGAAGGGTTTATTACAGAGCTGCCTTGGGTTCATGCATGATGTCAACTAGGTGAACACAGGATGCTAACCATATAGATGTCTGTGCAACAGGGATGGATAAAAAACAGCCGTGAGGCCATAAGGCCACGAAAATATCGTAAACTCCGTCCCCTTTGAAATGAATTTCATAGGGTCGGCGTTCTTGGGAAAGACACGGGTGATGAGCTACACATTTCCCTTCACATATTACAGTTCCCAAACAGGAGGAAACTCCTTATCTCGTACTAGTGAAATTGCCAAGAGAGATCAGTGATATCGCAGGCGGGTATCTTCTCAGTTGCACGCAAATTCGATGACCGACAGGATCGTTTCGTGAGAGTTTTTCCTACAGCAATAACTTTACTTTGATAGCTAAAGTGGGAGCGCCAGGAGAAGCGCTCAAAATAAACAATCAACAATGCAATGTCTTAATCGTTTGTTTAACGCACCATTTTGTTTATGCAGACACTGAAGTGAGGGTTCTTTGCACTTCCACCCAGCGGCATGACCTCCAGCCCATGCTGGTAGTCCCACAGCCCATCTACACGTCGATAATATTTATTTTGTTCAAGAAGTGTTCGGCTATAATCTTCAGGGAAGTCTTGGCGCGCTTCAATCTCAAGTCAGAATTAATATGTGCAGTACTTTGTTTGACTGCCGGTTTCGGTTGCAGTCACTCGGGTGGCCGTATTGCCCTGGGCAGTTGGACTGGCCTCCAGACCGTGTCAGCAGCCCAAATCCTCTTTCGTTTGCTGAATATGTATACATATGTTCATCCCTAGTATTATGCCTTCTTCTGTCTTCAGAGAAGTCTCGGGACGCTACATTGGTGGCAGCGGGAAGCATGCCTGACTCTAAATGATTTCTATCCTAATCTATACCGCTTGTGACAATCTGTAGTGATGCTAAAGAAGTGCATGTGCTACAGATGAGAGAATCTCTGAAATCTTATATCTGAAGGGCTGAGAATGACGTCTGACTTTGGTATCTAACCCATTCCCTTGCCCTGCAAGAAAACTATTAACAACTGATGCGACACTAGCCGTGAATCGCCTGAACAAATTTTGTTGCGAAATTTCCCAATTGCACCTCTAAAAAAGAAGATCAAACTATGAAAGCAGGAGCAGCGCTATTTCAATGAGATTGTGGTAAATCCCTACTCAAGCCCACAAATCTGCTTAACGACCGGTGTTCCAACGTCTGACTGTGAATACGCGTGATGCACAGCTGAAGCTTCCGTCTCCCTACTTTGGTTCCCAAGCCGGACAAACTCCAGATCTAGTAGAATTGCCAAGAGGGGTCAGTGAAGTTGTGGTCGAGTAGGTCCCTCAGTTGTACACAAAGTTGATGATTGGTACTGCCGTCTTGTGGGTGCTTTCTTTTAGCACTGATTCCGTTGTAATGGGTGACGCGAGAGGTTTATCAAGAGGAGCGCCAAGGACGACACTCAAAAGATAAGGGAGGCTATATAATACTTTGTTTGTTTGACTGTTACTTACGGTTACGGTGATTTTGGGGGTGATCATATTGCCCTAGCCGGGTGGGCTGGCCTCCGAGGCCAGGCAAGCAGCCCGAATCCTTTCCTGTTTGCTAAAAATATACATAAGCCGCCTAAGTATTATGCCTTCTTTTTCATCAGTGAAGTCTCAAGACGCTAAAATTTGCCTTTTGTAGCGTAATCTGCTCATTTTAGGGCCAAAATCTAGTGTTCCCAATTATTACTTTTCTCCAAAACTCACTCCGCTTTGATCCGCGAAGGCGGTTAAGAAACATTAAGATAATGCTAAATAAACTGTAAACACAATTATAAATTGATTAGTAAAAGGCATTACGATACAAAAAGCAATAACTAAGGCATTGAAAATACTTCTTTAGTCTACCGTAACATCGTAAACCTTATTTAAACAAAGGTTACCGCATTTAAAACCGACAGACAGAGGTCACGTGCTCAGACGCCGAATGCTGCCTTCCACCGAGTAGGTTCTGGCCTTTTCTTTAACCAACATTCTTTGCAATATTGGGTCCACATTACGAGATGTACCACGCATTATTAAAGCATAGGCACTGTCCCACCCCTGTTCACAAGAGGGTAAAAGAGCACCCTTTGAATTTCCTGAGGACGAAGGAAGACAATACCCAGACAGAATATGTACTGTTGACCAACAGTAGAGCTTAGCATAACTGGCAGGTTGCAGTTTGTAACTTGTCAGATACCTAGTAAAGCATGAAATGAGACAAGTGGTGGGATTCATGGAAGCGTTATGAACAAATTCGATAGAAACTTGTATACTTATGGCACAAACCATGCATGTTTGTTGAGATTTGTTTTCTAGCATTCTCGCGTTGATCTTCACAAGCCTACGAGACCGAGGTTGTTAGAATTGACGGTGACAATGACCGCATCATGACATTATATCTTTCCTGCCACTTCTCCTCCACATACGTAGGTGCTCCATAATGTTAAAAGCCTAAGATTTACCATCTAGTTTCAGTCTCTAAAGGAGAATATTGCCATCAAGATCGCAGAAATTGAGATGCAGCTTCCCGAGACTTCCTTGAAGGCAAAAGAAGGCACGATATTTAAGCTGGATGTACATATTCAGCAAGCAGAGGGAATGGGGCTGCCGGCATGGCCGCTTAGGTCACCGAAACCGAAGTCGGCAGTTAAACAAACAAAGTATTACATAGCCCCTGTCTACTTTTGAGCGTGGTTCCCTATGCTCCTTTGGGTAAACCTTCCACGTCAGCTATCACAGCGTAATCAGTGCTGGAAGAAATACCGTGCCAGTCATCGAAATTCGAGCGTAACTGAAGAGATACTTGACCACCAAATCACTGAATCCCCCTGGCAGTTCGACTGGACTTGGAGTTTCTTTCGGTTTGGAAATTAAATTGAGCGTAAGAGGTTCTGCCAACCATCAGTGTGTCCACAGGGATGCGTTAGGACACACCTCTCCCTAAGCAGGCATAATAAGAGAATCTCCACAACGAAACTTTTTCAAATGGTTCATGGCTAGTGTCGCATCAGTTGTTAATAGCATTCTTGCAGGGCACGGGGATGGGGCAGATGCCAAAGAGAGACGTCATTCTCAACCATTTTGATATGGAATGTCAGAGATTCTCTCATATGTAGCATATGCACTTCTTTTGCATCACTACAGTTTATCACAAGTGGTATAGATTGGGATAGAAACCATTAAGAGTCGGGCTTGCTTTTTGCTGTCATCAATGTAGCGTCCCGAGACTTCTGTGAAGACAAAAGAGGGCATAATACTAGGGATGATAGTATGCATTCAGAAAAGCAGAGAGAACGTAGCTGCAAGCATGGCCTCGGGGGCTAGGGTACTATGACCATTGAAGTTATCCTAACCGAAACCGGTAGTCAAACAAACAAAGCAGTACACAAGAACCATGGTTGAGCCTTAATGAACGTACTCATTCTGGAATCAGTGGCTGAAAGGGAGCAAATAGTTGAGAAAGGACTGTGCGTTGACGATCAAAGGAGATTACTTCCATCGGGGGATAGATCATTGCACCCTCCAGACTCAATTTTCTTCAACGTCAATAGCGCTAACTAAGTCACTTCCTAACTTCAACTTAAAGAGGTATTGAAATAGTGTCCTAAATAGGTGGGACCCAATGTGGTTGCATCCAGCACAATATTGTGAGCTGCTAAAAGTTAACTTTTGTAGTGAGCTCCTTCAGGTGGAATGCGGGGGATAAAAGTGCTCTATGGCCAGTCAAACATTTCAACTGAGTTTAATACGAATGTCTAATCACACTTGTCCTTATCAGACTTAAGCACAATTTTTTTTTGTGTTTGGGTTTGCAGTCCAAATTACAAGGCAAAATGAGACTGCGAGACGTACAGATACGGATCCGTACAAGCGTGATGTTTGAACCGCCTGTTTTAGTATGGGAAGGTGATTTACTGTACTGCTATATTATATTTAGCTTAACTCTCGGTTTCGGTTAGGGTAATGGAGTCAGCTATTTTTGTACCTTGCCGGATAGGCTGGACTCTGAGCCATACCGATAGCACCAACCCCTTCTGTATACCAAAAGTATATTTTCTGGCCTAGTATGGTATCCTATTCTGTCTTCACGAACTTCTCGCAGAGCTACATTGATGGTAGCAGATGGCGAATCATTTCTGATTTCTACCAATGGGTGCCAAATTTTGGCGGTGCGAGAGATGTGTATGTCCTTCGGATGACCCATACCAGAAGACCTGAGAATGATGTCTACCCTCGGCATCTGCCCCATTCCCGTGGTCTACGAGAAAGCTACTAAAAACGGAAGCAACACTGGCTGTAAACATGTGGAGAAATTTGCTTCAAATTTTCCCTACCCTATCTTCATGAAGATGTTGATTAGATGAATTTGAGAACTTTCCCTCTAGCTGAATGGAAAGCAGATAGGCATGACTGGACAACTCCAAAGCGAGAACAAAGGGGTAAGGAATGAATGCAAAACCCTACCTCAAGAAACTGCGTTAAACCCTGTTCTCTCTAGCTTAAGTCTGATTTTAGTTAAGTGTTTCAATGGCCAGCATAATCTTTCCGTTCCTGACTCTAATTCCCGAACCAGAACAAACTCGAGACCCAGTTGGGTTGCCACGAAGAATCAGTAACATTGCGTTTAAGTACCTCCTCGGCAATATAGAGATTTAATGGTTGATACAGTTGGCTCTTGAGTGCATTCCTGCAGTGCTGATCCCAATGTGTTGGCTGATGAGGGAAGCTGAATAAGCGGGGCGTCAAAGACGACGTTTAAAGGAAAAGAGGGGCTATGCAATGCCTCTATTCTTCGTATAACTCTCAGTTTCAGTTAAAAGGATTGGCTGGCCTCTGGGCCATGCTGGTATCCCCAATCCCTTCTGTGTGTCGAAAATGCGTACTCTACCTGTATATTGTGTCTTCTTTCGCCTTTGGTGATGTCTCCGGGTACTGCAGTAGCTGTAAGAACTACCCAGCGACATGTTTGGTCCTTTCCTCTGCATTCTTTCATTACCTTATCATAGAATTCCCACTTTTAAGAAAATTAGAAGTTTACAATCAAAAATTGCTTGGCCAAAGTTAATTATTAGCCGTTACATGGTTTTGAGTTGAGGAAATTAAGAGAGGCCTCATCGCTGGAGCACCACAGATGTCGTTTTATTGTCCCACTGAAGGACTGCATTGTTCACTCCCTAACTAAAGCACACCGCAAACTCCTTTGAAGTCACATTTGATGGCAGAGTGGCTTTAATGAAGTAGGATTATACGATAGAGCTCACCTTGTTTCAGTTATTCTTTATGCTTAATAAACTAGGAATTCCGCTACTCAATTTTAAAATCAACATGGGTAAATGTTAACGGGGCTTTATTTGTTGGGCATCATTATGACACACATCATTAGCCAGCTCTTTAAGGCTTCCCTTACGATGGAAGAAGACATAGTAATGAGGCAGAATGTCTGCTGGCATGGTCCAGTGGCTAGCCCACTTAGCGAAGGTACAGTTGACAACCAAGTGTCCGTAACCGAAACCGAGAGCTTAATAAATAGCAAAAGCATTTCACAATAATTACTTAAGTGTTGTCTGCAAATCGCACTGTTTGAAGTCAACTGCAAGCTTAAAATGGTTCCACTATGCCTAACTATTCCCAAGATCTCCCATCAACACGGCAAACTGATAATTTTGCGACACTTGGAAGTATTTCAAAAAACCAGAGAGTGAAACATAAGAGTAAACAAAGTGGTAAGGTATGAAAACCCTTAAGCCGAACAATCCTCTCGGCAAGGAGATTTTATTAACTTAGGCGAACTCCATTAAAGTCAAATACTGCAGAGTACATTTTCATCGAATGTGCAGGGCGTAGTATGTACAGTTTTCTCCAATCCTACTGTTATTTTTATAAGTTATCGACTAACGCCCTGTATATCAATCAAAAAATGATATTGTTACTGAAATGAAACAATAAGTAGCACCTGTCGAAACATGATTTAAAATCCTTTTAGACATAGTTAGCACTTTCCAACACCGTATTTACAATTTAAAGAAATGGATGGGGTAGATACCTCCGCTTCGGGGTCATGGAAAAGTATGAGTAATGGGCCTTCACCTCCATGACCACAAGCAAGATATAGGACTTCTTTTAAGGGAAAAGGCGCTTCTATGCCATCACTACGCTGTTGATGGCATACCTTTAAGGCTTCGAATGGAAAAAGCTTTTAAATTTTATAAATATGTTGGAATATCTGACGCATCTTAAATGGGAACTGGATTTACCTTAAGCCAAATAACATAACTTTTTCCATGTTGAACTGCTAGGCGGGATTTGTTAGAATTAACATCTAAAATGTTTCCGCCATCATTTATTATCCAAAAAAAGTAATTGAAACATACAACGTTTACACAATTCAAAGCAAATATGAGTGATTAGTTTAAGGGTAGGATCCCTATGGTCGGTGAATATTAATAATAATGCACAAAAATCTAAATAAGTAATTCAAGACCAAGCAAATGTCGAGTGTAAAAGCAAAGAGCCATGTCATGATTATAGAATGCATACAATCATCGGGATATTAGCAGAGCTTTGTGGATTTCCAACTTGAAGACCAGTCTGGTCAATAAGTCCACAGGGGTTGCATTTCAACCCTACCTCGTGGCTTTCAGGGTACACGAATTGCATCCCAGGTCTTCCTTACACCAGTAACGACTTACGCCCTTTGGAGGTGACCCGAGGCACTGCGTATAAAAAGGTCATCGTATACTTGTTGTGTTAAAGCAGATCAACTCGTCATTATTCACATGAATATTGTGAAAATAATTGGTATTATGTTACACTTGTGCCTTGAACAATTATGTCTATGGCTACAGGTCCTAAGGAAAGTTCTGATGAATAGTAAAGTGGTTAAATGTTATCGTACATTTCAATTTACAGTGAAGATTTTGGTATCATCCACTGTACTACTCAACAAGTATCCCTGACGATTTGGCATACTGAGAGCTTTTTTTGGTACCCTAGCTCTTTGGTTGACTCTCGACTTTGGTACCGTGATTCTTGGAGCTTCGTCATTTTGCTTTTGCCCATCTGCTTACATTCCATACCATGCTTTTTGCCCTTCTGCACTTCAATAACGCACAATCTGCTTAGCAGTACGTCATCTTTCGACTTCAAAGAAGTGTCGGACGCTACACTGGGGGATGTGAGAAGCGGACCCGATATTAAAAGTCTACCAGCTCAATTCCTACCCCGGGGTTAAGAACATCAGCGGAACATATGAAATGCATGAGAATCTGTGGCAGCCCCTAATGGAAGGTCTAAAAACGGCTTTTATCAGCGGCAGCTACCATAGTTCGTGTTCTGCAACAACTCTACCTCTATGTGTTGTGAAGTTGAAGCTCAACAATTCCTCCTCTTCTCTACTGGTAAGATAGACATCTGGACTGAACTGAGGTGAGAACACAATGGTAAGGAGGGATGAACTCGAAACCTTATCTCCATGTAAATATTGCGAATCTCGATCCTTTATAAGATAACTACCTTTGAGTGATGGATACACGTAATGACCAGCACATTATCCCGCAGAATTCCCAAAAGGGGTCAGTGCGATTGCAGTTGACCAGCTTCTCCATCACATGGAAATTCGATAGTTGGCATGGTTCGTGGGTGTGGCGGCAGATGTTGGAGGCTAACCAAGGGAAGAGGCGACCCTGTAACACTCTCGGATTTGGCAATAGGCCACTTATAGTCATTATCCTAACTGAATGTAACTGTAATACTTTGTTTGTTCGAACTGCCGGTTTCGGTTACTTGGGTGGCCATATTGTACTAGCCGGTTGGCCGGCCTCCGGGCTGTGCCAACAGCCCCCAAGCCCTCTCTTTCCAGAATATATATTCTACCCCAATACTATGCCTTCTTTTACCTTAAAGGGAGTCTCGGGACGCTACAGTAACGCTTTATCCCCATGAGGATGTTGGTTACTTATGAAGTGTGCCAACTGCACAAGTGCTTCACACACAGAGCTTGCTTCAAATGCCTGACTTGAAGGTTTTCTTATCTCTTGCTTAGAAGCAAGAAATTTTCCGTTTTTTTTGGCATCGGCGAACATGGTTAAAAAGTAAAAATGCTGGTCCCATGTACCGTCTTTTGGAAAGCGCTTCTTTGATAATTTTACTTTAAAAGTTAAAATAAGGATGAAGAATGTAAACTAAAAGTTTGAGCTCCTACATTGGTCACATTGTCCAGGAATAGATGAAGTAAAATAAACATTTGAAAAGGAATGGGTAAAGTAGGCTGATATGCCCAGGTCAGGTGCCTTTACTTACATCAAGTTTGTTCACAAACCTCCTATCAGAGCATAGATCCATAAATGCGGGGTAGATCTATGTAATGAATTATAGATGGATCTGTGCATTTTAGGTATGAGTACCTAGTTATCTAGATAATTTTACATTAACAGCCTTAGTTAAAGGGCCAACTGGGGCCTGAGTGGCAAAAGGTTGCAAGCTTTACTCCAAGGGAGAACTATCTGGTTTCCAGCGCTGAATGCCAATTCCTAAGGCAATGTATGGGAGGGAATATGCAACAGTTAAGAGAGACTGTAACGGTTTCTAACGGAAGTGTTGAAAGAGACGTCTACCTTCAATAACTAACTCAGTCCCTTTTCTTCAGGAAAGCTATTAGTAACTGAAACAACACTAACCGTGAACAATCTGAAGTAGCTCGTTACGAATGTTTTTCTTTTGTCAGCATGGAGATGCCATCTAAATGAAAACACCACACCTTCTCCATCGCTCAACTAGCTGGAAAGGACCCAAATTGATGTGGCTTGCCATTGCTGAGGTAAGAACAAGTTTGAAACGAGAAATGAGTAATCTTAACACTTCTTTCTGGGTGTAGCGTCCCGAGGCTCCCTTTAAGGAAAAAGAAGGCATAGTACTGGGGCAGAATACATGTCCTGGAAACAGGGGGCTTGGGGGCTGTTGGCACGGCCCAGAGGCCGGCCTACCGGCTAGTAAAATATGACAACCCAAGTGACCGAAACCGGCACTTCGAACAAACAAAGTATTACACTGGGCGCATCAAAATAACGCCCGAAACACAGTAAGTGGAGTCGCTGTCTTCACTTAGCTCGTTTAAAAAGTCCTTTTCAGAATATTTGGCGAAGTAATGTAATAAGGTGAGCGCATAATTTTTAATCATAGATTGATTTAGGATAATTGCAAAGAAACTAGTAAAAGTAAGATGAATAAACGTGACAAAACCACAATTGTTTGCAGTGGATATTTTACAGTCTTCGATATTATTCGAGGGCTCAATTTAAATGCAATAGCCAATCAGCACCGAGCCTGAAGAGTTCAGCTTTGTGCACATCTCCGTTTGTGCTGGTGTTTTCTCGAACTACAATCTGGTCTCGTGCATTTAAAATGGACTTAGCTCACTGCAACGAACTAGCGCTGACCCTAGATAGAACATTGTCCCCTCTGTTGGAGGAACGTAGACGCGCGGAAAATGTGCTAAAGTCAATGGAACACCAACCTGGGTATTCAGTCTGTCTACTCGTTCTTCTTCAAGACCCCTCCCGACCGAAGACTACTCGACTTTCTGCGGCTACAACCCTCAAAAATTTTATCAAACGTTACTGGAAAACTGTATGGTCTTGCGAGTTTGGAGCTCTTTGTCCAATGACCAATTTCACATTACTTTTTCTATCCTAGGGGACGGATTCAGATAACCTAATCCCAGATGCTGATCGGGAACAACTGAAAGCTCAGTTGATTAATGCAATGTTAACTAGTACCGGGGCCAGCCAACACATGCTTTCCGAAGCCATTGGTCTTATTGGTCATGAGGACTTTCCTGCACGTTGGCCCAGTTTACTCCCTGATATCATCCAGCGAATCACTCAACTCGGTACTGAGCTCGACAGTGTTCAAGGTCTTCTCTACACAGCTCATTCGCTTTTCAAACGGTATGTTTACATTCTACCCGGAAGCTGTTAGTTGTGTTTGCTAGTGTGCAATGGCCCAACCGTCGTACCTCTTATACGTTGGCTCTCTTCTGGAATTCTTATTGCAGTTTTAGTACTTATCCTCGGTTTTGCATAAAACTTTTAAACTTACAGTCTATGCGATTTTATGTCGGACGCCTTCTTTCTTATAGTTATCGACACGAGATGCGTTCCGACGAGTTATTTTCGGAAATGAAGCTCGTTATCGGTCAATTTGCTGAACCCTTGACCACTTTGACGGTGGTAAGTTGGTTTGGAACAACCTTAGGCCGATGTGGCTGATACTGCGTCTCGCGTCTTGCTGTTTTTCCAAGCTAAAAATATGAGAACTCGGCCCCCTCTTATTTTAGAATCTCATGAACCTTGTTGTTGGACCCAATCGTTTGACTAACGGCGGTCAGTTGGTTCCTGTTATGCATGCGTTGCTTCTTGTCTGCAAGATTTTCCTCAGTCTTAACTGTCAGGTATGCTAGTCTACTCTGCACTCATAGATATGCAGTTGGCTTTGAATCTCATAACTGATCGAAAAGCAATTCCATTCCTGTTCTTTTTTATTCTCTGTACATTTTGTAGTTAGTTGCGCAGTTTTCAATTGCTAGGTCTAGTGGCATAAAGAAAGTAGCTGTGGTTTTAGATTTTGAGGTCTACAATTGAGAGGGACCACTGCTTTTAGTCGTTTTCATCAGTTAAAGTTATTAATGAATAACTGGGTGACGGTGGTCTGGAGGGCCACTTGCTGTAGAAAGTTACGATAAATTCATATCATTTATCAACTTTTTCAATGATACCTTATTTCTGCTGCCTGGCACTATGGAGCTTAAATAGCTTACTATTGTACTACCAAGGCGAACAACATTCCTGTAACCTCTTGTACATATGGATCGAACTAAACACTAAGTTATACGTCTTCGTACATCTTGTGGTAGGATTTACCAGAATTCTTTGAGGACAACATGGGTCAGTGGATGGGAATCTTCCACCAACTCCTTAATCTCGATTCACAAATCACGGAGTTGATCAACTCCTCGGCAGCCGCCGCTGACGCCATAGGGGACACATCGTCTGCAGGCACCTTAGTGGAACAGGTGAAATCGCAAGTTTGCGATAATATCACCCTCTATGCCACGAAATATGCTTCTGATTTCACTAACTACCTCTCTGAGTTTGTGAAGGATGTTTGGGAGATGCTAATTTCCATGAAGAACACGCAGGACCCCAAGTACGACACGGTAGGCCTGAGACTCGCTTCTCATCTTCCGTCCCGTTTACCTCTTCTTGTGGCGTGTGGTTTTCTTGGTACTCTCGTCTCCCCATTAGCTCATCGGTAACGCGCTGGATTTTCTCAGCTCGGTTGTCTCACGTCCCCAACACAAAGCGCTTTTTGAGGTCCCGGAGACTCTGCAAAAGCTTTGCGAACTCATCGTTTTGCCCAACATCCAGCTCTCGGGTAGGTGTATTTCACCCCAAATCCTCATTGCTCCTAATTTTTCGACCTCGGGGGTTTGTGGCTTTTCGTGTCTAGGGTCGATTTTCCGGTGTTTTGCCTTTGTGAATGATATGTAAGCAGTTTGGCACATCGTCAGACGATGGTTATGTCTACTAGGGGCTTTTTTAGCACCGACCGGTGAATGGGCTTTATCGTTAATCAGCTGCATGATTTGGCACATCTATTGTTGCACTAGTCGTGCAGCACGCCAACCAAGCCGTCAGTGCAATCAAAACTGAAATCATCTGTTAATTTTTTTTCTATTTCCAGCATATGCTTGATTTTTCTCTCTTTTTGTCTGTTAAGCGATTGGCAAATTTAAGGTCCTTTGCAATTTGCTTTAATCTTTTCTGTCATGAAACCAATGTTGAGGTCACAGTATGTTGATGGTTTGGAAGATGGTAGACCTAGTTTTGGAGTTTGATTTGATTGCTAGAAATTTGACGGCAATTGGGGCGTAATGTGGTGATTTCTTCTTATCCAACCGTTTATCAACATATTTGCCTAGTTGTGGACAATGCGAATGTTTACGCTCGCTTTTCCTGAGTGCATCGTATCGCGGACTTGATGTCGAGTATGCAGCTTAGTATGCTACGTTCTGGCAGGTGATTTTAAGTCCGGGATCGTTCAGATATCCATGGTTGGTTAACTCTTTTTTGGCATTGTTACACCTGGATTACTCCTTGATAAGTTGGCATTTCAAGGAAACCGATTTCGGCGAATCAGAATAAAAGTGGTCTATTGACTCGCCTCCTTTTCACTACGTGCGTGTGCCAGTTAATCTTTTGATTTGTCTGTTCGTTAAGGCTCGGATAAGCCAAAGGTCCATGCTGCTGCTTTTGAGCGTTTTTATTACTGCAGCATGAACGGCTTAGCATGTCGAGGATCAAGTGCCATGATTGGTGTGAGTTAGATTATTGTAACACTGGCAACATGGTTGGCTGTTTTTCTGGGAAGTGCTCCACTTCTGTTGGGTTGCTTTAATCCCGGAGTTGATCCGACCCCAGGAGGAATTGGATTTTCCTGAGTCTAATTGTGAACTAGCAGCTGTAATGTGTCTGTACTGTTTCGGGCGTGTATTTTGGTTTCTTATTGTACTCATCAACTTGACGTGTTCGCCAAATGGTCGTTCATTAATATCTTCGAGTAAGTTACGTTGTGATAGTGAATTCGCCGAACATTGGGTGAGGGCCTAATAAAATCCAATCTGGCTGGCAATTTTTTTTATCTCAAGAGTGGTCCAGCCTTTCGCGATTTTTCGAAGGGTAGCTGGGTCTCAGCACGAATTAGATTCAACCTCGGATATAGTTGCGATTAGATAACTATCTAATCATTTCAAGGAAGTTCTTGTTTAAATTATGCGGTTGAGTGTAAATATAGCCGTCAAATGCATCCGTGGTACGTCCATCAATCACAGCTGGAATAAATTCCGTTCCGCCGCGAGATTTTAGCTCTGAAAATGGCCTAGTTTCAATGATGCCTTTAGCCCAACCGTGGATTGGCAGCGAGATCTTTTCGCCACGTATAGAGCTCTGATTCATTCAACCTCACGTATTTCATGGGCATTTGGCAGTACCAAGACTCCCATTAGCTTGGCTTTTTGTCATCCTTATAAATGCTATTTTGCTTCATCGCATTGTTATGAGGAGCTGCATTGGACTAGCAGCTGTTTGTTGTACGGGGTGCTGATGAGATTACTGCTAAAACAATATTGAGGCACTTTAAACCAGTACGAATTGCTTATAAGCCGCCATAGCACAGAAGTAAACTATCTTGCCTCATCAGATCACCAGGCTTTTACGGTAGTTTCTCTTCACATTTCTTGAGTGCTGAAGTGAAATCATATTGTCGATACTTGGTTAACTGTGCTGCCCTTTCCATACAGCTAGCGACGAAGAGTTGTTTGAAGACTCTCCTGAGGAGTACATCCGCCGGGATTTGGAGGGTTCCGACGCCCACACACGCCGCCGGTCGGCCTGCAACCTGGTCTACGCGCTGTGCGAAGCCTTCGAGGGCCCGGTGATCGATAACTTCGCTCGCTATATCAACCACCTTTTGACGGAGTACGCTAACGCCGTGGCAGCTGTTGCCATCAACAACAACAGCAACAGTGTAGCTGGGAACAGAACCGTGCCCATGGCAGGTTGGAGCAGCAAGGATTCTGCTCTCCTCCTTGTCACTTCTCTGGCTGCTAAGGGCAAAACGGAAAAGGTGAGTGGGGTAGTCATGGGGGAGGAGGATGAATGCCTTTTCTGTATAATGCATTTGCAATCTTTTTCCTGAAGTTTGGAGTCACTTCCTCCTCGAGGCTGGTGGATATTCCAAATTTCTTTGAGACTCACGTCTTTCCAGAGCTGCAGAATCCCAATGGTATGTGACAACCTACGGCTCCGGTTTTCTCTTCGAAATGCGTTTGATGTGTTTTGATTCTGTACTTGTTTACTACAGACTTATCATTTTGTGAATTTGGGTCGGCCTCTCTTTTTTGTATAAAAGGTGTGCTACCATATAGAGGGGCTAGGAGTTAGCTTGGGTGATACGAACAGTACGCCCTGAAACGTGCGGTGTCCCAATTTTCCAAGACTGAAAATCCGCGTTAGGTGTTTTTCTCACGGTCCTTCTTTTTGGGCGTCGTCTTAGGTCCTTTCCTGAATTTTCCTTCCCCTTCAGCCCCTTCACGTAAATCAGGCATGATCATGTGATATTTCCTCGTTGCGGCAGCTGTACATCTAGTTTCCCTTTGCAAATGGAAGGTCATGTTAATTGCCCGATCTAATATGCTGTTCTGCGTTTTGTTCCCCAGTTGACCAGCTACCGGTGATAAAGGCGGACTGTCTGCGTTATGCCATCACTTTCCGCGGTCTTTTGCCCTCTGCGGCAATCTTGAATCTCTTCAACCTTGTACCCAACTTCCTTGTCGCGTCCTCTGTTGTCGTTCACAGCTACGCCGCTGTTCTTCTTGAAAAATTCCTTCTCATGACCATCCCAGGTCGCCCTATTCTCACGCCTTTGTGAGTGCTCTCAGGTTACTCCGTTTATTATCACCCAAGTATCACAGCAAACTCGTAAATAATGCCGCTTCTTTTAACAGTTGTGAGTAGCGGACTATTCGTCTTGTAGAATCAGCAAATCTGATGTAGTTAACCCCGAGGTTGTCATTCAGCGTTGCCTCGAAGCACTCTCTAGACCTGCGTCATGTGAAAGCGTCTATCTCATGAGGGGTAGGTTGTCTCCTCCAGTTGCTCGATCCCAAGATTGTGATTGGCTTTACCTATTTCAACCTCCTTGCTCTTCCAGCTCTTCTCCGAATATGCAGTTGCCTGGAGGACCGGTGTTTACCCTCCATGAACTCACTTGTTACCGCTCTGGTCACGCGATTGGGTCAGATCATCAAGGTGTGTTGTTAGTATGAGCTCACATTTTCTGTTGCTAAATGTGCTTATTCAGTCAACGAATGATAATATTTAAATTCCTATTGATGTGTTGTGTTTTAAATATTTTTAATTGTTTCTGAAACCGCTTTAAGGTTTGGCTCAATTCCAAAATGGTGGGGCGCAAAGCGGCCCGATTAATCATTGTAAAAGTGGTATTTTCATGTCGACTAAATGAATTTAAGAGCTAACTTAAGTAGTCTGTATTAATTTATGTAAGAAGTGTAATTCAGTGCATTTAACTACCAAGGTGATTGTACACAGTGAATACACTTCGTAAAGTCACGTAGGCGCTTCACAAGTCTGCTAAGTGGATTTCTGTGTTTTGACTTCTCTCTGTGCTCGCACCACGAATGTATCCTTTTGAATATTTCTTAAGAACTTTCAATAGACTATATCAGTAGACACCTAAAATGTTATCTTGTGCATGTCGACCCTTATTTCTTTCTCTTCGAGTGTGGTTTTGTTGTCAAACACTTTACTATGCATTGAATGCTTTCTATCCAACACCAACATCCGCATTCCCTCAAAAGTGATGTGTTATGCAGCTGCTGAAAGGTGTCAAGTCTCCTACCACGTTAGATCGTAATCATCTCCAATCCCTTTTTGAACTGTCTTTGTTATGGCTTCAGAATCCTTCCAAGCCGCAGTTCAATCATTTCCTCTTTGAGTCGCTCTGTCTTTGTGTACGACTGACGTGTGCCGCAGATCCTTCCTCAATTGCGCACTTTGAAGCGGCCCTCTTCATGATTTTTCAAGAAATTCTTCAACAAGACATCACTGGTGAGTTAGCTCTTTTTTTTATGGATTTGATCAGTAGTTGATGCATTTTGAACTAGGCTTATTGTTAACCCCGGGGCCTGAATAATGTCGTTTGTGCGAGCTGTATGTGACCGAGTAGGCGTTGTACATCTGAACTTGCTGTACTGTACACCTTCAGCTGGAGGACAAACAGATCTTGTTAGCCTTTCTCTTTCAGATCTGTCTTATTACGCAGGCTTAGCTTCTTAAGAATGAATTGCCTTTCACTGCTCCTTTAGCTCACGTGATGGCATTCTTCTATTGGTGGTGTCACGTACGTCAAACCATGCCGTGGTTTGAGGTTAATGTATACACTTATAGCATGGCTGCTTTCAGCTTACTGTCATTCAATTCGCAACTCTTAATCTTGACATAGATCCCTCATCTTGGTGGGCTATTTTAAAGTTCAGAGTTTGCACGTCCTAGCTAGCCGCACTCTTGGAACGCCTTGTCTGTGGTTTCAAATTCTTTTGCTAGTGCGTTGATTCCTTGTATGGGCTCGTGTTTGAATCCGACACTACTTTCTTCCGTCATTCACCTTTTGCATTAATTCCGTTGAAATATGAATTAATGATGTGCTTTTATGGTGTGAATTTCAAGAACGATGTGACGTGGCACTGTTCATGAGCATTTAAGTTTGGCACCCAAGGGAGTGCAATGATTCACAGCCCATGGCCTTGGTCTTGCCTGTCCTCTAAAAAATTCATCACTGCTTGTAGGCCAGTCAAAAAGTAGGTGCATTTCTGGAAGTTGTCTTTACATTTTAGTTTAGCTTAAGACAAAATTTATTTCCTACCGATTAGCTGCATAGGATTTACCGCCCCGCAATAGTAAGGCTTTTTACTAGACATCGCCTCATTGAAAAGCATTTAGCTTCGTACCAATCTTCTTGAACCATTTGTCTTCTCGCGGTTTCGGTTCCGGTTATTTCAACATGTACTGCACAGAATGGGATTTTGCATTCATTTTAATTCATGCTGCCAATTACAAAAAGCTACTTTCTTTGGGAGCGCTGTGTCTGTTTCGGAAGGTTTGGTTGGTATTGAAGCTATGGCATTCCTTTTTGTCATCCGAATGGACTTTTGGTGCACAATTCTCGGGTAAACAACCTTTTGTTTTCATAGGCGGGATCACGCGATTTTATTATGTAAGAGTCTCATAGCTGGGTTGGCGAAGACGATTCTAGCGAAATTTGCACAGTTAATTTCCCTTATTCCCTCTCTCCCTATAGAACTGTTCCCCTACGTCTTCCAACTGCTTGCAGTGATGCTTGATCAATATCCCCTGGGTTCCAATGTTTACGATTTATGCACACAGAAGAGAAAGATGGCAGGTTTGGAGGCGGAGCCACAACCGGCATCTTTACCCATCCCAAATGTGGCCTATCAGGCCCTTCTGCCACGTCTTTTAGTCCCCCCTCTATGGGAAACTCAGGGTGCTGTCATGTCACTTGCGCGTCTCATGCAGGCCTACCTTCTGCACAACGTGGATGCTATCGTCGCAACTAACAAGGTGAGTCCAATTTCAAGGTCCAGAAACATAGTAATCGACTCCTTTGTAGGTTGATGCCGTGCTTGGCGTGTATCAACGACTTCTGACCTCCAAGACCAACGATGTCTATGCCTTCACCATCATCTCTGCCTTTCTTCTCGCCTTGCCGCGAAACTGTCTTGACACCCTCCTCCCGCAAATCTTCATTTGCATTTTCCAGCGCCTTCAAACTGCTAAAACGGAGAAGTTTATGCGATGTGATTCCACACTACCTTCTTTTTTTGCATTTTGCTCCCCTCCCCTTTCCCTGTTCATTGATGGAGCCAGCCTCGGGTTTTACGCAATTTCTCATTGGCTGCCTAGATATCTCATTTGGACTTGTAATGCTAAAGTTGGTTCTAAATCCTTCCTGCATTGTAGAGCTGTGGTGAAATTTGGCTCTTTTGAAGTAAGCACTCGGACAATGTCATCGCTTTATATTTACTTTAAGAGATCAAAAGAATATCACATTCCGACTCGGTTAATTTTTTTTCATGAAAATGTTTACCTTTTTACACGTCAATATTCTAGTGTGAAACTGCGTAAACTGCGCTAGAGCTCGCTCCCCAAGTACACTGGATCATGTTTCCCCACTATCCGTTCCTGTAATGCTATTTCGCTAGCGCCGTGGCAAATTTTTGCCTTGTCTTTGTCATTGCAAGACCTAGTAGGTTTCGCCTATGCGGTCTTCTTAGCCGCGGTTTCGTATGCGCTGTGTTTTTGACTTCTCAACAACAACGACAAGTCATTCTGGAAGTATTTTTTGTGACACTTCCTGCAGATCTGTGTTAGCCCTTTAGGCATGCGCCTGACACTAATTTTCTGACTTCACCCTTGGAATTTATGCATTTCGCAGTAGGCTCCCAGTGGGGTAGTACATGGGACACCCAAGCGCAGTCAATCGTCACTGCTGCTACTGATTCCAGAGGATAGCTTTTGTTGTACTAATAAGTTGCAAATAATGTTATTCGTAAGTTCGTTGCCTCCTGGGCTCCTTTTTCGTTAGTGCTGTTAAGGCGAAAATGCTTGTCACAGGGACTGCTTTTTGATACCGTGGTATAAATTCATTTCAATAGCAAATTTATCTTACTTATTTGCCACACTTAACCCTAGTCTGTGTGTATGCATTGACAGGTTTGACTGCTTTCCTGGCGTATTTCGTCCTCGTCTTCGGTGCCAATGATTTAGTAAACATTATGGACAAGGTGCAGGATAGGATATTCTCCAAAGTCCTTGCCAAGGTCATCCTCCCTCACGCTGAATTGGCCATTTCTTCACCTGTGGGGCTGATTAATCCCACGTTTGTCCTCACTGGTGCGTTTTGTCAACAAAAAACTGCCTTTTTTAAAAACTCTTGCTTTATTAATGGAGCTTTTCCGCATTCCCTTCCATGACAGTTGAATAGAAGGCCCTTGCGACATTGCTTTTCCTGAAAGGTAGCTGTGTCAAACCAACAAGGAAGTGGTTTTTAATGAATAAAATGTCATAATTGCCATGCAAGGAGCTCCACCATCGTGATAATCTGATCGTGGACACCTCAAAAGGCCTCTCCGGTATTCTCAATGTACCAAATTTAATCACGCATATCACAGCCACGCCCTGTCTCCTTTTCATCCTCCTCTGTTATGCGCTTACATTTGGGAATTAGAGTGAGGTCCAACCTTCTTACCACGCTCTTACTACGTGTCCACATCTCTTAGCCCGCTTCGCAGGCATTTCTGACTATTGTCAACAGTTGTCATTATTTTGACACTCCGCTGTGCATCTGCCCATTTAGTAATCAGTGGTATATTCGCTTTTTGATGTTTTCACCCAAATTAAAATTAATGTGATACCTCTATTCAACTGCCTGTTTCTCTATCGCATAATCTTTGTGGTCAGATCTTTACTGCAGTGCTGAATTTCTCCTCCGTCCGATGTATAGCCTGGCGTAAAACTACCTCATTTTCCACCTCCATTCCAGCCCACAGCAATGCGGGTGATGCACGTACCAATTCGGCGGCCAAGGGTGTGGATAGCGGCTACGCCAGTCTCTCCTCTTCCAGTTTCTCGCATCTGGCCCGCGAGGAGTGGCGTGTGGTGAGCGTGGGTCTCGCTACCTTGTGCACACAGGCGGAGGCGATCTGCAGTCCCACTGACGCCATTGTCTCTGCGACCTCCACATCCTATCACGCGGATGCTTGGATACCGCTCGTTCAAGCTATCCTCGCTGGCCTGACCGCGGGACCAGCGCGGTGTGGACAGCTTGCAGCCGACGCCGCTGTTGCTGCTGCCACCGCTGCGGCAGCTAATGCCTCCGCCTCGGTCTTTTCGGACGAGCGATTTACTGATGTTGCTGGGGATTCGGGTGGGTCTTCCAAATACCTGATTGCTGTTATTATTGAACATTTTTGCATTTTACGCCTTCAGGCGAGTCTTTATTTAAAGATTTTCTACTTGTTCTTTGATTTACCTGCTTTTCGAGAGGTGGATTTCCGTTGGTGGCGACGTGTTCTTGAAATCCATATTCGCTAGTCATCCTGATCGCCTTTTTTTAAAATCTGGGCAGGCTTTCGTACTAACGTTTTTTACGATTTTTCAGCCTCCTTCACATTGGTATTTGCCACGCCAAAATTGCCTAACCTTTGTCCCGGTGTCGTGGATCCGCGGGTTCACTTTGCCAAGAGTCTGGAGGCCCTATCACGACGTTATCCTACCAAGGTGATTGCTTTAGCTCTCTCCCTACCCTGTACCTACTTATTGCTCCCATAAGTAGCGGTTTCGTTTAATTGTAGATTTCAGCCCAATTGCGAACTAAGTTGACTGACGAAGCCAAGAGCGCTCTGGAGGCGTACTTTACTCAATCGATGGTGCGACTGGAGTGATTAGCTCACAAATCTCCTCCCTCACACCCCTCCTTCTTCTGTCTTCCCTGCATTTTGGTCCTCAGCAATGTGTATGTATGCTCGCATTTTACGCAATTTTGATCCGAAATTTTGCCCCAATCCCTTTATCTTTCGCGCCACCTTGCTCACCTCTGGGCTGTTTAAAACTCTGGAACTTTTCTTCCCTTTTTTCCCACCTGTCTTTTCATTCCACCTTTCAGATTCTACATCTGCCCAGTATTTTTTTCTGTGTTTATATTCGGAGATGAAGTAAAAGTGGCTGATGGATAAGCTTCTCATTTTCGCGGCTTTATTTATCAGGGAATTCCAAGGAGGGCGTACAGTTTCTGAATGAATTCAATGTTAGGCAGTGAATTGGAGACCGCAGGTGCTGTGTTTTCCCCTTGCAGGGTTATACTGCTGAATAACTAAAACGTATTGAGTAATTCTTCCACGTCCTTTTGCCTTATTGTTCAGAGCTCAGGCAATCTGCGGTGCAGCTTAGGGCGGTTATTGTTAAAGTAGTAGCAAAAAGTGTCAAACCGTAAAAAGATCTCGTTCTTTGTGTCGTTTTAATGCAAAAATGTGTCCAAATGTGGGAATTTTCGGCTGTCCCAACCAACTAGGCGGTTACGGACAATAATTCACTTTATTAAATCATAAACACTTTTGGCGCCAGAAGATAGGCTTCCTATCGGTTAACTACCAAATAACTGCGAAATTATGTTTGGTTTTGCTTCAGAAACAGTTGGTTACCGCTTGGTTAGTGTGTATGTGTGTGTGTGTGTAGGTGAGGTCAATCTCTTCTTAAAACACCGACAAACCTTAATGACGTGTTCTTCTGTCAGGAGTACTAGCTTTTTTCAGCTTCGTTGCATGGGAATTGTCCATGATTTTCAACGAGACTAGTCTTAAAACCCTTAAAAGACTTCAGCTTGAGGTTTGAATCCACGTTCCCATGAATGTTAACGTCTTGAGCCTATAGTAGAAATGATGTGGTGGAATATGACATATTTCTCCTGGTGTTTGAAGCTCTGAATGCAACATTGACAGCGAAGTGTAGTGTTTCGAATAGCTTGGATTTGTGGAATAGTTTCACCCACGTACGAGGGGACTGGAGCGCTATAGCCTTGTAACCAAGACGGAAGTCACAGTCGCTGAAACTGGAAATTTTGTGTAGTCAAGCCTAGCGCTTTGAGACTTTCTTGAAGGTGAAGGAAGACAGAATTCGCGCACAGTAGGACTCGGAGCCACCGGCGTGGCCTGGAGGCCAGTTCACTCTTCGAACGTACAATAGCGAAGCCCCTGAATGGCCTGATACCCAAACCGAGAAATAGCCAAATAGGCGAAGTATTACAATAACCTCTCTCCTCTCTTGATCGACGTATCCGGTGCTTTCCTTGGTCAGCCGGTGCTGGTAAAACTCTCCGATGAGCCGACTGGACCAGTCATCGAATTCCCATGCAATTGAGAAGGTGCTTAGCCACATCATCACTTATCCCTCCTGGCAATTCTATTGGATCTGGAGTTTCAGCCTCCATGAGAACTGTATTTTGAGATCGAGGAAGTGTGCCGTCCATTACGAATGCCCATCGCTAATCGTGGAAGCACTGGTTCTAAGGCAGAGATATGTAGCAAAGGTCAGGATTTCGCGTTCGCTCCTTACCACTTTTTACACTTCAGTGCCGTTCAGCTATATTTGTATAGCTTCCATCCAGCAAGCAGAGGTGGAGATCTCACTATTTCACAGAATTGTACTTCAAACAGGTACGGTGGACAGTTCTATAACGAACTATTCCAGACGGTTCATGGTTAAAGTCGTTTCAGTTTTTAATATTATTGATGTAAAATACGAGACTGGGTAGAAACTGACGTCATTTTTCATCCTCCCACTAGAGATTGCCTTAGATTCTCCCATCCTCCGTATATGCACTCCTTCCTTCGCCCCGCTGAGGAGACTTGTCCTTTACGATAGGGTTTGCTTTCAGATGATACCAATGCAGCGTTGCAAGACTTTCTTGAAGCCGAAAGGATAGAGAATGGATTAATCCTGCTTGTCCAGAGGCCGGGCTGCCTGACAGAGGTGCGATGACGGGGCCCGCAATTGACCTGTTATAAAAACCGAGAGGTAAACAATCAATTAATATTATACATTTCAAGCCACGAAGGGATTTCCTGTGGTCAAAATGTCATTGTAAACGAAACCATAAACATTGTTTGCATATCAACCTCCGCAAGTCATGCTTCTGTTCTGCATTATGGCATCTAAATCGTACTAACACCTCTCCGACGCTTCTGCACTTTAGAAGTATCTGTTACGCATACCACTTGGGTCAGTCATGACCTTAAAAAAAGCTAGAGATGCTGCGTCGGTGGCAGTGGACAGCGAATACGATCTAAAAGTGCATCTATACTGAATTTGGAAGTTGAATAATAAACCCTAGTGAGCGGGAAGGAGGGCATCTGCCTCGAATGGATGGAAATATGGCGCTACTGAAGAAAGCTATTGCAACAAAAGCGACACCAGACTCGGACTGCCTGCAAAACGCCATCATGGAGCTGTCCTCTGAGCCTATATAGTGGTAATCGCTGAAGTGAGCGACATCTTGTATCTACCAGCCGAGTGGAATCCAGGTAGAGAGGTGGGAAAACGCTCAAGCAGCACATTAATACCTCGGTTAACTGCGTGTCGTTTTAGTTTTCGCCAGTTGTGCTTCCGCTCCGCAGGTCGACCTTCACACCATGTCAGTAGCCGCATAACTCTTCTTTCATACTACCTTGGCCTGGTGTGACCTCGGAGAAAAGACAGAACTTACTTCTCCCGCGCTCTTATTCGACCACTTGGTGAGTTTTTTTCGATTCTATTATCCGAGCAAAAAAGTAGACATAAATGCTATCGGCAGGAGCTGAACGAATCCCCTATGTAACGATCCGTGTCTCTGATAAGGCTGGGAATAGATAGTCCAGGAGTACGAAACTTATGATCAAAAAAAAAGAATCAAGCGCGTTTCGCTCCAATGTAAAACGTCAAGTGGACCGTCTTTGGATTGTGCAGTGCTCAAGCATTGAGTGGATTCTTCAAGTACTGCCTCTAGGCGCTGGCCCGATCGAGTTTAAATTTGCAGCAGCCATGAAGCTACTTGAACCATCTTTTTTTGATTCAGCAGTAGTTTTCGAAAAAAAAAACTGTTTAAAACCAGAGGCAGATGGGAATTAGTAGTTTTATGGAATTCACACAGTAGACTGCTATAAATGCTTTAGTAAAAACAATGAGTGATGCCCTGGGGACTTCATGTCTGAAGACCAATTCCAATGTTGAACTAGTTCGAATTGGAACTACTATTTCAGCCGTAGAAGAATCGGATGTACCTCTTTAAGGTTACCCATAACTCTTGTAAGATGTGTGACAATTTATGGGTGCCTGAGGTGCCCCCAGGATGTTACAAGACTTGCATTTTCGTCGGTAACCGTTGTATCGCCAGACAGTGGAGCGAACACTGTGCCGCCTATATACGGACCGGTACACAAAAGTTTGATTCCGGGTCTGTATTGCTATTCTACTGTGTTTACTTTGCTTCACCAATGAAAAGAAAACTAAAAATTAAAGGAAGTATTATCATTTTTTGAATTGTAATTACAAAGCGAGCCGAAATAATTTACCGATGAAGTGTACTAGTACGAAGTATTGTTCAAAGCAAGGAAGCATTTCCACTTCCTTTCTTTTTACCCAGCAATCGCTTTTCCCAGGAAGCCGAATTTATCCCTCTTCTCCATCTTTCTTTTCTTCACCTTTTGTTTGCGTTTCAATCCTACCCAGCCTTTAGGCTGAATTGATTAGGCATTCTTGTTGACTGGGCATGCTGCGCCCTGCGACTTTCCCCTGAGGAGGGAAGAAAAAGGCACTTCACGGACCGATTGTGTATCATCGACACACAGAAGGGCTTGGGTCCCCAATAGTTCATTACTGGAGTCGAGAGTTATAGTTTTTTTATTTATGGTTTCGTCTTATTCTCCTCTGCTGAACTTGATCTTAATGGTCTTCGTGGTTTCTGCTATGAATACCAGACACCTCCCTTCCATGACATTTGACATGCTGCAAACAGCCCATCGACCCAGACACAAACCTTTCCCAAAGTATCAGTGATAATAAAAAGAATCTTTACAATTATAAAATGCCATTCGGTATACCTTGTCTTGCTACCACTCCAGTTATCCTTTTGGAGTAGTGAAAAACACACCGACCCGCATGACGGTGTCGGTGGCTAAAGCAAAACCCATTCTGTAATAAAATTTTACCACTGTGAATCACAATTTCCGGACTTCTATAGACGGCATACACTTCCTGCATGGATGGACAATCATATTTTCTGTTATTAACAAGTTGTTCCAGTCTGTAAGACTTTACTTGCTTGCTTTAACTCCCGGTTCTGGTCACAGTCCGCCGCCCAACCTGACCTCTAAGCCGTGCCCCAGTGTTGCGTCTTCTGTCGACTTCGGGGAAGTCGCTGGATGCAGCATATTCAATAGCGTGAAAGGCTGAATTTCTGCAAAATAATACCAAACTCTTACGGCGGTCAACTGGTTCCATTTTTACGACAGTATCCCCAACACATTCACACTAAACTGACTTGATACTCTTTTTTGTTAAAAGTTAGTAAATGGGAACTAACTTAAAGCAAAGCGCTTCTTATTGGCACTTTTTTTAAATGAAAGATTCACACATTTTTAGTAGTAGCCATGGCAACCCATAACATCATTAATAGATTGAGCCTGGCAAGAACTTTATTTCAAAATGTACAAAACAGGTGGCAAGCTGTAAAACAGACACACCATAAATGGGGCACTGTGACGTCAGGACAATGAACATAACCTCCACAGAGTAAAAGGTTCGCATGTCTTAATTACACAGCTATTCTTTAAGTATTGTGCTAGGCGTTTCCCATGACCATTCTGGTGCTTCCATTCATCACAACATTGGCGGTGCTAAAACACCCAGTCACGAACCATGGCTAGAAGTCACTTACATCAAACACCAATTCCGATGGACACACGGGGGAGTCCTACCCTGTGAACGGCTTTGTGGTGCCAGTCAGAGTCCGACGCTCTCCAGCGAATCTACTTCATATGCTAATCACTAGTCATCGTCGAATCCTTTCACAAAACTAATTTTATGCATTTTGGCTTCCTTAACATAGAGTTTTTGCATCAATGCTGCACATCGCCGACTACCTACATTCTTTTTAGCCAATGGGAGCCTTAAGATGGAGGTAATATTTCTTCACAACTCATTAAGCCTTCAGATAAGCGTCACAGCGCCCAAAATAGACACTCTTAAATCACTCTAGGCTTTAAATGATCCCGATTATAAAAGGAGGCAAGGACTCCTGCCTTTATTTTCCTTTTACTTCTCGCAGGTCATTCTTTAGTGAGGGCTTAGCTCTAGAGGGCGCAACACCACTCTCAAAAGTGGGAGGCATTGGGGTGTTGACTTGCTTCATTTATTTCTTGCGTGAGGTTTCTTTTTAGCCCACCGGAATGTGATGACTAGCAGGGGCGTTTGATGACCACGAGGGCTATGAACAACGATAATAATAAAATAGGGGCACTTTTAAGCACCAGGATACATTCCAACTGTACTTAAAAGCTGCAGCAGCTTAGTCAACTACGCATGGTCGTGGATTCATCACTTCCTCCACTGGTTTTCACATGCCTCTAAACTCCCCTATTACAACCCATTATACATTCTGAGTGGTTCTTTCAATTATCTGCTCGGACGAATGAAATTCTAAGCGTCTGCGATACAAGACCTACCAGCGCCCAAGTCGATGCATAAGTACACGCACTGTTTATCGCTTGTATCACACAAACAATGGCGAAGTGCAGACCTGTGAATATGAAATTAGTCGTGCCGTAGTGAAGAAAGAAAACGCTCGGGATTACCCTGACGCTCTCTCCTTCACTTTTACATTTCAAGACAAATCAAATGAAGTTAAGGATTGTCTGGAGTGCCCCAGGTCTACTCTTCGAAATCCTACTTACCGTTCTTGACTTTTAGTTTAACACTCCAGTATCAGCCATTCCAGTTAGGAGTTCATTGAGGAGATCAATTAGGACCCTAAAAGGCGAGATGATTGAAGGGTTTTGACATCCTGTCGACCGGATTGCTTGCCTATGGTGGGTTCAAGAGTTCAGCAACTCGTAAGTCTGCTCACCTGAAATAACAAATACCAGTCGTAATAATCCATACCGGTATGGCGAATGATTTATTATTGACATACAAAGGACCGAAGAGGCTGTGGCCATGGTCAGAGGGCCAGGCTGTTGAGCGGAAGTGTAATTTATACAGTTAAATAAAGTGTCAAATCACTACATTAGGAAAGGGAGAAAAGTATTTCGTGAATTAGCATGGATCGGATGTGCTGGGATGTGTTATACTAATGAGAGGGAAAGTGGGCCTGCTGGCATGCAACGAAATCAGCCTGCCAGGAGGGTCTATGATACCAGCACCCCAGAGTGCCCCGGGAGTTAAACAAGGAGCCCTCCTCCCCTCTTTTGAGCGTTGTCCTCGACACTTCGATCATGATGTAATCCTTGCTGTAAGAAAAACACCCACGAACCAACCGAGTCGGCCGTTGAATTTTCGCGCAACTGAGAAGATGCCTAATCACCGCGTTAGCGATCCCTCCTGGGAATTCTGCTGGGTCCGGGGTTTGGGAATGTATGGGAACGTACTAAGGATACGAAGGAATCTGCTTGTTATCGCATAAGTCCGTCCCTTGTTGTAGGAACGGTGGCTCAAAAGTGGTCATTCAACTAACGGTAGGGTTTCAAGCCTATTCCTACTTGCCACTTTGTTCTCACATCAAGACCGGCCAGCCATGTCTATCCGAGTTCTGTCTAGCTAAGGGAGAGGTGGAAGAGGCATCGCATGTTCACATGTTTGATATCTTCACACACGCACCGTAGACAGGTTGTCATTACCACCTTTATTCCCACCCACTGAGGTCGAAGTAGAAGAGCGATCAAGGGAATCGTCAGAACTGAAGATTGGAAGGAGGAGGCTATGTAGCAAAGCAGTCTCGTCGATAGCTTTTGATTCAATCACCATCTTGGCGGCGAGAACAATTCTTCCGTGCGTTAGATCATGGATCTCCACACCGGTATCACGCGTTGCTTTCAGGTATGACTTGGGGTGCTACGTGCGGTGAAAAAAGTTGCAATTAAAATTAAATAACAAGATCCGAGCTACATCAAATAGGTTCAATCAGCTATCAGAAGTTGGAGTTACCTTTTCCTCCCTGTATTTTATTCTCGGAACCTTGAATTCATTAAAAGGCAAAAAATTCTTACACCCATTACACAAAAAAATTCGTAAAACTGGGAATCTACGTAGCGGCAACCGCAGGAGCTTGGTGGTGAAAACAACTTCCCTACTAAAGGACCCATTTCTGGCGGTTACCGGTCAAAGTTTTACCTCGATTCTTCTAAAAACAGAGAACTGATACTCTTGGAAAAGACTTTGTCTACCATGTCTTTCACATCCACTCCTAGTCTCAAAATATTAGCCGACACCTTTGGGAGATGCGACTGCGAAAATCCATTGTAATCATTCAGCCTGAGACAGTATTTCTATCTCAATCTTAGACATAAAAACAAAATATGTACAGAGCACAAAATATATTAGCTTTACATTAGTAATATACGCAGCACAAAATGTTGGCAAGTAAGAATAAGTTAGAAGGGGGGTACTCTTATTGTGGGGCAGGTTCAGAAGCCGATTCCAGGATGGATGTAAAGTAGGCGCCCAACTCCACCCTCGATGGCGTCGCTTCCACGTACCATGGCAATTCCTGTTGAGGGAAAAAGAGAAAAAGATCTCAGAGGATTCCTTATGCGACCAATTGGTTAAGTTCAAATCGAAAGGACGCAGATGCTGATTCAAGCCGAAATAATCACCACAGGAAAAGATTCATGACGATGGAAAGGGAGACTGGAAAATACCATGAGAGCGGCATATTTCGGTCGCTTCTTGAGGTCCTTTTGAAGACAGGCGTCAACGAACTCGCGCATTGCTGCCGAAAACGGTACAGAGACCTCCTCATCAGGCGGAAGCTGTGGCGAAGGCGACTGCAGCACGGACTGGAGTTGGTGAAAGGGTGACCGCCAAGAAGGATAGGGGAAACGACCGGTAGCCAGCTCAACCAGACTAATGCCCAGACTCCACACATCGGAGCGCACGTCGTAGCCATGGGACATGAGGTCTGGGTTTATGCGTTCGGGCTAAAAAAGTGACTCTTTCTTAAGCGCTGATCGACTTAAGTTTGGGACATATTAAATGCCTATTTGTAAATAAATAAATCCTACTTCAGATCATCACACCGCCACACGACAACTGGTTTACTCAAAGAAACATGTAAAAAGGGTTTGTTCGCATAACAGGCGCCGTCCGCATCGTGAACGACACAAAGAAAACAGAAAAGTGTTGATGTGATAATGGATTTACTAAAGACAGAAACTCACCGCCATGTAGGGTCTGCATCCAACATCTTTGGTCATGGCAAGGCTGTTCACAAGATCACCAGAGATACCAAAGTCACATAGCTTTACATCCCCGCCTTTATTAATAAGCACGTTGGAGGGTTTAACATCTGTAATCGTAGAGGAAAAATGACTTGACCCATTTGCTCTACAAAACCGTTTTGATAGTCCTGCAAAAGATGCAAGTTATCCCCAAAGTTATGCTTTGCGTGAATTAGTGACCCACTTGAGCATGACACAGCAAACGGGTTGATGTTCACACTCAGTAAAGCTTGCAAGGAATTAGCACGTTAGGATTAGCTTGGATTAATTTGACCGAAATCTACCTTAGATTCGGCATCATTTCGTAACACCTAATCAGAAAGAGCGTAGCAAAAGGTCAGCAAATATCTATGAAATTCAGTCATATTGCTCAAGACTATAAGGCAGTTAAACTACAATTCCAAGATTTATAATATGACGTTAGAAAAAAAGTCAATGGTAGTAATGCGATCGCTAACCTCTGTGCATAACATGAAGTTCACATTTCAGGTAGTTCAGAGCAGATACGACCTGAAAAGCGAAATGAAGACGCCTTTAAATTCAGTAAAATTTATCAGTTCAAGTAAAACTTCAGCCTTAACAAGAGCCATACAATAAAGAGAATCTAGTTTACAACTTCATGACAGTGTTCAATTTCATCAAATGGAAGCGTTTGGCGAAATTGCCTGACAAGTTATATAAGCGTACTGAGCCAGCCTAACCAAGTTACACAAAAAAATTGTCTTAGAGAACATGTCTATCTTCTAAGAAATGTATTAATATAAGACAGCTTTTACGCATTACAAGGTATCAAACAAAATAGATCAACGAGAAACTGAGAAATCACAGCAACGGTAATCATTGCGAGCACAGCCTCTGGAATAAATGATTTGCGTTCCAGATAGACCGTTTTATAAAATTTGTCAAGAGAGGAATCCATCAATTCCATGCAAATCCAGCATTCACTCTCATGAAAGATGGCTCCATAAAACGTGACAATGCGTTCAAATTTTGACTTCATAATAATGTGCAGATCCTTGAGGGACTTGTTCTTCTCGCGTTCATTTAACACCGATCGGACAATCTAAGAAGCGCGATGAAAATGACATAGCAATCCACCTTTACTGCCATTGAACAATCAAGCTTTCGATGCCGCATCTTTTGAACAAATGCAAAGTTACCATGACCTAGCTCGCCCTCGTTAATAAGATCATTTGCGGTAAAGCGCTGGAATAAAGTAGGGTTCGTAAAAAGGAATAATTACATAGTCTGTGCAGACACCAGGAATCGTTAGTTTCGCTACTGCAGGAACGGGGACGTTGGGCCTAAAATATCCGATCGAAAATTCTTCATACTCGGTGCCATTAAGGGATTGCTTGTCCAATGTTATTATAGGAAGGTTTTGACTTGGGCGATCAAGGAACGGCATTTTCGGACAGAGTTTGAAATCAGGCCATAGTGACAACGAAAAAACCCATAGGCAACGATCAAATCTATCGCATTAACTAGAGTCTTTCCAATGATTGGTTAGTAGGAATGGCGAAAGTTCAATAAATTATATGTTCGAAGCACTTAAAGCAGTTACAAGGTAGTCAACTTGTACTCAAACTATCAAAAGTTACTCCAGTTACTATAATTCGCCATGCTGAATGATCGCGGTAGAAAGGCAAGCTGTTACTAATAAGATGATAAGCTGGAGGCAAATCAGCCATTACATGTTAAAGAAATGCACTGAATCAGCATCAACTTTTTTGCAAAACCGTTGTAAAATCCTCAAATTTGTATACTGTTATCTGGCTACTTTCCATGACTTAGGAGTGAATGAAAAAACAAGCTGGTGATTAAGTTGGCCAACGCTTAAAAAGTCACACAGGCATTCCGAGTAAGTTTATTAACGGCTGGAACTGCCGTAAGGAATCGGTTTACCAACTCACCTGTACTGTTCTTCTACGACTTTTTATTAAGGAGCGCTAGATGCATTACCCTGATGTTGAAAAAAATTGTGCAGTGAAGACTTTGGGCCACTAATCAACGTGGTGTGTGATGAAAGCCTATTCTTTTTCATAACAGTCCAGGCATGTAGTGACTCTGGAACCGCAATCTGCTAAACTTTAACTTTCTTGCTTTCTTACAAACCTATCTGTTCTCTAGCATATTTTGAAATTGGAGTCATGTCGTGTAATATCTAGTTATCACCAGATAATTAGCACTAGTTTGCACTACCTTGTTACTGCTTGCAGTTTGACTTCAGCGTTTCATGTCAGGCATTTGTTATATTTCTTCATTCTTTACCTGTTTTAAGGAGAAGCGATTGTGAAGAATACATTTTAATGGATGCTTATTTTCGAGTGAAATCATATGCAGGTATCTTGTGGTTTGCCCAATCAGTACTGAGTCGACTTCTTTGCCCTTGGCTGTCGAGTTTCCTACTGGGCCTAACTCGGAAGTGTAGGGCTGGGTCGTCTGGGTTTTATTTCCGTCCATTTTTGGCTTCCTTCCATTGTTAGTCCAATTAATTCATGCATTTTCTATCCGCATTTCGAATTCTTCCCACATGCATGTGTGAACATTGATGTGTGAAACTGTATATCTCTGCGCCTGTATTATGTCATGTCATAATTGTAAACGGGTAAAACTTTGATGTCTTATGCAGTGCTAGCCTTTTTTCCTGACCAGATTCTTTACTCTTTACAGCATATGGGATGCAGTCATGCTTAAGCTCAAGTCTCTTCCTTTTGACAGGCATAATCAGTTGATGAATGCAAAAACCTCCAAACATCAATGGTGTCTTCTTCGGAACTACGTTATGAAACGTGATGACGCAATAAATTCGATCCACAACTGTCTTTCCTCTGCCAATGTCTTTGGGCTCTTTGAAATCACCTGTATTGAAGAATCGCCCACGACTGTTGTTTGGCGACTTTCTCCCCGGACTTCCTCAGCATCACAATCACTACCATCTCTGCTTCTCGGTATTCCGAAGCCCCTCTCGCGATCATGGAACCTAGAGGATCTAGTTGGTTTTGATCGCACAGGCGTCGCAGTTTTATTGTGGCCGTGCGAACTTCTCCTTGCCTACATATTTTTGAACCCCCTGGATTTGTTTCGCCGCATCCAATTTCCATCCATGTGTCGACGCGCTGTGGAATTGGCTGCTGGAAGTTTGGGGGTCGGTGGTCTTGCGATGGCTGCAACCTGCTCTACGTTGGAATACCTCGCGTTGACTGATGGCAACGAAGAGTGTGTTCGAAGCTTAGAGGGCGTCTTGAAAGCTAGTCCTCGTAACATCGCTACAAGGATGGAGGCTACGTTCCTTCGGTGGTCAGGAAGCATTGATATGGAGTAAAAAAATGTTTTGTTACTTTGATACAGTATCGCTCCATAGAGTATCGAAATTAGCTTCCAGAACTGAAGTCGCATTACTTCGATGGTTGAGAAGCGTTAAGGAATAATGAATAATATTAAGTTTTCTCGATGCAACACCGTCACAGCGACGGTGCAGCGAAATTTCTCCGGTTTTTTGTCAGCTAATGCGATTGAATACAATACTGGAACCAAGTTGTGGTATGGGAATTAATCTCAATTACTGAGAGTTTTATTGAAAAAGGGGCTGGTAAATTTTCAAAGCATGTCATTATCAAACTACATTTCATTCATCAAGCTCTATCAAGAATCTCTTAATGGTAAAAGTGCTTTAATTTGTCGAGAATACTTTTAAATTCTTCTAAAAAATGACCCTTCTATAATGGCAACTCTAAATTATTTGATGTTTTCATTTCTCCTGATCAGCCAGTACTGAATAACATTGAATCCTTTTTTATGTGAAGCTGCGTTGGTTTAATCGTCCAGATTCTTCGGACTGTTTATCGTGCATCAGGAATTGTTAATGAGGGCCGAGAGCTCCTTTTCTGGTTATCTTTAAAGCGAGAATCCCTATTCCTGATTTAATTTTACGGAAACTTGGTACTTAAATTGGTTAAGTAAAGCCGAATCCCGAGTTTTCGAAGCATATTTTCGAATCTCAGCTTGCACATCTTATGTGGCATTCTATTCACCTCCTACACAGGGTTAACACTGCAAAGCAGGGGTGGATTACGAGATTGAGATAGTTTTCGTGGCTCCTAGGTTATCCTATTTTCTGCTAATAATTGGAAGTAGCAATTGTGAAGTCTCAATTGCAGAAAACGGAGTAACCTAATGCCTGGAAGATGTGGCGCCCAGCTAAACGGACCAACGCTAAAACTTATTCCAGATTGGTGTGTAGTACGAGGAGTGTTAACTTTTACAGTGCCTTTCGTGGCATTGGCCTTAGCTTACGCATCCAACGTGGTTGGTTTATTCTGAAGGTTACATTGTTGACAATCAAGGTGGAACTTTAACTGTGCAGTGGGATCCCTCCAATCTCACTTTTGGTTTAAGCCATTTGTGTTCCATTAATCACGTGAAGAAGTCCGTCATTATTTAAACACCATAGTTTAATATTCCTGTGATGCAATCGCCATCTTGCGACAATTATCATAGCTTAAAAGTTGTTCCCCTTCCATTCTGAAGCACGTATGTACTAGTCATTGCGTATTTTATAACAGACACACTGCTTTCAGCCGGTATTGAAATGATCCAGTGTCTAGAAATGCTGACGACCTGTTAGTTGATTTCAATTGGGTCTCGTCGAACGTGTCATTGCCAGGTGTTGCTATTGATTCACGATCGTTCTGGATTATTCGCTTCTACAATAGCTGCCAACTTATCAACATCGAAATAAACTGTCAATTTCACTGAAACTAATCACCACTGCAATAGGAATTACTTAAAACGGCTTATTGAGGGAGATTTTTCTTTGTTTATGAAAAGCTTGTCATTAAGGGTAGGGAAGCACTTAGAAGAGTAGGTGAATCCAGAGGTATCGGGCACTAGTGAATGCATTGCTCTAGAAGCCAGAGACTTCTGCAATCGGAGCCAATGCCAATAATGATAATCCTCTTCTCTCCCTCTGCATCCAGACCCCACCTTCCGAAGGGTTACGAGGACTGGTGTCACTCTTTCGACTTCGTGGTCGCCGCGGACTGTTTCTTTACTTTTCACACCTCCCCCACCCATGGGGGGCTTCTCCGCTCCATTGACTATCTCCTCTCCACCTGTTCGGGCTCCACATTCCTCGCTCTGGCGCCCCGACGTGGCACCACGTTGGAGGACTTCGTGGATTTGGCCTCCTCCCTTGAGGTATGCGAACGATTCCACTGGAAGGTGTGTTTATTGCAGCCGAGCGTGGTTTTTCCTGGTCTTACTGGGGACTCGGAAAAGATGATCCCCCACTTAGTCTATATTCAGCGGCGGTGAGGGGTCGCACTTAACCCTGGATGTTAGGGTTTCTAGTAGATGTGTATTTATAACTGTTACTGCCCCTACCACTTGTAATCTAGAATTTCATCTCTCCCTACATACATTCCTCAGAAACAACTTTAAGGACTGTCTTTGGTTCATGCATAATAAAGTGAATTCTTTCTGTTGTTTTTAATTTCGTTCCCCTACGGATTTTTGGACTCCTGCTGTCGCTTTTACTGTTTGCTGTAAATCGGATTGGATGAAAGCCTTTTGTGGATCTTTTCTATGTTAAAACGTGTTTAGCATTTCGACAAAACGGAGTGTGAAGTGATGTTCTGCCTTGATTAGTTCGGGAAAGAGATTCATGTTTATGCTGCAGCTGTGGTGTGTTTTACGTGACCACCTCAGATGGCAGTATTTACCTTCTCTTGCAAGTGCCTTTATGCGTTGATGAGTTTATTCACAAAGGTGACGGAAATTTCGCTTTATTTGATGTAAAGGTAAAGGCCACTTAAGAGGTTAGGGTTTTTTTCCAGTTTGTCAAGCCTAAGTCCATAAAGTAGCATGTTTCCAGACTAACCGAGGGGTACTGTGGAATAGGAGACAGAGATGGCTTTGTTGGGGCAGTTCAGAAGGTCCAAGAAACTAGTATAGCATATTACCAGTTTGCTTAACATTCATTTGTGGCTATGGGACACTCAAGGAATTCGCCATTTCACCGCTTTCTTTTGTACCGAGGAAAGCCTTGGGGCGCTGGGTTGGTATAAGAGAACCACAGCAGTAGAACTTGGCATCCTCACCAGCATTTCACTCGATCCATCCCGAGTAGTCTGAAAGGATCTGTGTATTGATACGCATAGTTTAAGTAAATGTTACTTCGCTACATTCTAGCTTTGGCCTTCCTTTAGGTGTAAAGTTACAAAACAATTGCACTCAAAGTGTCCGTCAAAGTAAATCTCCATAGGTGACCGTGAAAATGGCTTCTATTGTTCCACCTTTAGAGGTAGTAAACCGCTTTGCGATGTGATGGTCAAGGCGTCCTGAGTGGAGCGAATAAAAACTCAAAAATGGAATACATTGAAAGAAGCCTTATTTGAGTCGCTTGGATGGTACCAAAGTTCATCCAAAACACATAAACTCACACAACACATAAAATTAGCAAACAAGATTTTTCAGCGTCGTTGTGGTTATACACTTCTATGGCGAAATGCACATTGTTGAACGCTTTCTACTCCTTACCTTTTTTACCACTCAAGCACATACGTTTTAAGGGGCACTAATAGGCCCTGAGGAAAATTGGACTTTTGGCAAATAATTTTTAGTCCAAATCGCCTACCCATTGGCACGAGGAGGTGGGCTTTTTGAATTTCTGTCATAAAATATTGAGGTATTTGTTGTGTCGCTCCGAGACTCCCCTTTGGGCAACTGGCGCGGCCCAGAGGTAAACCAATCCGGTAAAGATACACTGGCTGAGCCCTGAGCGTCCTCTTACCGAAACCAAGACTTAAACAAGTAATTATTATTACATTGCCCTTCTCGTACTTTGATCGCCGTCCTTATCGCTCCTCTTCGTTGACCATCCACGTCAGCCATCGCGACGTGGTTGGTGTTGTAGGAGAAACACCCACGATCCAGCCGTGCCAGCCATCGAGTTTCCATAAAACTGAGAATATGCTTGATAACAGCGTTGGCGATCCCTTTTGGAAATTCTACCGGATCTGGAGCTTCGACCTTTAGAGGAGTGAATGCTCATTCCTAGTCGTAGGAAGACTAACCTAAAAGCCGAGTCATGCAACAAAGGGCGGGTTTAATCATGGTTTCGTGGATGTACGGAGATAACCTTATTTCTCCTTGTAGTGGTGGTTCGCTTTCAGAGCTGTCTGGACATGTCTAGCTGGGTTCTGCCAAGCTGGTAGAGGTAAAGGATGTTGACATTTAGTTGGAATTTCCATACAATTACCGTAGACAGATCCGTGACGAACTTCCCTAGATGGTGCACGTCTGATGTCGCTTCTGTTGTTAATGGTGTTCTTGTGGAATACGAGACTGGGGAAATTGTCGAAGGCGGATGTCATTTCCAGGTCCTCTCTCAGGATTCGGTACAAGTTCTCCCAATCGCAGTCAAAATGAGGATAATCGCCCTTTAAGGTAGGGTTCGCTTTCCTCTTTCACCAATGCAGCACTCCGAGCGACAGGTAGTCATAATGTGGTGGAAGCAGGGGCTATCGGCGTGGCTCGGGAGCTAGCCCAAATAGCAAAGGTGAAATGGAGGAGACCCTAGTTGGTCCCTCTGCCAAAATAGAGAGTTAAACAAACAGCGAACGTATTACACTATTTTGCCCTAGGATTACGCTTTCTCTAGACTTGGGACACTACACATCAACAAGAGAATGGAAAATAAAGACAGTCCCTGGTGAGATAAGCACATCTTTGGGATCCACGCCCCCTTTGAATTTCGAGGGAAATATTCCCTAGTTTACACGCCTCAGTGTCTACTCACGATCTATTTTATGCGCTATAATCGGGTAATTTTGCCCAGTACATTAAAACACCGACACCTGTTATCTCCCACACTGCCATGGTGCTATGATGCAACTATTTTGGGCCGAAATTTGCAAGAATTTCGTAACTATAACCGCGATGGATCAACTCTTTGCTTAAAAATAACAGCAATCCCTCCACATATCAGATTTGACTCTAGTTATTTAATCTTAACAGCGACCCGAATTTTACGAATTCAAACTTCGTGACGCTGGAAATTTCATTGAGGAGATGCAGGAAGCGATGCATGCTCCGTTTCGTTTTTTTTTTCGCGCATTAAGTAATGTCACATGCTCTGGCGTTAAGTAAGCACTGATCAGGCTCTGCTTCAACGACGAATGGGTGGGTAAAACCCTCTAAATCTAACGCCTCCCCGTCAGATAACTCCCACACTCGATGTGTGCAAAAAAGCGGTTCACATGGCTTCCTTCATTCATAGAAATAGGTGCCAGCTTTGAGCTCTAGTGTGCATAGAAAACATGAGTGCTGCAGTGCCCGTGCGCTTACAGGTCCGCGACATCCGCAAAAGTACGTTTCGAGATTTCAATGTGACAGTAGCGCTACCCCTTAATTCAACATAAACACTGACAACAGTCTTTAAAAATTGTTTAGCCTTTCCTATGCATGATGACAATAAGTGATGTCGAGGTTTATGTGCTTTATGCTAAATGGCACGCATAGTTCCTTTTTGAAAAATCAAAAGTTAGGATGCCACTGTGAACACTCACCACTTGACATTTTGAACACGCGCATTGATTGGTCCATGGCATTGAAGTCCAGGGTTGCAATTTCATTGGTCATGAGTACACACTTTTCGGGTATAAGTGGCTGTATCGCTGGATTTGTGATGCGGTGGAACTGATTATGAACCCATCCTTGAGCACAGGACGTGAGGACGCGTTCCCCTTGCCTTCGCCACGAATTCTTCAACTCAAGTGGGGCTCTCTTGTGGTGGAGAAGGTTGACCAGGAGACAGGGTGTCGCAAGACCTCGGAGACAATTAAGTACAAAGATGCAAAACTTTGGCCTGGTGGTAGCCAGTCTTGGGATTGGAAGGAACATGGCAAGTGAAGAGTTTTGCCACTATACTTCCTACTTGCTTACTTTTACCACGGAATAATATTGACACTGGCTGGAGTGTGTTGAATTCGCTTGTCCAAAAAAGGTTTGGTAGGTTTTCGGGCGGAGTTACTAGGTTTATTTGGGCTCAAAACTGTCCCCAATTTAAAGGGGCCTCCTACTTTTATCAAGCTCACTGGATGCTCTTACGTTTCATTTAATCTTTATAAGAAAACAGCTTTGGTTAAAACTTTTCTATTGTCACTTGTACCACCTACTTGGACGTTTCGGAGCTAATGCAACAGCATGAATCGATGCGAGTCTGTTGAATTGCATCGTGTTTACTAAATTTTAGATGCAAAAAAATTTGTTCTCTTTTGTAGGTTAACTGATCCATTTCATAACATAACCAATGCTTAAATTGAAACCACTTGGGGTGTGCAGACTTCCAATAACGAGGGAGTAGGGTGTCGGGTTTCGTGCTTCCAGTTAAGTACTGCTGGTCCGTGGACTTTGGTGATTTCGGGGTGCCTTGTCGTGTTTTCCTCGTCGCGTACATGCTTCAAACTGTAGATCAAATAGGAAGGCCGTTTTGAACCGGGAAGCACCGAGTCATGTGACAATCAGCGTTTTGTATTATCAAAATCACACAAACATGACTGGGTAATAATCGTTACTCGATTTATTTGAGTAGATTTTGATTTTGGCTAGGAACAAGTCATCGACGGGGCATAACCCTGGAGGATGTTATCGATGTCTACGGCTCGGGCGCGCAAACTATCGTTCTCAGTATGGGCAAAATGTCCTGGCTTCATGTACCCCACTTTGTTATTACCGAAGTCGAAAATGATGGCCACACTGTCATCGTTAAACCAACGCAAGTTGCTATGGAGATATATAATAAATTGGCGGAGTGTGGACACCCTGTCGCAGGCCTTTTCCATACGACTTGCTGACTCAATGCCAGTTGACAATCATGGTGTCAAGAAAGTCACAACTCATTTTCAATTGGAATTTATTGCGCAGGCTTCTTAATTAAATTTACAATATTTTGTAAATCTTACTTCAACGGAAATAAAGCACCTTTAACTGAATCCACTGGAGTTGTTATGATTTATGGTTGAAAGAAATAACACTTAGTATCTTATGATGAAGTGTAGCGCCCTTGGACCCCCCTACAGGCAAAACAAGGCAACACAGGTGTAGTAATGTATTACCGACTTACAGAAGGGATTAGGGCTACTGGACCGGCTTGGAAGCCAGACCGCCGGGCGGAGGTACGTTAGCGAAGCCCCCCAGTGGCGCATTACCATAACCGAGAGTTAAACAAGCAGATGACTGATTGCATACCCTCTCTCCTCTCGAGTCGTTCCCGGTGCTCCCTTTTGTCAATCTCTCGCAACGGTCCCCACAACATATCTGGTGCTGTAGTAAAATAATCCTCCATATGACCGTCCCATTCCTCGAATTTCCGTGCAACTGAAGTATCTTACTGCAACGTTACTGATCCACCCTATTAATTCTGCTGAATTTGGAGCTTCGCCCTGTTTGGAACCTGTATCGCCGGAGATGAGTAAATGTGCTGCCCGTTACGCGTGTTCCGTGGAGGTGAGATTTCGAGTCCATTCCTCCAGGCCACTTTGTACTCCATTGTCGCTCAGCCACATCTATCTGGGTTCTCTCCAGCTGGTAGAGAGGTGGAGGAAGCACCACATGTTCACCTTTCTAGATAGCTTCCCGCTAGTATCGCTTCATTCGTTAACAGCACTCTCGCAGACCACAAGACCGGGGTATTCGCCGAAGGTGAGTAGCATCTCGAGATCCACTGGGTTTCATTGCACATTTTTCCATACGCCGCAGGGTTTATCACCCAGCCGTCGAAATCAGGATAGCTGCCCTATAACACCGGGTTTGCTTTCCACTCACTCACACAACCCCCCCTCCCCCTACCCTCCGACTTCCCCCAAGGCGAAAAAGGACGATGTTCCGTCAGAATGTGCATTGCCGAAATACGGAGGAGATTGAGGCTACTGGCACGGCCTGAAGGCCAGGTCCCTCAGTAAAGTTTCGATATTGGAGCCCCTCAGCGATCAGTTACCGAAGTCGAGAGTTAAGCAATTATTTAAGCTACTACAGCAGTAGCAAGACTTCTGACTGTGGTTTTGCGTGTCTGGGAGTGGCACTTTGCACGAACTGTTGCCAACACAAAGGATAGTGGATGTATGAAAGCAACTTTCAAGAATTATTAACTTTCAATCGCTCAGTATTAGAATAAAACCATGCTTCATTCACAAACTGTCGACAAGGCCAGAAAGCGACCACATTGGGGCCGCAAGAACACAACACCTCGGATGTCCAGTCGTAGCCACAACTACGGAGAATGGAAGGGCTTCAGTAGGCAACAACGAGAGAAAGGATAGGGACAATTCCATTCACAGAGGTATTGCTAAGAGATTTCTGCGTAACGGAGGTAGTAAAAACACATGGCTATCTAATGCAAAACCTGCAAACAGATTATGTACCATGAAATTCCACCATAGACGGTTTTCCTCATTCAAAAGGCAAAGAATGTAGGTGCTCAACGTTAGTTCACGGGGGCTAGAGGACAAAACACTGACGTTCGGAAGTCTCCTGCCTAGATTATCGAAAAGCCATGGTACCTCCAAATTTACAGGTATCATTCCAGCAAAAAAAAACGAAGAGCTAAATTAACTAAAAAAATTTAAAAACGATTACAAATTGAAGAGACTCTCAACAGCGATTCGACGATAGCCAAAAAATTGTGCGCTATAGGTGCCAGTCCACACGGACAAATTTTTGCTGTTGTTGTGTACACAAAGTCCACAAATCGCCTCCACCTCCGGACCGGTCAGTTCAAGACATCTAGAGTAGCCGTCGTTGTCGACAGAAAGTCCACCCTCGACCATCCGATGCAGGAGTGTACGACCGTCACCTAGGAATCCAAAGCAAGAAAGCACATTTTCAGAAGCGTTCCTTTCCAGGAGAAATGCTTGTTTTTGCTGACAATGACCCGTCTCCCTTGTCAGGAGTAAAAATTTGAAGGTGCGATGCCTTCGCTTGCCTTTGATTGGTTGACCTGCGATGGTATGCAGGGTGTGCCATTACCTCAGTCCGTGTCGAGGTCATTAAAGGTGATAAACATACGAAGAGAAAATAAAGCGACATACGGGAGGCAGAAAAGATGCCGGTAAATGCAGGCACAGGCAGGCTTTCTCCGCCCACCACATCTACTGAATGAGCTGGAAGGCTGACCATTCGCAGAGCGCAAACGCCGTACTTAGAGACCTCGTAGGTGAATAACGGCGTGCTATAACCGAAAACAGCAATGCACCCTCACAGTACATTATTATAAACATTAATTGAATGGTGATTCTTTATTACCGGCAACTTCTGAGGTCCCAACACGTGATCTCGCCACTCGAACCACCAGCAACCAAACCAAACTCGTTAAAAACGCCACCAGCAGAAGTATCCGTCTCCATTGAGACAGCGCAAGCGGTGACAGCACCGGAGGCGCAGGGCAGGGAGAGTTGTAGAGCCGGACCGCGCTTGCGAGAGTGGGCGGAGGAGATGTCGAAAAGTAGGAGGCGTCCATGGCTTCCACAACCAACAGCGACTAACTTGTCTGTCACGCCGACGGCCGTGGCGCGGGTTGAAGTGCTCTCAAGACCTGCCCAAAGATTAATTTTTAGCCCAAGTAACAGGCAAAACAATGGCCGTCTTAACTTTACGTGTAAATACGTGAACCATACGTAGCCTTGCTAGTGAAGTTGCTTAGTTCCCTTACCTTCAGTCTTCCATTGCTTCTAGTCGTCACAAATAAGTCGAGCACTACACTGGTGGACAAAGTGATCCCAAACGGACAACAATGTCGACTTCACTGATTGGATATCACACCGAAGTCTTGTAGAGGGAAGGCATGGACTAGGAATGGTCAGACTGGGTGAAGCTGCTAGTCAAAGGACTACCTAACCAGCGGCGATTTATGTCAGTTATCTCGAACAAAGTGAAACTAGATAAAAAACATAGAATTTGTGATCAAAATAACCGCAAGTACTGAGATGCGAGTACCATTTTAGGACTTGATGCTTTCCCAAGCAAACCATGGACAACTAAGCATCACTGAAGTGACAAAAAGTTACAGGTCACAATATGCTGAGGCTTTTACTAAAGAATTTCCATTTCAGAGCGAATTTTCCTACCAGTAGCGAGCGCTACAAGACATACACTCGGTGTGAAACAATGGTCAGCCTTGGGGCAGTGATTGAACGAACAAACTCCCAAGTTTAGGCAATAAAACCCTGTCGTAAGATTCAAGAGCATTTGAATGTAGAAGAGAGTGAACGACTCTTAAGAGAGGAGAAATTCCACCCAGGTATTTAATTACACGAATTCTTAGTTATCTAACAACTCAACTGTCACATTGTTGTCATGCTGTCTGCGAAAACTACACCTGCTTCTATACTAGCGTGGCTTATTACGCCTTCAGATATGACAAGATAATGATTCATAAATACGCTTTTCAAGGAAGGCATAAAGCATTCAAAATGAAGAAAAAATACCACAGTAATTTTCGGCAGACTCAACTGTCTCGCCTCCAGTCGCTCCATCAGTAGAAACACAACGCTTCACCACACAACAAGTTGGAGCCTCCTCCATCGGGCAGTTCGTCTGAAGCATTGATCCTGGCGACCGCGGCGTCACAGACATTGCTGAGATGGCAATCTGTGAAGGAGAGTAAGCGTGGATCGTGTTCCATAGGAAATCAAACAGATTCTTTTCCATCTCGTAAACAAAGCTTAGTAGGAACGTGAGTCCTTGGCTGTTGATGAAACCCAAGATAATAAACATGCTTCAATCGCACAGCAGCATACTTGTTTGATAAAGTTATTTTTGTGTACAAAAAGGATATTCGAGTAGAGAAACACTTCTGATACTTTTGAATACCTGCAAATTTCACATTTTTAAACAGGAACCGATGATTAAACAAACTTGAGGTCATTAATTTACAACACTGATTGGCAGCATGTGACTTCCATTGCCCTAGACCCAAGCTAGGCAGGCTGGAGTGAGAGCTTGAAGTTTAAGAGAAAAAGGCAACAGCCAAAGGCCTCGCCTCTACAACATTGTCCACTACCTACTTTTGTTTCGAAACACGTAATCTCACTCAAAAGCTCATAAACTCATTTAAATTTTACCCTGGCTGAGATCGTCGATGCCACCTACTTTCAACTGCTATTTAGCGCTAATGAAACGCATTCTGAAGGTATGGTGAGTGCAAAGGCACAAGTTTGTGCGGAGTGATCGGGTAAAACAATAAGCGACAAGGTATTTGTCAATGTAATCGAGCCTTCTACCGAACCATTTCCGATGTTTACAACCAGAGCAACGCACCAATAAGAAGGGAACGATCTGACTCTGGCTTGGATTCCAGTAAATGTCTAAATTAAACCCACAGACCTTACATACTTTTAACGACTGAATACGGACCTGCTACCCTAAGTTAAACTCAACCTTGCTTCTACCTGCCAATCCACCGACCTCGTTCTCCGATCGAGTACTTTCCAAGGCTTATGTACAGCTTATTTTGGATGAACCACACCGCGCATGAAACCATATATATTTCCTGGTATTATTTTAGCAATCATTTTCAAAAACGTCAAAGTAAGTTCGCATACCTGAGTAGAAACATCCCAAAGACGAAGCCACCCTCCACGATCCACAGCAACGATATTTCTCCCACGATCAATGAAGTCGACATCAACCACGCCCGCTCTGTGTCCACCCGGTTCGGAGACAGCAGCATCGGACGAGTTGGTGGGAGAATTGGCGGAGGTAGCGTCAACACCACCCAAACCGGCGCGGAGTGTGGCAGGGCAGGCGCCGGTGAGAGCGCACCACACACGCAACTGCATGTCTGCGCCGGCTGTCACAACGACCAGACCAGAGGGGAAGAAACGACAGCAGTAGACTTCGCTTGCGTGCCCCACAAACTTCCGCTTTCAGAAGGAAAAAAGGATTAGTGAAATAATGCTCAGTTCGGCAAGTATAGAATTTCAGAGGGCTGACAGCAGCTATGCTACAATCAAGTTACTTGAATAAGTACAGGGTGCTCATGTTGAAAGTTCTTTGACGTTAGCTCCTCAGAGCGGGAATCAAGAGAATTAATTAGACCTCATTCGCATACAAACGCATCTGAGTGACTCAGGTAAGCATCGAGTCTGGGAATCGATTACTAAAACCTTTAGCAGTCAGTTAACCACCCATTTAACTTTACCTATTAGGATAATCGGAGAAACTGCAGGATAGGTATGAGCGTACAGTTCAATGTATCGAGATCAGCATTCGCAATCATGATTTTGAATAACTTGCAGCCCTAGTGCAGGGTTTATAAAGGTGGTCAAGACGTTGATCAACGTCTCAACAGTATTGGGGGTCATTAATTAGTTAAACCTAGGGAAACGTCAGGATTTTAGAGTCGGATAGTAACTGAATTACGTAATGTCCTATCACAAAGTCTCAGCACTAGTCCGTAAATTCATCCTAGGTGTCGTAATACACATAAAAGATCTTAAAAACACCATCAGCGACCGTCTTCAGAATAAAAAAAGAAATGAATTACATACAATCTGCGCCCAAAAACATTTGTCTTAGATGAACTCAAGTGATACCAGAGTCTCAAATGTACGTATTAGCAAGCAAAGAACCTGTATTGATCTAATCTTGAATTAGACAAGCATTTGATGAGAACTACATAAAAACTTGATAATTAGAAACGCAACAAATCAGTTTGCGGATATCTCACCCTAACTTCGGATGTTTTGGTTTCCCATAAGAAAACGTTTCCATCGCTAGAGGCTGATAATGCCAGCCCTCCACTGGCATTCACATCGAAAGAATTCAAGTGAAGGGTGGGCTAAAAGACCAGTAAAATTGATTTAGCCGTCCTAAAAACAATTAATTTGACGTAGAGACATCAAAGTGAGTTCAATCTTTACCTGTCGAGGTTGCTTGTGCACAGAGCCAAATCGGAAATCTGGACACTGGAAAGTACTTTGTAGGTGCCTGACACTATCCCTGAAGCGGATAGTTTTCTGGGCAGATCAAAGATAGTTTTGAGGTTATCAAAATGCCTACCGATGTAGAGACACAGCAATCTACACCTGAAACATTGGGAGTAAGTGTGGTATCATTGATTTCAACTTTCTGATGATGAGTCCCATCAGGTCCGTAGAGATGGAACCAAAAACTTTTATCCTTCTCTCTAGGTTTGTTAGAAGGCAGTGTTAATGTCAAACAAGAAACGAAGTTACTTTTATGGTACCACAAATCGGACATACAGAATGGCTTTGTCCCAATCCGGTTGAATTCGCATTCCCTGACTGGGCATCTAAAATATTCAGCAACTTAAAGTACTGTATGGTGAAGGAGTGTTCGAAATGGTCCACAGGAAATAGGCTAAGTGACAATCGAAGTAAAGGACCCGAAGAGATGTCATGAAAATAAAACCATTGGTGAAAAACCCGTTCAACCCACCTGAGAAGTTATCCAACGTCAAAGCAACACAGAGTCATACAATATTACCGCCTTTTGGAATTTGCATACCCATTTCTTCATTAAAAACACCAACACACTTTAAACGCACGCAACCGTCAATAAGTAAGGACAAAGATTCCCAATTGCCAGAGGTACCTACATTATGATTCTATTCTGATCTCTTTTTCTCCTTGGTAGAGCTAAGCATAAAAATCCCATGTGGGTGAGTCCAATAAAGTTCAACCATGGAATCTAACCTAGTATGATGACCGAATGCTTTAAACTAAGATATGATCTTAAATTGTGTCTTGCCATTATTTTAGCCACTGTAGAAAACAAAAATGCAGTCAAAGATGTGTACGACCACAAATTACCGTCGAATATTACATACTTTTTAAGACTGTAAAACAAAGAAAACTAAAATCGTGTATACTATAATAGAATTATCGTCAACAGCCCATAATTATTATATCACTGACTACATAAGTCAATCCATCGTCTTTTTCGTACTTCAAAGCGTGCCAATTTGATGTAACTATATAAAACACTTTCATTCGTTTTCACCACTTACTATTTTTTCCTTTGCAGCTGTTTTAACTAATCTACACCCATCCTAAATTCACAACAGTTAACGGGTTACACGCTTACCAATGAATCTTATGCACAAGGTTATCTCGTGTGCCCTGGCCCCAAAGGCGATCGGACCATATAGGTTTGTTAATAAGATATCTAGGAAAAAGTTTGTAGTCAAGCCATTCTTGCAGCTAAAACGTTATACATTTCAGGCCAACTTGGCATAAATCCAGCAACATTGGATCTTGTTGGGTCTTCCATCGAGCACCAGACAGAGCAGGCATTAAAAAACTTATCCAATATTGTTAAAGAAAGTGGAGGCCAAATGAAGGACATTGTGAAGACCACGATCCTCTTAGCCGATATGGAGTATTTTGCAACTGTCAACGAGATCTACGCAAAGTGTAAGTGTGGCCTCTTTGTCAGTTCTAGTCTGTAGATTTCACCGACCCATATCCAGCTCGAGCCTGCTACGCTGTGAAGGGCTTACCGAAGGTAATCACCATTAAATGTTTTCATAAGTATTTCAGAATGCACTGGTCGAAATTGAGGCAATAGCCGTTTTAAAATCATAGTGGACTTTGATAATGTTTGGGCTTCAGTCACCTTAACACGTAGTAAAATAAACGATGAACTCCTACAAACTATCTGACTAATGTGGGCAAAAAAGACAGCCGCCCAAAAAATGCAACCAATTTAGTACAGGTAATGAACTCTGACATGGTTCTTCAAACAAATCACGTGGTAAAAAGAATTAGCCGATTCGATAGACATTTTCGAAGGAGTGCCTTCACACCACGGTGTCATGCTTCGTGGGTGTCGTCTAAACACACTTGTTCACATTTGACATGCACACGGAGATTGGGTGCGTTTTATGACTATGTCGCAATCAAGCTGCATGAAAGGCTTTGCTAGTGACTCACGAACGGCATGTCGTGCACCTGAGGGTTAACTGACCACACCGCACAACGATGGAGGGGAATAGTGCGTAGTGTGTTGGTTGTTTGTCAAACTGTCGGTTATGGTAAAGGGATCGCTGAACCCTAGCCGGGTAGCCTGACAGCCGGGCCATGCTAGTAGGCTTAAGTCCCACTGAATGCCAAGTGTGTATGTAGCGTCCCGAGACTCCCTTTAAGGTAAAAGAAGGCATAGTATTGGGGTAGAATATATATTCTGGAAAGAGAGGGCTTGGGGGCTGTTGGCACAGCCCGGAGGCCGGCCAACCGGCTAGTACAATATGGCCACCCAAGTGACCGAAACCGGCAGTTCGAACAAACAAAGTATTGCAGTGTATATTCTGCCTGGGTATTGTGTCTTTCTCTGTTTTCAGAGCAGTCTCCAGGCTCTGCGCAATAACCTTTAGCCCTTCCCTACACCAGTAAATATGCTTTGATTTATCGGAATAATGCTCAATAAACAGGGCCTTCTCTGAAGCTGCAGATTGTCATAGAAGTATGACGCTGGATATGCTACTGACCTACAGAATAGCTGATGCCAAGTAGAAACAAAATCTGGCAAATCATACATGCACCGAGTCAGTAAAACCACCCAATTATTGCAAAAGCTTCTCCCTTTTTTTGAGCACCATTTTCAGCCCTGCCCTAGATCAAATTTTAGGGCCGAGAATTACAACGCAGTCCGCGCTCTAACAACATCCAAAAGATAAATACTCCATTCATTAAAATTGCGTGCAACTGGGAAGATATCCGCCTTTGAAATCACTTATGCGTCTCAATACTACCACTTGGCTTTGGGTTTGCAATTATAATCCTGCTTTAGAACTGTAATGAAAAAGGGCGAATGTGCTGTTGTGTAGCGTCCCGAGACTTCTTTGAAGGTAAAAGAAGGCAGAGTACTAGGGTAGAATACATATATTCTGGAAACAGAGGAAGTGGGGCCTGCTGGCATGGCCCGGAGGCCGGCCAACCGGCTAGTACAAGATGGCCACCCAAGTGAATGAAACTGGTGGTCCAAATAAACAAAGTATTACAGTTGTCCTACTGCCGGGGATCGGCTGATGCTCAACACCAAGGCCACCTCATATCTTTAATGCTATTTAAAGGAATGCTGGCCAAAAAGCAGAATTATTTAATAGAAATGGGAGGCTTAAGTAGTTGCATGCACGTAATGCTTCGCGTCTATGCCTTCTTGTAAATTCTCCCCGCCTTCAGACCTTCCCAGCTATCTATCATTCTCGATTCTTTCCAAATGGTAGAGACGAGGAAGAGATCGTACGTTCATTTAGTCTGCGCTAATATTCAAGTAGCTTAAGCGGATCCGCAGCAGACCTTCCCGATTATTTTTATGGCCCGCAGTGATTCATTTGTTGATAACAATTTCACTATGCACGAAAGAAAGATAGATAACGTTAGTAGAAGTCATTCCTAATCATTCTCTTTGGGTTTCTACCGATTTCCTTTTCAGTGGCAGGAGCCCTTGGCAGGTGATGCTAAGGTATTCCAATCAATACTAGGCTAGATTTACTTAAAAATTGGTTTTAATTGCAGCTGAGAATAATGTGTGCTTTAATATTTCCATAACAACTAGGAAGAGACAGTATTGCGTTAAAAAGTAACTGACATAAGCGGCATGGATTAGAAGTCATGCTGTTTTGTGTAAGCGAAATCTCCAAGGCCTTAAGTGGTCGCTTAAACAGAAGCATGGACCGACCTACAGAGCTTTACAGCAACGACTGTAAATTTCTTGTAGTACCTGCAGGCACAATAACTTTGTAAGTAACACACAGCGAAGCAGCAATAATCTTGCATTCAAACAATGTCCATATAGAGAATTGCTGTAATGTTTTATAAGGATTGTTGATTTTTTGGGCCATTTTAAATCAAATTAGGCCTGCATAATAGAAAAATTTTAAGCTAGACAGCTTGCAGCTATAGTGTGACATACTTTCTAATTTGATAGCAGTTCTACTTTTCTGCATTTTGTGCGGTTGTTATGACGTCTGTGGGCTTGCATCTTTTGCATGAGGTTTCTTAGTTTTTATTAAATCCCCCTAGGAGCATATTGGCTAAGCGTGTCTGAGCAGTCGCCATCTTGATCTTGTTTTTGTGGTATTTTATCTGGGTTCTTACGCAATTTTCTCAGATTGCTTTCGTGATATCTGTCGCCCACTTTATTATCTGTTTCTTAGTCGTTCCACGTATCAGTTGTAACTTGAAGTTGGTCACTTGAAAATTTGTATGATTCTTTGAGTTTGAGATAGATTTTTATAAGCCACCTATTGTGATTTCCAGTAGAGCATGTACGACTCATATATTTAGGCTTCTTCCTCCTCAGGTAGCATAAATGCCCCCGAACTTGAGCGCCAATACGTTCACGAGGTGAGAAGATTCCGACCATGGATAAAAACCTTGTTACTTTTGCTGACATCCTCATCTCTGTGTAGGTCTATGATACAATTGCCGAGTCCTTCAGCGATTCTCGCTACGCTCCTTGGCCAGGTGTCATGCGGTTTTTAAGATCTCTTCCTCCGGGTTCATGGGGTGCGGATATTGGCTGTGGCAACGGCAAGTATCTTGTCGCTGTGGCCCGTGACAAACTTTCACTTTCGCCCCTACTTGCTTCCGATACCAGCGCTCGATTGTTGGACCTTGTTCGAGGACGAGGTTTTGATGCCGTCGCTGCTAACCTTCTCTCTCTTCCATATCGTCCTAGTCTATTGGATTTCTTCATCTGTGTGGCTGTATTGCACCACCTAGCAACACCACAGCGCCGCCTAGAGGGCCTTCAATCAATGGCTTCACTATTGAAAGTCGGTGGTCTCGGTTTAATTCAGGTTTGGGCGAAAGACCAGCACCGGGAGGGACAGGCAACAGCATATCTTCAAGGTGGAAAAACTGATAGCACTAAGGGTGTTGTTATGGCGAGCGCTGTGGTGCCGGGAGGCGGTGTAATTCCAGTCCAAAAATTGCGTACTCCCTTCGTTGCATCTGATGTTCTCCTGCCTTGGAATGCATCAAAAAAGAAAGGTTGGTTGGTAATAGGTATTGAATAATGAATTGTGGGAATGAGGTGACTGGAATTATGGATTTCATTGCAGCTGAGACGACGACCAAGGTTGAGGCGATGCGCTACTACCATGTTTTTGAGGCGAATGAATTAGAGGATCTGATCGCTCAAGTACCTTGCCTAGAACTCGTCGAAAGTGTATATGAACAGGGGAATTGGTCTGCGATTGTGCGGAAAATAGATCATACACTAAGGGGATGATAATAATGGTGAATGACTTTCTAATCTCTACTTTGTCCCATTTGTGTCATATTTGTGTATATGTACCTGGGTCGTCCTTGTTATGAATGGAACAAGTTTCCTGCATATGAAACAACTCGTCGATTTTGATATGCTCGTGATTTTATTTTGTTCAAACAAAGATGGGGACATTGTATTTACTTCAATTATTTTAGCTGATTATTTGTGTCGTTTTACGTGCAACAGAGACACTGGGCGAGCCTGTGCCTTCCCTTGAGACTTCCTCAAAGGTGGAAGAAGACAGCATTCGGGCTGGCTGTGTACTATCGAAATACAGAAGGGTATAAGACCATTAGGAGGGTCGAAGGCCATGCCAACCACGCAAAGGTACAGTGGCGGAGATCCTAAGTGCCCTCATAAGCACAATCGGGAGTTAAACGAATAACCAACGGCTCGCACAGCTCCTCTTCTCTTCTGTGCGTCGTTCTCAGTGCTGCCCTTGGTAGACCTCCCTCGTTTGTCATCACGACGTGATTAGCGCTGCGAGAAATACCCATTCCGGCCAAATGTATTGACAATCAAATTTTTGTGAAACTGGGATGGTGCTCAACCATATTGTCACGAATCCTTCTTGGCTATTCCACTGAATATGGACTTTCATCCTGTATGAGAAGCGGATTCGAGAAAGAGGTAATGCTTATAGCTATTTGCTGGAACATTGTGTCGTGGGGCGGGGTTCCGAGTCTATTTCTTCTATTTCTTCAGAGCTACTTGGCCATGTCTACCTAGGTTCTACCCAGCTAATCGAAGAGTGGAGGAAGTATTTCGCCTTCACATTTAATTACATACGGATTCGGCAAGCGGATTTTAGGAACATACCGTGCTTGGGCAGGATACGCATATTTGATACACAGGAGGTGGCAAGCCAATCCGGCGAGTTCCCAGACTGGTCTCGTCGCCAATACGGGAGGGTAAAATTATGCCAAAGTTGACTGTACTTGGATGTAGGGATACTCAATTAATTTATTTAGGCTTTAATAGAGTACGTTGACAATTCATTGGACCTTAAATTTGATTATGTGGATGCTGAGGTTCCCACAAATTGCACACCTTGTGAACGATGTGGTCTTCGTCCACGCCGGTATCCTACTCACTCTTCAGCACTTTTCTAATCTTCGCCCACTCTCGCCACCAGTGTAGCTTAGCGAGCTGAAGATTCTGAGGTGGTTCGGGGTGTAATGCTTTTTTTTTCGAACTGTCGGTTCTGGTCACTTGGGTGGCCATATTGTACTATCCGCCAACAGCCCCTAAGCCCTCTGATTCCAGAATATATATTCTGCCCTAGTAATATGCCTTCTTTTACCTTAAGGGAAGTCTCGGGACGCTACATTGGTGGCAGCGGAAAGCGGACCCGACTTTGATGGGTTTTATCCTGCTCCATACCGCTTCTGGCAAAATTTGGCGGTGTGAAAGAAGTGCATGTGCTACGGATGGGAGCATCTCTGGCATCTCGTAACAGAGGAGTCGAGATCGACGTCCATCTTCGGCATCTCCCCTCCCTCGTGTTTTGCAAGGAAGCTATTAACAACTGAAGCGACACCAGCCGTGAACTCCAAGTCCAGTGAAACTGCCAAGAGGGATCAGCGACATTGTGGCCAAGCACCCTCTAGTTCTACGATACCCTTGCGTTTCTTTCACGGCATCAAAAAGCCTGGAATTACAATGTGTGTTTTGTGTGTCTCGACCCATTCGAAAACTTGGATTCGTACCCCCATCTTTCATTGGGTCACATTATCGTGGAAGTGGAGGACTAAGAAATACGGCTTTGCTTCACCGAGTGCTACGTGAAATTGATGGCACTACAAGAGCACATGCTCTTGAATCTCGATGACTGGCACGGTTAGCTCGTGGGTACATCTCGCAGCACTGATTACGTTGTGATAGCTGACACGGGAGGCTGGCCAAGGGGAGCGTCGGGGGCGACGCTCAAAAGAAGAGAGGGGCTGTGTAATGCTTTGCTTATTCGAACCGACGGTTTCGGTCACTTGGGTGGCCACATTGTACTGGCCGTGCCAACAGCCCCCTAGCCCTCTGGTTCCAGAATATACATTCCGCCTTAGTACTATGCCTTCTTTTACCTGAGGGGTCTCGGGCCGCAAAGCAATCAGACGTTCTCATGTGACCAAACCCAGATTTAAGCAAACCCTTAACCCAATACGTCTAGAAATTCAGCAACAATTGCATTGTGTACAGGGATTACTGCGCCTCTGACCTAATTAAAGCCTTTTCAGACCTTATACTATCAGTTAATTAGCACAAATCGCATTAAGGTTTTTAAAAGTAGTATGAATGAAAGATAGTGTTCAAACCTACAAACTGGGATTTTGCATATGGCCGTAGCAGATTTTGAGTTAATTGAATTAGTTGAACTGATGACCTTATTATCCCCCGCAATTCGAGTACGTGAATGTCGGTGCAGTTTAATGATAAAGGCCGTAGTTATTTGCAATACCAGTGGGAAGCCACGTCTAATTAAATTTTATGACGAAACCGTAAGTCTCATATCTGTCACTTGTAGTAAGTTCTTAAGACTGAGAAGCGAAAGCAGGAGTTTCTCCGTGAAACATACTCCCTTCTCCATAAGCGGACCAACAGCTCCTGCAATTTTCTTGAAGATCCAGCGTTTGTTTTTCTGCTACTTTATGAATTCTTCTAGGGGGCATGGCTTATATCGGATTGTCTACAGACAGTACTCCACCATTTATATAGTCTTCTGTGTGGACTTTGCTGAGAGTGAATTGGGTATATTAGATCTCATCCAAGTGTTTGTCGACTTGTTGGACAAAACTTTCGAGAACGTCTGTGAATTGGATTTGATTTTTAACGCTGATAAAGTAGGTATCTAGGTGATTTTACCACCTTCATTTTAACTATTTGATTTATTTGCTGCAGGTACATTATCTCCTCAACGAACTTATTTGCGGTGGCATCGTTCTGGAGACCAATCACACGGAAATACTCAATCACCTTAATGAACAACAACGTCTAGGCAATGGTTCTACAGATTCCATTGACTCTAGCAACACAAAGACATCTTTCCTTTCCACCAGGATTATTTCTGGTATGAGGGCTGGTTCCAATCTCATCGCTTCTCTTGTCCCCTCTTCATCCGCAAAAGATTGGGTCTCAGCTTTGGCGGCTTCTGCTACTTCGTTACGGATTTCGAACAGGTTGGACTTCCAAAATATCTCAGAGGACTCCGAGGACCAAAATGTATCGGGCTCGAGGGAGTCCGAAAAACTTTGTTTGTAATCAATCATTCGGCTGCATTTTTTGTTGTGTTTGTGATATTTGCATTTGTCAGTATTTTTTTTGTCCTGCTTTGTTATTGAATGCAGCAAAAGCACTACAGATTTTCTTATCAATCTTTGCCGTGTCTGGGTGAATGTTGATGATTAACTTTAAAACAAATTTGGCTGTTTTAAAAGGAGTGTAAATTATTCATACCTTTGACAAATCTCTTCGTCTCCTTTTCTTCTGATATGCAAAATGGATATTTAAGGTGAGATTTCGAGAATGAGCGGTGAAAATGTTGGGCGTGTGCAAGGCCTAAATCTGGCAAATGCAACTGAAACGCTTCTGCTGAATGTACGAGGAGTAGAGCCGTACCATAGGCAATGATTATTGCAGGTCAGTTGATGAGGGCTATGCAATGGCGAGTACAGATGCAACTAAAGAGCACCAGTTATTTAGCAAGTTATTGCTATATTTCAATTAACGGTAAATAAATGGTGGAGGCGGTATGCTTAGGTTTGGCGATCATCTATCCAGGGGGTCTGGAATTGAAGTAGAGCTAAGAAAGGCCAAAGAAACTGTAGCACCTGTCATAGGTCGGGGAGCCTTCCGACATCATTCTTTTTCGCATTTTAAGAAGCTTTTTCAACATGCATGTCTACATTTTTTCATAAAGCTTCGGGCATAAAATAGCAAAAACGCGAGTTTGTTAGTGCAGTTGTCAGCAAATGGAATCGAGCAAGTAAACCTTCTCCATCACTAAACAGCTTTGCTTTGAAGTTGAGCTAACACAACTAGAAGGTAAGAAAATAAAAGATGTGTAGAGGACTGCACCGTTTGAGACCACAGGTTGAAAGGTTCGTAAATGTGGCAGAACTTCTTAAGAAATGTGGAAGACCTAAGAATAACTACCCGAATCGGTCACTGGTATGTATTTCTCTTTACTTGTTCATTTAAACAAAATTACTTTCGCCTCCAGCATCTGCTTGGATGAAAAATAACAGATGTTCCGATTTGAACAGCATCAAAAGGTTTACTAGGAGTTAAGTTATACACCCGTTTTCTTCGTAATTAGTAAATTCAAGGGCAACGTAACCTGACCTCGCCATAATCGGACTCGTAATTTCGACAGACAATATAATTTCGGCCAAAACAGAGCAACGTTAGCTTAATGTTGACCTAAAAAGGTGGAGAGTGACCAGCTCTCACCAGCTACCCTTCAATTTCATATGTATAAAATGTTTTCCAGGACAAATGCTTCCATTTTTCAAATATCAATTAATAGGTTCTTAGTAGCTTAACAAAACTGCGCCATCCTTTCAAATATTGCCTTAATTTTGATTTATCATGATGCAAACTTTTTTAGTGGCTTGTCATGGAGCATCTAGTTTCATACCACTAATGCTCCTGGCCTTTCCTGAAACCGTAAGAAACCATAGTAGCATCACAGAAAGGGACTAAGATAGTTACCGAAGGTGGATGCCATATTTCAACCCTCATGTTATAAGTCTTTACAGATTCTCTCACCTACGACAGATGTCCATCGTCCGTTACCTTAAGGTTTACCTAACAGAGATAGAAGTCATGGTAATTGACCATTGGGATCCAAATCACAAGCCTCTGCCGTCGATGTACAGTACCGAGTCTTTCCCAAAGTCGTAAAGTATCATGGTAGTTGGCAGGAAGTGTGTATTCCTGACACAGAAGAATGAGGTTACCGGCATGGCGTAAAGGTTATGCCGTTCAGCATAAGTGCAATCTGCGGAGACTTAAGAGGTCCCGCATAATCAAATGCAGGGCTGAAAAATTCGTCAAATGCTGCTATGAGTTGGATTTCACAAACACTTAGAGCTTTATGGACTGATAGGCGTTAATTTCCTCCTCCTCCTCCTCCTCCTCTTCTTCTTCTTCGGGTATCGATGACCTATCTGCTCGGTATCTCTAAAATGGGTATTTTTAATCAAGATCTTTTCGCAAGGAGGATACTCGATCGATGGTTTTATTTTAGAGGGTTGGAAAAAGTAAATAAAATGGATATTTACAAATTAAATTCAAAGGAGCCCATCTATGTATGACGACTCAGTTGAGTAGCTAGCGTGGCGATTCAGTGAGGTACCTTAAAGCACGCGGCAAGAAGTTGTAAAACACAGAGCTTGTATGAACTGCAGACACAAAGTTCGTAGTAAACTAAACGCAAAGAAAGTTACAAAGCTTTATTTCTACGAGGGAAGAGTTAGGACACATAGACTGTGGGAAGGATTTCCTCATCGATTTTGATTTCTTGGAACTCTTGGGCATTTATTTTCTCGTATTCAAGCAAATTTTTAACCAACAGGGGCAATATTGTTGGATCTGGACTCAAGCCAGATTTTATAGTTGCCAAAATTGTAGTTTAAGATAGAAGAGGTTTTTGTTCATCACCTCGGTCGCTAGGTGTTAAACCACCGATATGACCTGATAAGCTTAACCTTTAAAATCCTCAGTCAAAACACTGAATGGGTCGAGCTTTACGAAATCCTAGAATAGGATGTTTTTTCTTGAAATGACGTGAAAATTGAACCCATAAAAGAATGATAGTTACTGCCAGGTTGCTGTACCTTCTAGGGTCCTCATAGTTGTATCAACTTCGTAGCGCCCCATGGCTTTCCAAAAGACGACAAGCGATAGAGCAGTCGAGCAGAAGATGTGTTTTTAAAAGCACAGAAAAGCCTGGAACTTGGAGGCAAGATCGCCCAACGAAGGTGCAAAGACGAAATATTTAAGTAGCCTGCACTCTCCTTAGTTTTTCTTCCACGTCAGCCATCACAACGGGCCAGTCATCGAATTTCCGTGCAGCTGAGAATGCATCAGATTGCAACGTCACGGATCCTTCTGGGCAATTCTACTGGATCTGGAGTTACCTTCTGTACGGAGGGTGGACGCGGAGATAGGAAATTGGATAACCAGTAGGCGTGTCAATTGCCATGCGTAGGAACAGCTGCCCAAAGGCAGTGTCAAGCAACAAGGGACAAGATTTAACATTGCTCTGTGAGAATTGAGCTCCAAGCCTATTCCTCATTGTCAGGTAGTCTCCACCTTAGTACTGCGACGACACACCTATTTGGGCTCCATCGAGGTAGTAGAGAAGTGGTAAAAGTAGAGCAAGGTCGCATCTTTGACACCTTCATACAGGTACCTTGGATAGCTTGGCAGTGAAACCTCCTAATAGTCCTCGACTAGTGCTGCTCAAGTTACTGATAGTTACCGACGCTAGGAATCATTTTCAGCCCTTCTGTATGGGTCGTCGTGGCAGATATACTTCTTCTGCCTGACAAAATAAAGAATTTAGTAGTAATAATCGAGGTGGAAGATGAGAGAAAGCATAATACTTGGACGAACTGTATTTGTTCGAAAAACAGTAGAGAATAGGCCCACTGACAATGCGGGAGCACATTAATGGACTCTTTACCAAACTGCAAGTAAAAAGATTTCAATGTATTATAAAATAGAGAATAATAGATAGTGAAGTAATTTGGGAAAATTTGTTGCACTAATTTACGCACATTCTTCACTTGGGTCTGTGGGCTGAAAAAGCACAAACATTGTTTGTGCGGCTCGATTGGGAATTAGGTTGAATTAAGACACCAACATGAACAATTTTGACACTTATTATTTCTAATGGAGAGGAAGCAAGGAATGGAGAATCGGGTGTAATATGCAACTGCAGTTCTGATATTCAAGCTAAACAGACCATGGAGTAAGTTGTTTATGCCCTTAATTCATTTCCGCTCAAATCGAGGGTGCCTTCGAAGATGTGGCCCATTCATTGAAGCGGTTGGAAAAACACTTGCGTTGAAGCAAATCTAAATGGCCCAGATTCGACGAAACGGTGGTCGAGCTAACTTCGTGTTCATTTACAAACTCAAAGAATTTTAAATGAGGTAGGGATAAAATGGTTTTACATGACCTCTAAACAATTTGCACGGCCACCTTTCAATCATATCAAGAATTGAGGTCCTAACGCTTAAAATAAATAGTAATCTCCTCTATTCAAATGAGGTAAACAAGTTGCATAAATGCGATTAGAAAGGATTATTCTATGTATATTCCTACAAAAAATTTTTGAAGTTCTTTTAAAAAAAAGAAATAAAAATGAACACATCGGTGTAATACTCATCCCGCATGAGATAAGAGATTTCGCCTTAGTAGGAGAGGGTTCCATTGAACGAACGGTATCAGGTGAAGCAATTTTTGAGTGATACTGTAGCTTCCCGAGACTCCCTTTAAGGTAAAAGAAGGCATGGTATTGGGGCAGAATATATATTCTGGAAACAGAGGGCTTGGGGGCTGTTGGCACGGCCCAAAGGCCATCCAACCGGCTAGTACAAGATGGCCACCCAAGTCCTCTGTTTCCAGAATATACATTCTGCCCCAATACTATGCCTTCTTTTACCTTAAAGGGAGTCTCGGGACGCTACATTGGTGACAGCGGCGGGATGGCCTTTGCGTGATTATGACGTAGCCCAACTCCAACGTCGGCAGTTCGAGAAAAAAAATTATTACAGATACTCCCAATGTTTCTTTGATACTAGGAGTTATACAGCATCAAAAATGGCTTCCAAGGGAACAACACACAACATAATACTCGGAGAGTACAGATGTTGCCGGCATATAGTAATGCGTGGAGCTATGGTGTGAATGCCGCAGAGACCTCAATAGGTCTTGTTACCGAAAATCGGCAGTTACACACACAACCAAGGTGTTGCGCAATTACTCTCCTTTTCTCAACTGCATCCACAGGCTCTTCTTGGTCAGGTTTACGCGTTAGCCATCTTAAAGTGGTTGGTGCTCCAGAGAAGACATTCACGCGCTGACTGTCTTGGTCGTAGAATATCCACACACCTGAGAGGGTACCTGACTCCACCGTCAATGACCCCTCCTGGCAATTCCATTGAATCTGGAGTTTTGTTTTGCATGAAAAGTGAAATTTTAGGGAGGGAGACGTGCTGGCCATCACAGGTATCCATAGCTATTCATTAGAACAATTGCCAGGAGCAGCCGCCAATAACAAAGTACAGGATTTGACACCATTTTGCAAGGAACGGTTTTCGTGTTTACTCCTTCTCTCCACCTTATTCTCGCTTCAGTATTATCCAGCCATATCTGCCTGAATTACATACAGCTAGTAGAGAGGTGGAGGAGGTTTCGCATATCATATATTATAAACATTTTTTATACAGATACTGTAGACAGCTCTTTGACGAACTTGTATAGATGGCTTATGACCGCGGCCGATGTCGCTTAAGTTGTTAATGGATTTCATGCAGACCATGGAACACTGGAAATTGTCTAATGCGGAGGAAGTTTTCCCTTTCCGCTGCAACCACTAGAGCGTCCCAAGATTTCTCTGAAAACAAAATTTGGCAAAATAGTAACCTAGATAATGTGTTATTGATATGCTGAAGATCACTGTCTTACTGGCGTGAACTGGAGACCAGGATATCGGCAGTTAGATGCATTTATATTGCTACCATTCCTCAATTCAAATGTAGATGGAATGATTTATCCCTCCATATTCACACATTCGAACAACATCAAAGCAACGCATCACTCTTCAGATCTCCCCCCCCCAAAAAAAAAACTCATTTTAAATTCCGTTTTCAGTTCGGCAGCTTGAAAGACGTGCGTGGGTTCCACACCAAATTTCTCATAAAAAAGAGATTCATGGCACGATTTAGCTTATTCCGTCCAAACTTAAATAAAATCGCAGAGAATTCATTTGTTGCCGTTATACAACAATGCTAAGCGGTTTGCAGCTCTACTTAGCAATCTTTTTCGCTCTATCCAATGACAAACAAGCGCTAAAAGTCTCGAGGAGTAGATTGGCTAGGCTGATTGCCCACAAATGCATAAACATGAATTGTAAAGGGAATCAGCGTTTCTTCCTTCTACTTCTGCCTTTACACCCCTGGAACGAGCAGATTAATTGGCGAGGGGCACTGCTTAATTGCCAGGTCTTAACAATGTATGCAGGGAACCAAGTTTATGGGAGGTCAGAGGTCGTTCCCTCCTCAGGACAGAAGTAAAGTCTGTTCAGTCACGGAGTTGGCACATGCACACAGCTTGCCATTTAAAAGGTACGTTTAAACAGGCACGGAATACGAACTTTGCGTAGTGGAAAGAGAGTATCAACTTTATGAGTCAGTAATGGATGTTTCAGGGCAATGCATAGAAGTCATTCATAGGTAGATAAATAACTCCAGTAGATTGCTCATCGTTTTATTTGGTTACAATAGTTATTATGCCACAATAGGAGTTGTTTACAACATTTATTTAATTGTCTGTCTTCACTTCAAAAATCATTTCTTCAAGGTCGAAAACTTTATGCACCAACTAGTCTCATGAAGATAATTCCAACTTAGCGATAAGATCGACTTAACACCACAAGTTCATTGAATGGACACCTCAAGCGCACGTTCCCCTCTCTTTGTCCTATACACCAGATTAGTACAACCTTTAAATTTATTTTCATTTTGGCTAAAGTGTTCAGAACTAGAGGTTGAATCCAAGATTTGCGGTCATTATACTGGACAGAGTTCGGCGTTGCTCGCCTTCCATATCCTCGGAACAAGGACATTTATTGGAAGAGGGGGTTACCCTTGATTTGCAAGGTGTTGTAAATGTTTAGAGTGAATCAAGGCTACGTGGGAAGCAGATTACTCCTCTCCCTCAAAGACTCAATGCTGTCCTCTTCCCACCTTTCCCGTACGTTCAAACAACCACGCAGTGCCAGTTGGCTGCAGAGACAAGGAGGTATCAGGCTCCCTAGCCAGTAATGGAGTTTCGTATAAATGATGAATAAGTATCTCTAAAATACAACACAACTGTATTAACTTAACTTTGTTGCCTTCATTTCAAGCTGCCAAGGATCAACGTTTGGGCACGACGGAGATGGGTGAATCCTCCTCAAGAAAGTGGACTTCAATAGGTAAAGCGAACGCCCCTCTACATTAGCTCTCCATCTTCCTCCTAAAGGTCATTTATTTAAGGCAGGGAGATGGCACTTCAACCGCGGTTTTTACATTATTATTATCTTATCACATGGCAAAATATGAAACGCTCTCGCATTTGCCATTTCTTGTTTCTTACCTTCCCTTCTAAGTCCCGTGTCCGTTGATAGTCCCACCCACATGACGGCGCATTTCTTTTATACACTGTAACAAGTAGGTGAGATTATGAGCTGGGTGAATGTCCACTTATATAGCACTTTAGGATTTGCAGAAGTCATCCTCGTTCGGAGAGAAATTTGAAGCGCACGAATAAAAAAACTGCCAAGAATTGCAAGATGTACTTGTTGTGGTCGTAACACAAATTGTTGGACATCGTCCAGCAACCATTCCTATCCCTCAACTAAGCCTCTGTTTGACGAGCAAGGCAAATGTGTAAGTCTTAGGGCAGAAGTCCAAACAAGGCTGTCCCAGTACTTGTTATGAGGTGCCCTATTCCCTCTTTGCAGTGATTTCTTGGATAGATAAACATTATCTACCGCAACTGCAAAAATCCAAGCGACAAATGAAAAGGCCTCACTGGATGAATGCATACTGGGTGCTAGGCGAAACTGTCCATCCTTATCTCCTTTTTCTCCTTCCTATTTACAGCATTTATGTAGATCAAACTTACAACGGGCTTCCTAAGCATCTGTTCAATTCCATACATCTCGGAATGTCATTATCGCTTCTATGGACACAATCATTCTGCATATTTCTTTACACTTTCAAGTGTTTATGCTTCGGAACCTGTATCTTCGAATGACACCCATAATCTTTTCAGTGCCTACCCATATTCGAGCAGTGGAGGACGAAGGAGTAGCTACTACATTTTATGCTGTAAATAAGAAAATAGGAGAGCTTATACCCCAGTAGCCAGAATTCTGCCAAAACAGTTCCATCCGATGCAGCGAAACGTCTTTTGGGCACAGCAGTTGGGAGCTAATTAAGGTATCCGACAGTGGTAACGTCCAAGGGCTTAACATTAGAGAATTTATCAATGTGTGAAAAAAAGATCAGTACATTTTATAATTTGTGTTTAAAGAAAATCATAGCGGGTTTGTACAGAACTTAAAAACAAGGGCAAATCATTCTTCATTTCACAAGTGATTTCAGCTGATCCTCATCCGATCAATCATATTTCACCAAAAAATTCTTTGGAAGGAAGCGCCTCCTAACCACCGATGCTATGTGTGAAGGTGCAGGTGAGTGGTTTTGTATACCCGATATTTTTCTTAGTTTATTTTTAATTTTTAAAGTCGGGTATAACGAATATTTATGTTCTTCCCAAA
>MIEF01008894.1:0-318135 GCA_001870725.1 Taenia solium
CCAAAGATGGCTCCTCCCAAATCGTGGACGCATCCCAGTTTGCAACAATGCTGGAGCAATGCAACCCCCTCCCTTCCCCATCACCACGTCAATAGACAATGCAAGGAAGAAGGTGTCTTCTCGTTGAGGATGCAAGCAGGACATTGTTTGTGGAGAAGGGGAGCAGAAATGCGTAGACGAGAGCCTTAGTTAACTCCTCCAGCTTGCAGCTTTGCTGATGCAGCATAAGTTGATTTTTGCAAAGGTAGGAATTGGCATTTCTGATGGTGGTAGGGGACGATTGAGCCCTGCATTCGCCTTCAAGCCACTCACTGTAGTTGGTGTGAGCAAGAGGGTAATTCAATTGACAGTCGACCACACTCCGAGTCGCCTCATCGTGGCTGGGAGGGATGAGACAAAACCAAACAAAAGTCTTCCTACAGTCAACGAGCAGCAGTAGTAATAACAACTAAATACTGTGGGTAGTAAAATGCACGGTAGTGTTGGGAAGGAGGAGGGGAGAACTCCATGGTTGGGAAGGATCCAAAAGTGGCCTTTTCATTGACAGTCGAATCCCTCCGAATAGTTCGGATCATGACATTCTCATCATAACTACAGAATGGGAAAACAAGTAAGGATGGAGTCACAGTGAGAAGACAAAAGAAGGAGCAACTTTGTTTTTTATCTTTTGCATGCATCATGCATCACTTACGCCCCTTAGAGGAGGGAGTGTATCCATCTGTTCCCAGGGTTGAATAGAAAAATGCACTTTTAGTGTTCCTACAAAAATCATTTGATTGCTTGAATAGCTTCTTCCTACTTTTTCATCGGCTCGCCTACTGCCTCATGCATAGTGAATAGGAGGAAACACTGTCCAACTTAAAAAAAAGTATTGTAGAATGAATTGCCCAATTGTGTCCAATTACTAAGAAATAGTACATTTCAGATATCACTTTCGGATGACATTTTATTTTAGCTGTTGTTATTGTTGTTAATTGTTGGTTTATTGTCGCAGCCGTAGCACCGACATTTGATTACCATGCCTTAGGATATCTCTTTTGAGACACTGTCAGTCAGTGTTGGAGGGGCACAGAAGTCTCCTAACATCGACATGAACAGAAAATTTTGACAGGTGATAATCAACTGGTTGGACAGGTAAAATGACCACACTTGCCATGGAAAATGAATCACTTGTGAGGAAAAATTGAGAAGCTTACGTGGCGAGTGAAATGAAGAATTTGATACTGGTGTATCCATTTTAAACTGCAAGTCTCTCAGTAGCACAGCGTCGTAACGAGTCACTATTCAAGGTAAAAGTTATGTTACTAGACTTTACGGAGTAAAATTAAAAGGTCAATCGTAGGAATAAAAAGACGCTTTTCCAGTCTTACCCTTCGGCTATTATGTGGGATAAGGAAATGTCATTTTAAACCCCGCCTTTTGACAAGGTCAATTCGTAGGAGAAAATCTTTAGGTATTTCTCGAAAACTATACTACACTCATTTGAAAAAGCATTTTCTCTTACTCTCACTGACAAATGCGCTCTCCTAGCGATTGCCGGGTTGTCTTGCAGTCGGGATGTTTTTCCAGACCATGGAAAGGGTTCTGAAATGCCGCCTTAGTCACCTTGCACATCTCTTCTTCCCCATTTGGCAGGGAGGACGAGCCCTACAGTTTCAAATGGGAACCGTGTTATAAAATTACCGACTTAGACAATTTTGAAGTTAACTCTTTCTTCGGTAAGGGAATGCAAAGTTTTGGCCAGACAGTGGGAGAGCGCTTGACTGAATCAAGATTGCCCAGATAGTAACGTGGAAAGTTGAATAAAGTCTGGGCTCTATGCTATGCCAAATCCAAAAAAACCATCCCTGTTTTGTCTTTTATTTATTGCCCATTTAGCTACAGGGAGGGCTTTAAACTGGTTAGTCATTTACCTAAATTTAAACTTGTGTAATAGCCCATTACATTTCCTCCAAATGAAGCCTTCAATCTAAGTTAGTTTGAAGTTTTTCCTTCGACTGATCTGAACGCTCACATATTTGCATGAATTCATTTATGTTTGCTAAAGGAATGGGTCTTAATGGAAGTCTCCATCGTGAGGCCTATTAGCGTATCAAACTCATCTGCCAACTTTCTCTTTAGTTCTCTTCCTCTGTTAGATCCGAGGTGCAGAAGGCATGACGATCAAGTTCGCATGCTCCTTAGGCAGTAGCTGTACGAGGATTACTCTCTGAAGCAATAGCAAGGTTTTCCAGTAAGGCAGAAGGTCAGTTACTAGCGTAGAGATGGGTCGGATGGCTAGAGACAGGACTAAGGCAGTATTACAGCAAAATTGTAAATAAACTACTGTAACTGCGTAGCCTATGCATTTAAATATGCGTCACTCTTCTGCTTCGGGCGGGGGTGATACTGTGAGGCTCCATCATGGGAGTCAAGGTCACTCGCTTTGTTTTGGAATTTTGTTTTTGAGGCTCATGTGAATTCATACGACCTATTTAGGCTCCACTACCTTGCTGTTTTGGAGCCATAAATGGAGATGCTTTTGTGATGCATCTCCTCAGATTCAGGCGTCCACAGGGAACAGCCTCTTTCACTTCCCTTTGGGCGTGTTAATCAGCGATCGCAATCACCAGTGCCGTTTGCCTGAATGAAGGTGGCTTACCTCGGGTAGCATCTGAGAGCCCATGGAAGGGTTAAAAGTACACTGGTGGGAACACTTGGCCATGGTCCCAAGGCGGTGTTAGAACCCACGGAGACTTAAGAGTTGAAGTATTTAAGAAATATCGCCTCATTGCAATAGTTTTGTTAAGTATACTGCTGAGATCTTTTTACAATGCCTTTCTAATTTAAAAATGGAATCACGCTTGTGTATTTTAAGTGTCTCCTGGTGCAACAACTTCAAAGGAGGCTTCATTGAATTCATTAATAAAGCACAGTCTTGAGTGGAATTTAAATCACCTTTGAAGACAGGATAAGAAGCGGCATACCAGAAATAAAGGTGCCACAAAGGCTAGGGACGACATGCAAAGTCGTAAAAGTGGACTGTCTGATCAGTGCCCTGGGAAAAATGGAAGAGGCTGAAATTTCTCACTGCTATAAAAATAAAACAAATCAGTTTAAATCAAGTAAAGGTTCATTTAGCTTGAAGATCCATCAGGTAATGGGAATCTAGCTGAAGCAATGATCTGCTCTAGATCTTGGGAACTTTTGTTGTGCTCACTATTGTTCGGATGCGGGTATTTGAAAGTGCAGATTTGCACCAGTCCCTCGGTTTGGCACGGTGCGATGGTGAAGTGGAGCACGACGTTCTTCACTGCACCTCCGGACTATTTTGAATCATCACAAGGGATCCTTTGAAAAGGATGTGTACCATAGAGCCTGTGATAAGTAAATGTCACTTAATTGTGCGTGGTAGGAGGAGATACCATCCAGAAGTGATTTACAGTCACTCATGACGCCAAATATCCATTGCGACTTGATTGACCCTCAGCTCCTATAAAATCACCCACAGCTTTCGGCCCCGCTTGACGCCAGTGGTGAGGAAACAAATAGTTTACGTTTGCATTAACTTAGAACCAAAGTCGTGAAAGCTGCTCTACCGATGTATATTGCATGCATAGTAAACGGGCGAAGATAGGCTTAAAGGATTATCAATGCATTAATCGTTACAAGAGGGTTGCTGTAGACTGACCTGCTTGGAGGAATTGTTTTACTTTTGGAGCATTAGGTAACCGAACTAACCTACTGTTGTTATCTCGAAAACATCCACCCACTTTGCTACACTTCTGGAACACGCACCCAATTTTATCTCCAAGACACCATACTCTGTTCACGTGCAGTGGACTCCGGCATGCCAGACCACGGGCAGATCTGAGGCCATGATTAGTCCAGCCGTCGGAAGAGAGCCTCATTCTTTTTCTGACAAGGTAACGCTAAGCTGCATGCTGCAATACTCACCCCTGAAAAGACTCATGCTCAACGATTGGAGAGGAGGAGGTGGTTCCAAGTGCGTGTCACATTTCCTTCCTATTGATCAATCGCGTGTAGCATTGACAGTTGGACGACACTAGTGAAGCAAATTGCTTCATAAAACGGGCGTTCGTAAACCATAGTCACGGTGACCGGTGCAGTTGTTTGCTACTAATGGTGAATGACAGTAGTAATGAATGCTTTTGGCGTCCACTTTTTAACGGATGATAGAAAGGGAAGAGATAATGTAGTTAATTGGAATAGTTAAGGAAAAGTCGATAGCAAATGTTCAAGCTTTGAGGTAGCAAGGGAAAGGTGCAGGAGTTTCTAATATTTTCGCCGTCAAGTGCTGTTCAACAGTCCCGCTATAAGCGTTTCGTGCTCACCAAAATGTGAATAAAATTTAAAAGGCTTAAAATGAGCTATTAAGTGTTACAAAATGTATCGAAATGGGGATTCTATGGAGCATCATGATTACATCGAAATTGGGTGGTTGTTGAAGCATAAAGATGACACCTACAGGGTTGTGTAAGCCTGACAGTGGTTATAAAACCTGTATTTTGGGTTCTTATCAATATGAGTGGGGAAAAATTTAATCAGTGTCTTTGGTTCCAAGGTGCTTTACAGCCCCGGGACCCGCCTGAGGATGGAAGGTAGCGCAAATGTAGAGCATGGCCTGGAGACGAGCTCGCCAGGCGGATGTACAATGGTGGAGCCGCTAGGTGACCCGTTAAGGTTGTGTAATCATGCGGCGATTTGATTTAACTTACCTTGAGATTCCATGCATAGCAGAAACTCTAACAAATAAAAGGTATTTACTCCAGAGAGGGGAGTAGATTTCTTCTCAAATTAAAATGCACTCTGGAAAGGTTCTACTATATTCTAGTCTGATGCTTAGGTGAAATTTTACGCGGAAATAATGCTAATGTGACAGATATTTGTCAAGCCTTTCTGTTTGAACACCTCATTTCGGAGTTGACGTTGTAATAGACTAAGTGTTCCTCCCTCCCACCTTTACCTTCAAGCCCTTGGAACGAGCAGGCGAGTTGAATGGGGCATGCTCAATGGGGTGCGGAGGTATCAGGGTCGAACGTGTTCAGGCCGGGTGGAGTCCGATCCATCAGGAGCCTCGTCACTCTTGCCTTGAAAGAGCCTTAAACCTTTCTACCATGTATAAATATTGTTACTTAAAGTAAGTGTTATTCAAAAACCTTTTAAAAAGCCGAGGTATATAGAATTCGCCTACCCTGTCATTTTCGATGAATTTCCTAGTTTTTATTCAAGTGAGAACGGTAAGAAGTTTGACTTGGCTCGCTTTGACCCAAATTTAAGTGACTTAAAGTTATTAGACGGAGCTTGTGTTCAATTTGGAGCCTTTGTAGTACAGTCAACCCAATGCTCAGTATAGTTTACACCCAGAAAGAATACAGAGGTCTTGTGTTTAACGAAATGAAGCCAAAAATTAGTAGTCGATGTACAACGACTGACATCTTTTTGCCACATTAATACTGTGGTCACTTTCAGAGACGATAGCAAGAGTAAGTCGTCAGCATTTTTCCTATTTAAACAAGCGTTGCGTCTGCTTGAGCACGCAGGAGATGGACGAAGCGTCTTAAGCATCACTTTTATTATGTAGTTAACGAGGCCGCTGTCCCCACTTGCAACTCCACTGTTGCAAACAGCTACTGAATGCCGCGTTGTGAACTTCGCCATCCTTCCATTAAACGGCATATGGGGTACTGTGTGCTGGAGACACTGATTCAGTATTTGAGATTGTCCAACGGGTAGAATTACAGGCGTCACAAGTACAGGTGTGCCTCAAGAAATCATTACACTTCATACCCATTTGTGTTGGTTTATGTGCTTATTTGAGGCTATAAAAGCCGAAGCTGCTTAAGCAATGATCCGGAGTTTAGATAGGCGAAATTACGACCACCACGAACAACCTCTAGGCGACTTAGGTGTGCTCATTCACTAGCCCACTTCCCAGCAAAAAAAGTTTCATCCGTTAAAAGGGATTAGCGTACTACTTTGAGTAAACAAATTCTATGGGAAATTTAGTGAATAGGATATTTGAGGAATTGGTTTCATGGTTTACACTGCTTATTAAATGAAAGCGTGGCAACCTTTAATTGATTACTTTTAATTCCACCCAAAAATTTCTCCAAAAAGAAGTGTTATTTTTTGAGATACAAGAAAAAGAACCTACGACTCAGCTCCTTACCTATTTTATCGCCAATAACCAATCATTATTGACATTTTAGGTCATGGGATTTCTAGCTATCGGTCAGCTATTCGTACTTAATGATTTTCCTGGCTTAACCTATAGTATTCTTTAAAATTTGCATAGATGTTTTCATATTCGACTCCTCTCCTCAACTTCGCGAAACATTTTTGATGGCATGGTGCTGCGATTGGTTTGGCTTCTACCTCTTCCACCTCGACCCTCGTTCCCTTGGAGGGAGTGGATTGAATGGGTTAGAGCATCCCCAATCCGTCGTATTTTAAACGGCGCGAGGATTTTCCGGAGTAGACAGATGGCGAGGTTCGTGTTCCCTAACCGCCTCTCACCCAAAAACTCTGTTTCAATGCATGCTTATTTTATTTTATCAACATTTTGAAAACCCTTCAAAGTCCACCCGCGGGATGGCTTGTCCAATTCTGCTTTAAAATCTTATAGGATACAAATGAAAGCGTAAATATCGTCTTTGAGAGAAAATGGTACATTCAAATGACAACCACTACGTGTGGGACAATATCATCACCATTAATGAATACAAATGCATTCAAATTTTGCTATCGGATACTTTTTATTGTAAGACAGGTAAGGCAGTTGTAACACTTACCTGGCTAAAGCTGAATAAACATTCTTTAGCGAAATATACCACATAAACGTAAAATTGTCTAAAGAACATCCTACTCCCAAAACCTGTTTACCCATCTTCCGTTCGTACTTATATGCGACTGTAAAAGCAAGTTGTCTAATAAGCAGTATCTACTTGTTTTTTCAAAACTACATCTGCTGTCAAATACTAATAAAACTAACAGTGACAACATAAAAATCTATCTTCTTTGTTTGATTGACAGCGTATTCGCGTGACTTAAAGTATTCTTTTTTCGTTTTGTGGTGGAGAAGAGTTAGCTTGTTATTATTGGTGAAGGGGGTTTATGACACTAAAGCCACCCTGCTTGATTCCTTACATCCGGTGCTAGGGTTTCAAAGTTCACACTGTTAGTTGAATTTCTATAATGTTTCCCTCACGATATTACTCCACATTGATGCAAAGAGTTTTTTATAGCATACTGTGCTTTTATAAATCCAACCATGTGAGTCATTCAGCTTTCAGAGGTCTGCTGCTACCCTGGTACCATAACGACCTGACCGTGCCGCCTGTACTGGTCCACAGATTACCTCAACTGTTGTGTAGTTTAGAGTAGTTCAGCTTGCTCTCAGTCTGAGGGCAAAATACGGGCCTGACCACCAGAGCATCCAAGCAGGGAACCGGGTTCATTCAATTAGTCGTGTTTGCCTTGATTACCAGTGTAAGCAGCTGCGGCAAGCGGCAATAAAAGCAGCGACGGCAAGGCCGAGGTGGTTGTTCGGGTGCCGCTCAATAATGGCGGCAACGCAAATTTATATGTGAGTACAAAAGATTAAAGGAAAAGTAATTATGAAGTCCTCTCAGTCACTTTTATGCGATGCTATTTTTATTTCAGCCTTTTTGTGCACTCATAATCAACCTTCTTACAGACCGGTACGCTCTATTGCATTTCCAGAGAGTGGCCTTTGATGTTTCGGAGGTGGAGGTGGACAGGAAGGCATAGTTTTTTGTGATGTCCAAAATTTCAGGGAGCACTGAGGACGTTACATCGGATAAAATTGAAGCCCTACCTATGACATCCTCACTATGGTGAGATCAAAATCCGCTCCAGGGAGGCAACCTCACCAAATAGCAAACTGATTCCAAGTAAAGCCAGGTTCTGTAGTCAGGACAGATATCACCTTTTTCACGTTACTGATTTCTCTTAGCACTACTTTTGGACCTGGGGTTTCGTTATTTTTGGGAACTGAATTAGGAAGGTGGGGCTATGCAGACTGTCTCGCATGTTCCTCGCTGGTTGTAGGAATGCTGACCCAAAAGGTGGTGTTTAATGAAGGACAAAGATTAACATAGTGCCATGATGCTGATGTTTCCCGTTTATTCCTCCTCGCTGCCCAGCCATATTTTAGTTCTATCCAGCTCAATTGTACATAGCATTCCTGTAAGATGCGTTACTGGGCTAGTTACCGAAGGCAGAAGTCATTTCCAACCCTTCTGTCAGGGCTGTTGCAGATTTTGTCCGCCCACACAAAAAGACCAGCTTTTCTCATGTGATGGGGTTGGCTTTCCTCTGCCACCAGTGTGACACTTGGAGTCCTCTCTCATGTCAAAGGACGCCACAATATTGGGACAGAAAGTGTGCAGCCCATGTACAGAAGAGCTGAGGAGCGGAAGTACAAAGGCAGAGCCTTAAGTGGCTGTAAAGCCAAAATAAAGGGTTTACCAGGCAATCAAGGCATTACTCTTTATCTAGCCGAAACGGCACAAATGAAGTGGTAAGCAAAATGCTCCGGAGGTGTTCACTTACTGATGTCGTAAAAGTGTTGTCATGCTTCCGCCCTCTCGGTGTGTAGGCCAAGGGAAAGAATTCCCGGTACATGAACAACATTTTAGAACTTAATTAAAGAGGCATAGTCCTAAAATTTTCTTGCAGGAGGTAATAAAATTTTCTTTGGGTAATGAAGACATGTGCTCCTCACATTTGGCGCCCTCGTTTGATGGTAATCAGGTGTGACGGCGACAGGAACACAGCGAAGCATTAATTATTTACCCCCTTGAAAAAAATTTGCGCTACGAGGTAAACATAATTTACCAGGAACAGTCACACCGCGGTGAATATGTTTTGAAAATATTCACATTTATGGTTGGAAATTGAAATCCATAGCATTCAAGCTACACCTGACATGAATAGGCGGCAAATTGAAGCACAGATTAGAAGGGAAGCAAAATCATCCCCAGCCTTGGAGGATGTCTAACTTGCCTAACACTGATTGTGAGATTTTCCGAGACACGAAGTTCAGAGAGTCAAAAGTGCTTTTTTTTCTACCTATAGCCTCCCAGTGCATTCACAATCCCAACTTAACATGCAAGCCAGAATGGTTGTGATGGTTGAACCATCATGGACATCCAAAGTTTGTGAGCTTATTCATCATTTCATCTACCAACTTGTCACATGTTTGACGTTCTGCAAATGAAGTTCACTAGAATGACTGCAGTGCGGTGGATTGGGAGTGGAATCACCACAGTTGAGATCATCACAGATAGACATATGACAGCTTCTGAGGCATTGACACCTTTCAAATGTCTTCCTGATGAATGTATCAGCAGCTCATTGTTGTGCTACCAAACTTGAAGAGCCCAGTAGATAAGATTTAAGACCTCATTGCACAGAAAGTTTACCTGCGATCCACTACTCAACGCACTTGATGGAAGAGATCGAGGAGGATTTTAAAGCGTAGTTTTTATATTAGATTCTTAAATCATTTGGGGGACCTACGGCATTGGGACGTGGAAATGTTTTCTTTGTGTCTTGTTTCTCCAAAATTATTTATTTAGCCAACGAACAGACTAATACCCAAATGTTGGATTTGAAGCCGCCCAAACTTTCAACCAAGTCCGCCTCAGTCTAGTCAGAAATTTACCCTTGAAAAGACACTAAGAAACAATCTGTATCAATGATAGTAAGATCATCATAGCTGTAAATTTTAAGAGGTAAACGTGTGTATCATAAAAGTGTGTTTGCTAATGGAGTGTTAATTTTAGTACCTCCGTTCAACCACTCAATGTAAGTTCCAGTAGGTGAAATCAAATCGGTGCCTGTCATCCACCCACCTCTTCCACTGTGGATGAATGTTTTTTCTGCTTCCATATTTAGTAAACTAAGGTAACTACGCGCATCCCAGTTGCATGCCATCCAATCACACCGATTTGATAGATGGTTACAAAGAATTTGCCAAAAGTCTGTTTGGATTAGGGACTAGCGCTCTCGACCACCAAATAGTAGCTACCTCACGAGTCAGATTCAGCCCTTTTTTGCCTCATGGAAGCGTGGCAATGGGTATTTAAAAGTGCGCCTGCACAGAACTGTCCATGAAGCCTGTCACGCACAGGGAGGTGGGGAAAGTCATTAAAGCAGCCAGAGTACGAGGACTTCCATTCAAATCCTTTGAGAGAAACCTTTGTCGAAGACATTGAGTGGGGAAACTATACAAACATACATATAGCTCCAAGACCATGCTAGCAGTGGATTACCTTCACATGATTTTTTTATCAGCAAAGGTCCCACACTTGCGTTGTGTGCAGCGCCTTGCTATTCATCCTTATCCATCCCCTGGTTCGTTTTTTTTCGGAACCATGCCCTTTTGAAAACAAATCCCACTTTAGGATGTACCTCCTCAAGCCAACAACATGTGTGTTGTGCGTCCACTTACATGCCAAAAAAGTGGAAGTTGGCATTTAGAGGTTGTCTGCACTGACAGAGGTTAGAAGTGCTTCACCTAAGCATCCTTCAACAATGAAACCGTTTGTGAATGATTTATGACTTATTTGCAGGGGGATGTCAAATTCCAGGAATGGTTCAGGTAAAGAACCACCAAGTTACAGATTCTGCAAATTCGTGTGTTTAAAGACGCTGCACTATTCAAAGTCTCTTTGCATATGGACCTTGAAAAGCCTTAGTAAGATTTGGTATTTTGCAACTTCTTAACAGCTTTAAGGTAGCATTTAGAAGGCCTCCTACAGCTAATGAATAGGTAGAGGTATTTTTAATTTTAGAGGGACATAGAAGAAGAATGAAGCATATGAACATTAAAAAGGTATAAATGATCCCTTCGTTGTGCTATCTCACCACCTGCTACCACGATCCTTTGCTTCATCTCTCGCTTCGGCATAACAAAGTAGCTTCTATTTAGGTGAGCTGTAAAAAGACTTTTGTTTGGTTTTGTCTCATCCCTCCCAGCCACGATGAGGCGACTCGGAGTGTGGTCGACTGTCAATTGAATTACCCTCTTGCTCACACCAACTACAGTGAGTGGCTTGAAGGCGAATGCAGGGCTCAATCGTCCCCTACCACCATCAGAAATGCCAATTCCTACCTTTGCAAAAATCAACTTATGCTGCATCAGCAAAGCTGCAAGCTGGAGGAGTTAACTAAGGCTCTCGTCTACGCATTTCTGCTCCCCTTCTCCACAAACAATGTCCTGCTTGCATCCTCAACGAGAAGACACCTTCTTCCTTGCATTGTCTATTGACGTGGTGATGGGGAAGGGAGGGGGTTGCATTGCTCCAGCATTGTTGCAAACTGGGATGCGTCCACGATTTGGGAGGAGCCATCTTTGATCAGTTGTCGTGACAGCAGTGAGGGATTCCTTCCATCAAGCCACGATTGGGAGAGGCGATTGTCCAATCCCTGTCACACGAAGTTGGTTGATCAACACGAAGTCTTCGTTGCTGGCATTCCTTTTGACAGACGGCAGCAGTACTCCCTCCACCGAGGTGATGTTGGTTGATGTGAGGGTTAGGTTGTGTTGCGCCACTCCAATTAGCCCCATCAGACCACGACAGTGAACACATTTGATGAGCAATCACTGCAAGTCATTGCATCAGGTGGTTGGAGGATGTGTTTCGTGATTTGCTGGTGGAGGTGAGTAGTGCTTGTGTGGTGCAGTGAGTAGTAGCAGAAGTTGGCGTTTTACTATTTGGTGTTGCAAAGCTGAGTGAGGAGGGAGTTGACGGTCACGTCAGCAATGTGTCACGTGTGCTGCAGTGGTTGACGCACCCACCCACCCACACACACATACACACACACACACAGACAGACAGACACACACACAGACAGACAGACAGACAGACAGCCACACCTCGAGTGAATGGCAGGTTGCGGATGTGGCGCCGGACTGAGTCACTTGCAGAGGTGGAAGCATGAGTGTGAAGGGAGTATCGAGACCCATCACACACCTGCTTGATGCGCCCGTGCATTCTTCGCCACCTTAGATTTAGTTTTGAGGATTTACCCGAATGACTGAAATTGTTACTCTGTTCGCCGGCATGGCTGAGAATGATGACCCTCAAAAAGTGTAGGGAAAGTACGCACTTCAAATGAAATGGACGGTGGGCATTTTTTTTCCCCATAGTTTAATAAATTGATGCATGTTTGGATTTTAAACAAATGATGAAAAGAAGCCCATACCTTGAAAAAGATGCTGGGCGACAATGACCTGACAGTAGTTTTTTCCTTTTTTGTCAAGTTGCAGATGGTTTTAAGAACGGCTGCCTTGGTTGTCCTTTAGTTTGTTTTACACCGTGCGATGGATGGATTAGCTAACACCTACAAAAGTTCCGGTAGTTTTTAAATATTACCCTTATGGTAGATTAAGATTAGTATAACGCAATTTATAGAAGCATAAATTTGCAGTGCATTTGTTGGTTGCACCTTCGGCTTCTCAGTCGTCATTGAAGGTGTAATAAGGCAAGAAAGTACGGCAGAGCATATACCTCTGATAACAGAAGCCCTGGAAAGCTATTTGCATACCTCGAAGAATATACCGCAGAGTGGAGGTACAGCCTGCAGTGGTTAGGCATCCTCACCTTCAGTAAGGACAATACCAAAACTTTAAGCCCTTTGCACTAAGCCAGCGGCTATTCTGCACTTGTTCATATCCTAAAGAAGAAATTACCGTAGATGTAGGAGCACTTTTGCGACCTGACAGAGATCATAAACATTTTTAGCATCAATTCGCAAACTGCGTACGTGGAGTGGCCCTACCCATCGCCCACCTTAACCCTCCACCCCTTCTTCATAGGTGTTGCAACTAAGAGTGATGGTGCTAACAAAATAAGTAAGTCAAGATGCTCAGCATCAGGTTGCAAAAGCCAAAGTCAATGTTTATTCAGGAGATATTCTTTAAGAGAAAGACTTTTTGGGTCTAGAAGTGGGTATTGGTCAGTCCTGGAAAACGCATCTGGGTGAGAGAGAAGGCTTCAGCGCTGTAGTTACAATCGTGCTTTTATCCTAGCGATGATTTGTAGCCTTGAGTGCTGTTCCCTCAATTCCCTTCATATAGTAAGCAAGAAACGTCTGCTTCATTTAGGTATCAAGACTGGTTACTGACATCCCCTATTCCTCATGATTCTTTAATGTGCAAACATTTCATTTTGATGGATTCAAATTTGCGTTTTGCATCCCTTTACATAGTACTTATTGTGGAAGTAAAATAACCTTAAATAAAAGCACTGGCTCGAAGTGGTTCGCAACAACGGGCAATTTTATTGTTATAAAGAAGCAACAAGCCATCTGGTATCTGACATTTGTCTGCCCGCAAACCCAGCTAGCCATTACGGTGCCACAAAATCGAGGCAGTCGATAGGAAAAGACGACTTTGATGAAATAAGCTATTATTGAGGAGTATTTGCACTTCTTTATCATTACGGTTATGCTAGACTATGTGGTAGGCCGTAACAACTTATGAAGGCTAAGGATATGATGGTTATCTGGGTGCACATGACACCAAGAGGTTAGAAGAAACGAATTATGACCTTCCCTGCCTCCGGATTATGTCTGCTCCCATGAAGGCAGGTATCACTTCAGTCGGCCTGGGTTATCCTCAAGATGACCTGAAAAGGGCTCTGTAAAATGCCTTTTAATCGCAGCAATGTCAGGTTCTGATGCCATCTGCAGGCTTTAGACATTCACCGGGCTACGTACCCAGAAACGCTTCATCAGGTGCGGCTTAGTGATGTTGAAAAACGGGGTCGAGGACACTGTAAAATATTGCGAATACGAGTGGCAATCGCATTTTCACTTGCACAGGGCTTGTCGATCGACTGGTTATTACGTGCAGTCGGTCGATTTTACCCCCCGCATGCTGTGAGTCACCTCACTTCAATCGATAATCGATTTGGCCTGTGATTTGCAGGGAAATTAGGCATTTCCATTAGTCTAAGAACCACCGATTTGCAATTGAAAGGAGCGCCGAACCAGGGAAGTTCAGGCAAGAAGTTGATTGCAATAATTTGTCGGCACGTAATAACTTCTGTCCAAACAGTCGGTGCTTGCGCCGGTGAATTAGGCATGTTGATGTTTCCCGGAATCAGGGTTGAGTGATTTTAGTTGGACAGACTAAGTGTGTGTGCATGTCATTTCAGTAATGATTAAAATTGAAAAGGATTTAGTAACTGTTATCTTTTGGTGGATCGAAGTAATTTCGTCTCGGTGCAGTTTCAACCAGAAAACTCTAAGAATTAGGGTGTTTACCGTACACTAGTTAAATTCACAACGGGAGATTGCTTTTAGTGACATTTCTTTAGTGACATTTAAACGTAATTTTGTAACAGATCAGAAGCCAAAACCTTTAGGAAAAGTCAAGCAGAATTGTAAAAGTTATAGGCTGATAGGAACGAAGTGTAATGGTGATCCAAAATGAGGGCAACTGTCAACACGACCGATGCAGAAGTTAATGTTCCTCTCGAATATGCAAAAGTTTGTTTACGTACCACTTTTTCGTTTGGCATGAAACTGGGTTCGGTAATACCCTTGTAATTTATGCGTTTTCCCACCTCATTCACATGTTTTGGATGGGGATCGGTGCGCTGATTGCCCATTCAAAAGACTCTTGCACCAACCATCGACACACGTCCAAATCTTTTTTCCCTATTTAAATAAATGTCTACCTCTTGTGTGGTAAATCTTTACATACGTTGTAAAAACCCCTCCCAACTCAAATACAAATAGAATTAGGAAGTTTTTTTGCATACACTCTACAGTTCAGTTGTCTGCTTTTGCAGGGTCGCTACACCAGAGCACTTCTGCTTGCTTTGGCTCTGTTTTATTTTTGGATTCACGCTTGAGTGTTTCCGCTATCCTACCTTTGTCATTGTTCTCACCAAGAAAATGCCTATTTTTATCTTCAGCAACAATAACCGGTCTTGAAACTGCTCTTTTATTGGGCAGAGAAGAGTGATTGCTGACCATAATGCAGATTTAGCAACAAGGAAGACCTATGTCTGGCTTTAATGGAGGAAATGGGGAGGGATTTTAGCAACCGTGGCATGCTTTTGCCACCCTTCGAATCTGACTACCTCGAAACATATTGCCGCATAATATGTGCTTCAAGTGTCAGAATGCCCAGTTTTGACTCTCTGATCTGTACGAAGAAAATAAATTTATTTAAACCGGTGAATGCACCAATTGTTCCCACTTGTCATGACTACGAGGGGCGAAAACAACTCTGATTAGATTCACTAATGCAAAAAGGGGCATGATATCTGGTGAGACTGTTGTTCCTTTTCATTATGTCCAAGAATGTCGGGGAATTGAAATTAGCGAGCGAGGCTTAGTAACCTTGAATAACATGGCGCCCAGGGACCCTGAAATTTCACTTGGGATGTGTGCATGCGTACGAAACATTATTAATTTGCTTCAAGTTGCATTCCCGTCGCCTAAACGGTAGAAGGCAATCAGGGAATGAGGAGGCGTGAACTAACTGATCTGTTGGCTCTCGGAAGACTACACCTCCGAGATGGGCGCATAAGTTGTGGAGGCTGAAGAGCAAGGGCAGTCGCATTTACTGCAAATACCTTTCACATAGCACCAAATTGGAGCTAGAATATGCATTGGAAATTTGAGTGCTTTTGGTCGCCTGTCTGACCTCTCAACTGGCTGACCCTATCACGGCAAATCAGAGCGTCTGATTCGACTTCATCTAAGTGAATGGACTGAAGTCGACACAGAGGGACATATCTTTAACCCACTCATTTGTTAAATCAGTCAAGTATAGCAGCGGCCACAAATGACATGTCTTGGACCTAATTACATCTCTGTAAAACTGATACCACCTCCAATATCTTCACAATGCATTTTTTTAAATAATACAACCCCTTTGAGCTGATGAGCGAGAGGAGACCCAGGTGCATTTTAAGTAATTCTTTTTACATAGGAAAGACGATTTGTTTACCTGAGTTTGAATTGTGACCGGAAAAACTCCATAAATTGTAGCAATTAAAACACACTACGACAGCAGCTACTGTCTTCTAAGCATTTAAACCTTGCTGGCATCAAAAGCGATCCTGCAAGGCTTTTTCTGAGCTCCAACAGCCTACCTGACATTCCCATGAGCGCTTTTGCCCCGAACGAAGTGTTATTAGCATGGTGGCATTATTTATGACACCCGCTCTCTGTCCCTGCCATTTGGCTTGAGGCATATGGTTGTCCTGTAAACCCTCTTTGTCAAACCATTGATTGATAGGCAGGTGGCCGACTCAATTATGTCCATTCCCATCCACTGAACGTAAAGGTTTTCGGGCATTTCTAAGCGCCGTCCACTGCTCCGATTGACTTTTGCTCTTATTGTTTAAGTGAAACTAAAACTTATTTTAGACTCCACTTCTTGGTACCTGGAAAATAGTCTAACATGAGCAATTGCAAACTCGATTGACTGGATGGTTGAATCAGCATCACTGGATTCCGACTTTACATGCAATCCTTTTTGCCTCACCAAAAAGTCCACTTGCGATGGATTTGTCATTTTCAACCTGTCCATGTGTAAAAATTGAGCGTCTCGAACGAGGTCAGTTGAATTAATTCCTTTTCACCATTAACTCGTGCCATAAAAGCCATTGATATCAATAGAAGCTTCACCTTTGAGTGGCATCATTTCCAACTCAGCCATGAATAGCATAAGCATGCCAAATGACTCAATTCAAAAGCTGCACTTCATGATCCCAAATCCATTTACCTACATTGTCAATGCAACAATGTTGGGACTTTAAGTAGGGGCAGATGTACCAATTCATGCCATAAAACCATTGACTTTTCAGTTGTACATCCTACTCATCGAGTTGGAACTGTGCTGTTGCCATGTCAGGAATTCAGATAGGTATTGTCCTGCAAGGCGGTTGACCCGCATTCATTAGGCGACCTTAGACCACGCTTCAATGACCGGAATGGTAACTCGCTGCTCTGATCGCCTTTTCGGGTCGCGTAATGACGCTTTGGTGATTCAACAGGCAGGCAATCAGAACTTCGAGACTGCTCGACAAACTTGCTTGACACAATTGAGAAAAGTTCTAACAACTTTACTTTCCCAATAAGATTTACTTTTTTGAATCACGATAATTAAATAATTCCTATGAAATTTTAGATCTCGTTCGTGGAGATTGCAATCCCTTGCTCTGAATTCAACCAATAGGAAAGCAAACAATCTCGCCATGATTGGCTTACTTTTTGTAAAATTGTGAGGGATGTGAAGTAAAAAAATAGTCACCGACTTCCTGATTGCATGCGTGGGAATTTCGTTCATCATGCCAAATACTTGTGATGGCCAGCTACAATCAAGTGTAATTCGTTGCATGCAATGATACGAGGCGCAGCAATCACGAAGTGCTGTGCTCAACGCCTAAAAGGGAAGCAAGTAGCCTTAGATACCACTTCTCTTGCCACAACCACACAAGCCCCTTCCCATAACCCCATCTGATGTCACCAGTGCCACACTTCATGACACCTGTTTTTGTCATTGTTGTCACTTGGATAGCATGCCTGATAACGCCAAGTGGGAGGCGTGAATAGCCCACATTTACACCCAGCTCATGACGCCGTTACACTAAGGGCGGAGACAGCGGGTTCACCATCCACTATGACTCTTCTCCACGGACTGCAAGAGCAAAGAAGCTCTTCTTACTCGCGAAATGCATTCTTCAAACTGCCTGCATTGCAAATGCACACAAGCGCTTTCAGCTCAATGGGTTTCAGACACTAGTTTTTTGAGTTTTGGTACAATTTCCGAGTAAATAGGTCATTTTGGAATGTCGATTTCTCTCGACTAAGGATGGCCAATAACTGTCCAGAGGTATTTGAGGTTTTTCCTATGAATCACTGTGTACGTGTGCCACCACTTTGTGCGCATTTGCTTGCCAACGGTCCATCCCACTCTAAGTAAGCAGGCGACGAAGACTTCAGTACGGATGTCTATCCCTAGTGCCAGTAAGGCGTCAGTCGAAGGCCAGTAATGTGGGCACACAAGGGGTGCGGCGTGTGGGAAAGCCTTTGGATAGCCACTGTTCTTATGCACTTCCAACAGTTGGATGGGACCTGACCTTATGGAGCTCATTGGAGTAACAATAGAGCCCGTCTCTTATCTCCTACCTTCACGTAATATTGTTCAATAAAAAGAGCTCAGAGTAACTGCAGGTCAAGGCATTCTTCGATGCTTCAAATGTTCGGAAATCAAGTCCGAAGAGAATAATTTGATTCCCAAAACAACTTACTGCTACGCTAAAATGGGAGTATCGAGTCATTCCGGACGTCACTACCATATTTTATAATCCATTGTCAAACTTATTCCACGGAACGAATCAGTAATGTTTTGGTTACCTCCAGAGCACTCCATCGATGGCATCACTGTTGATTTACTCTGATGTATTTTTCTTGATGGTTTTGTTATTTTGACGGAGGAAATATCATAGGCCGAACTGGACGCTGGGATTTAGTTGAAATAACAGCTTCCAATGTAGTTCGTCTGACCGAGAGCAAGGCCGGTGAATTCAACCGACAATCTGTTGCAGTAGACTCCTATCATACTACTGCCCTGGGTGGATTGCACTCCACCATTGTCGTTGTGGTGTCTACTGCGGAGGTACAGCATCTGTGGGCTTCGAGATCGAGATCATCAATAAGATATAGCTATTTATTTGTACGACCTTGGAGCTAAAAAAGCCTAAAACTTCAAAAAGCATTCCCGTTCGTATTTTCAAGAAACTTTTCCACCAATAACTGGTTCCCGTGCCTCCTAAGAGGTAGCGTTCTCACTCACTCTTTCCTGATTGGCTGACATCACATATTGATGTTCATTTAGCCCGCTTCTTTGGCCTTCTGCCCTAGCTGGTGGCTGTCACGCGCCCATGCGTCCACACACCCACGCGCCTTCTCGCCTCGTTCATGCAGTTGGCGAATGCAAAACAGCCCTACCGGCGGCCAGTTGGGATCTCAGCGGGATTCGCGGCCACACAAACAACACCAACGCATAATGCGGTCCATCCTCTCCTCCTACGGTTTGGCTATCACGCTGTAGACACGATGCTTTAGCCATTCCTCAAGTTAGCAATGGCGTTTCTCTCATCCCTACACGTCCCCTCCAAGCACCTAGGTGGATACTAAGGGATCTAGCATCTGATTAAGGTCTAAGATGTCTCTGTGTGCTATGCTAGATATCATTTGCTAAATATGTGGGTACTAACTACTAAAAGTTGACCGAAGTTGAATCAAATTTTTTCATGACTATTGCACTAATTTCGGGTTCGTTACCACAGCTTGGAGAGGCCACGAAGGGACTAACGATGTCCACCAAACAAGAGCTTGCAGTATTTACCTAAAGTTTTTGCATTATGAGCCTCGTCAGACAATCGTAAACTCACACGCCCTTCATAAATCAAACAGATCCGGTTAGGTGTTTGGGTGGTGCAAAGGTGCTGAAATATAGCTACAACCATTGAATGCAAAATGGAGGTGGTTGAAACCCCACCATTCTGCATGTTTCAGTGATTAAGACTACTGTTAAGTGAATGGCTTATTAAAAGGTTGATTGGCATGTAAAATGCATTTTTCCCGTAAGAGGGTTGTGCCAGGTGGCTACAACAGGGCGTAAGATATACTTCGTTGCCCCGTTGTTTCTGTCTCACGGATAACTGAAGTAGAGAGGTACTGGGAACGTTGGTGATCAACTTTAAATTCCCCTGTGCCCTCCAATAAAACTTTCTCTCTTTTTTCGCCCTTGACAATATCTGAGGGCTACCCTTCATCTTGCATAACCTTGACGAGTAAATTGAGGGGTATAGAGGCATGCCAAAGCGGATCGTAAACTCTCGCTATTTTACGATCAGGCAGTGGATAATCCCTTTCACATTTCGACTCCAAAAGGCAAGAGAAGTTAGAATGGAGAGTTTTACGACCACATAAGAGCTCTGTGATTTTTATCTCACCTCGTTCTGCAAACGAAAGCCAACACGTTGGACAGGCGACACCCAGACCATTCGGCGGGGCACTGCGACCATACGCACTAGTGGCCAAGCCCTAAACAAATGCTGGTGTGGGATCGATGGCCTCTTCCAGTCGAGGTTCAGACGCCAAACTGTCGTCTGGCGCCTACTGAAGTAGAGGACTTCACACACGCACTTATTTATGTCCAATCAGCTACATGGATAAATCTTTTCCCCACTTTCCGCCTGTCATGGGCAGTGAACTATCTTCCAACTTTTTAGCTAGACTCTAGTACAAACCGATGCATTTACTTTTCTACTTTTTAAATAAATTCTAAGAAATTAAGTGTCACGAGTTGCCTCCTTTGTTCCTATTAAAGTAAAAACCCCAAATTGACGGGTACCTACTTGGGGTGATGCGTGTGGTTTAATTCATCAATTAAAAGCATCATTGCTTCTAAAGTGAGCTATAACCTAAACTAGTATCTCAAAACTGTACGATATCTTCTATGAGTCATTAATTTGAATAATTAGTTTGGACTAAATAATCTGGACTAGCACTGTTCTTCAAAAGGAAAAAAAAATGCGTAGTCAAGAAAAAGTTTCATCCAACAACCCAAGAAATACGTGTCGTTTTGGGGACGGTTCGCCGCGATGACTCGATCGAATTCCTGAGAAACTTTGGGGCGCTCGTTATTGCACATATGCAGGGATTAGAAAGTCCAAATTTGCATTAATTTCATGATGCAACACGATGTCCCTCATTGCTCATAGCACTCCTGCTCTGTTATTTGGAACCATCACCAGGAGTCCTTTGAACTTGACCGATATACTTCTAGCTTGCTCGCCTTCCAAATGTAAAGCCTATTTCAAAGCCGTCAAAGGTGCTCCCCATAATGCGCGATAGAAGAAGGCTCAATCCATAAGTAATTGGCTGATGTTGCATTCTGGTGGTTAATCATTTTACCAGTAAGTAAAAGATTGACTCGGCAAGAGTTTTCAGGTGCGTGATGACGAGACGGTTTGTTTACCTCTACAACATTTAAGGCAGTAAAGTAGTAGAAGGTGAGCTTTCGGACCCCACCCATGTGTATTAATACCCGCTTATCAGTTTGAAAGATCATCAAGCTATCCTTCACTTCTCTGTAAAGAGGCTTCGATGGGACTGTTTGTCAGCTGACCCGTGGTGACAGCTGGCTGTTGCAGTGCCGAGTTGGCTGACCCAATGAACACATTACAGGTAATCCACTCACTGTGCCTCATTTTGTCCCCAAAAGACCATTTTTTGCTTTGTGGGGGTGTCTGTTTAATGAACTGTAGACCACATTTTTCGGAAAGCATTTCTCGCTGAAGGTTAAAAGCTCGCAGTTGGGATCTGCTCGAACACGAAAATGTGAAAATGTGAAACTTCCCACCTCACACTGTTGCAAGACTAAATCATGGGCAGATCCAATACACCAATCTAGGATTGGAGGAAGGTCTCCCAAATACCCTTGCTGCCTTTTCTCCTAAGTGACTGTCAAATTATCTCGATTTTGGACCACCATGTATAAATGTTGGCAGACTGAAAATAAAACCGAAGTAAAAACGGTGGTTAGATTTGGTTTTCTGTCTCTAGAGGCAAATTGTTTTATGTCTGTTGTGTTAGGAATTTGACTCTCCTAAGGAATGAACCAAATTGTCCAGTTTTCTGCATTTTTGAAATTTCAATTTTAGAATGCACGAACACGTTTGATCACAACTGTTAGAAAAGCACTTCCGTTTTCATGTAGCACTACATCACTTGTCAACCCCCCGCCCCCCCTACAATGGGGGATGGGCCATGCACCCACCTTCGTAATTTACTAGTCCCGCCAACTTCTCAGTGAGCTAAATTTACTACTACCGCCAAATCAAGGCCTACAACACATTTTCCAATGTTTCCTCAAAGGCCTCATGGGGTGTATGGATGATGAAAAACGTAATGACATAAAAGTCAAATAAATCTTGACATTAAAAAGTTCATGAGGCGCTTTTTTTTTTGGTAAAAAGAGTTGAGCCGCAGGATTGCCGAATGATTGCGTGGTATTAAACAAAATTGGCAGCAGGAGAGACCTGATCTATGGCCAAGAAGAGGCACATTTTGACGCAGATTCAACAGATCTTCTGCAGCTGACTCTCATCAACCCAGCCATCCACAGCGAACGCATTCCTCCTCCTGTCATGATTTAACGTAGAAGTTGTTTAATCAAAAACTTGGAGTCGCTGTCTCATCAAATCGTAAGCTTTTATTGTTGTGGCAAGTGTAACACCAGAGCCACCCTCAAACACCTTGTAGGGTGGGTCAGTTTGAAACAGGCTTTATTGCAACGATTAGAGAAGCAGTGTGAAAGCGTTGTGGAATACCTGAAGGACCCACGCAGATAAATGTTGTAGGCTTTTAAAAATGCACATACGACATGGCCACAGTCATGGGGCAAATTAAATGCTAAATCTTTACCCGACCGCGATGTTTCAAACATCGTTCTCATCACCTCCAATCGTTCGGTTTCGTCAGTGGTAAGGAGCAATTCATCCACGGCAGTCGTACGATAGGTGTCTACTGCATCATCAAGTTTCTCTCACTTAAAAACAAGCTAATTGACATCACAGGCCATGTTCTCGGTGAGACCAAATGCATTGAGGCTAGGCATTTGCAAAGTAATGTCAGTACCCAATCCATCGAATGATACTTTTTCTCCTATCAAAATGCCTCCAGTTAGTGCAGTGATAATGCCATCGGTAAAGTCTATAACTGCGACTTCTTTATTCAAGTTATGAAACAAAAGTGGACATTTGATGTATCTCATCAGAACTAATTTATGCCCCTGTTTTCTTCTTGGAGTGCGCCTCTAAACATGCATTTGCTTCAAGACGTGAATTCTTCTTTTCAGATATGACAAAGATTCCCCCAGTTGGGTTAAAGTGGAAAATACAAGTAGATGCTGGTAAAATTCTATTTTTATCTGATTTTTCCATTATTTAAATGCTCTAAAGCGACTGAAGTTGTCGTGCAGACGATGATGGTGGTGTTGATTGATGCTGACATCTTGGCTTTGTTAAGTTCGCCTTGAGGGGTCTCTCACCCTTGGAAGAGGCCAAGATTTTCTATGGGTCCAGTTGATCGGTCGGATGTGTGGCCTCTGCAGATAACTTTACAAAATAAAGAAGAAAGGCAAATCATAATTGTCCATCTAGTAGGAAGATACTTCCTTAATTTGTAGTAGATTAGTCAAACGACATTTACAGGACGTATCGTTAACTGGCTGTAAAGAGAGAATTTGAACTTTTAAAAACATTCACCATTTTCGGCCGACCTTTAACTTGTAAAAAAAGTTTCTTTCAATTACGTTGTTCTCCCTCCCTCACCCCGGCTCGTCCGCCTTAGTGGGCAGGAGGGAAGCAAAAAAAAATTATTGGATTGCGAGCCCTCTTGACAGAAAATCAACGAAACAATCATTCTGTGCAATTTGACACATTCTCCTTTAGGTGGAACACACTAGTCAGAATTTCTTATTGAAGAGGGGACCATGGAATCTGAATTCAAATCTGAGGGAGGATTTGTCCGAAGTCCATGCAACAGTGTTCCAGTGCTGTCGCTTGTCTTCAGTCAATATGCGTGACATTTACCTAACTGCTCCCCAAAGGTCATATCGGTTCCTTTAAGTGAAATGTCAACCGTATTGCCACGTAGGTATGAGTACAATGTGTCCCGAGGTCTTGCCAAGTCTAGCATTTCATGATGGTACTTAAAAAAGTCTCCTTTCTAGTGATCACACATTTCCGCTTTGCATTTTCGCTTTAATTTAGGTTGATGATGCACGAAAACCTAAAAAGGCTCGAAGATTTTAATATGATTGTCAGATCTGACAGTTTGACAAATGAAGTCAAAAGAGTGTAAAAGTAAGGACATTAAATTCGTACGATAAATAAGTTTGTGGCATATTTGTACGCAGCAATCAGCATGCAAAACTGTTGTAGACATCCTTTACTCAAATTCTGGTTACTTTATTTAACAAATTCCTGCCAGAGAACATCAACAAGTCTATAAAATTGCACGCGCCCTCGTAGACGATCCTCTCCGATGGGGATTTTATGCTGGTGGAGCACCAGGACCCTTGATTGAGCATTCACATGTTGGAAACGAAACAAAGTAGAAAGAATTAGAAAATAATCATACATGTCAACTTTTGTTCCTATTAGTTTCGGCCTGAACACAGGAATGGATTGGATACAGACGACTTTAGACCTCTAGCAATCTTTTCTTCTTCAACACTTGTGAATAACTGCAATTCCAAGGAAGTGTATCTATTACATATTTTTTTCATAAAATTCTACAGAGTAGTAAGTCATTCCTTATAAAACGCTCTCTTTCTCCCTCTCTCTAGTAACATTGGGCGAAATTGTAGGTTACCGTTCATAAATCAAATCACTTTTGTGCGCCAGGGTAGAAGCAAAACAAAATGATTTATAACAATCAGTTAAGGAGGCCGCTAACGTCCTATCATTTCCAACACTTTTGCTTCCCCAACGTCTCAGAGGCATTACAACTGCCGCAGGCTAAATGCTCTCTTTTCCACTGTAACATTCACATTTGACACTCATATCTCGGATGGCACACGTGCTAATCAAGAAACGGAGGAAGTGTGTGCCTCTTCCATCAGTCTACACGCTTTCTATAACTTATTTTTTCAACCAGTCTCTTTGTTACACACCACTTTTGACACCAGGTGACAAACGCACATGTCGTAGGCATGCGTGATGCACTGGCCCGACGCACTGACAGCGAACGTGTTGACAATGCAAATGCCAGGGAGCAGGCCCTTAGCACTGGCACACAGGAATGATTGGAAGTGTACGACACTTTCGTGGTTCTGCTGCCACTCATAATTGATGAATCGGTTCCCAAGCCCTCTTCCCCTACCCCTGAGACCTCTCAGGCAGAAAGTGAGGTAGGATTTTTCTACTTCTGCAAGACTCATCAGTCATGCGTAATTCTCACAATGTCCCGCGGGGATGTAAATTTTGTGGGATATTTCCCTCACCATTCCGCTTAGTAATGTTTTAATCAGAAGTCCACATGTGGAACAAATTTGTATACGATAATCCACTGATCTTCCACTCAACCAGTGTGCGGCCAATGGTTTGTTGATTTAATTTTTACCAAATCTGTTCTTGTTTAAAAAGTTTTTTTACAAAAAAATAATGTTTACATTTTAAACCAAGCACTAACATGACCTTTGTGTAACAGGTTCGGCATTTACCCCCGCTGCCTCGACCTTCGTGCCCTCGGAATGAGTGAACTGATTAGGGGCGGGCATCCTCCATGCGGTGGCGCCATAAACGAGGCTTACGCCTTTCCAGGGTAGACTGCCTCCTCCGGGGTGGATGGATAACAGTCTTATATTTGCTTATAAAGTCAATTGCCTCAATCCCGTAACCAAAAACGGAAGTCACCCTCGGGGCTGTGCAGGTGATTCCAGTAGTGCCTCATCAGGTTACGTTTTTATGTCGGCACTTCCTCGGCCCTTGGCTAAAGTTTAGCTATAACGGGAGCATTGTAAACAGGCGTACCATTCAAGCAGACAGCGAGATGCCTTACTGCTTGGCACCGGAGTAAACGACACGATCTCATCCACTATCACGACCGGAGTTCTGTTGCAACGAATTTTTTTGTTTTCTAGGTTGTCACCTCATTAACATCATTAGGTATTTTAATTGACCCAGAGGCCGATACGCTTAAAGTAAACATTCATCCCACGAAACATTTAATGCATCCAATGCTTTGAGCAAAATCCGCGCCTTGAAGGCTGCGCCATGACTTCAAATGAATGCTAAATTAATTGTCAAGGTCAGCAGGGTGACAGAACCCTCCTGTGAGCAAAGGAGTCGTGTTGAAAACAAAATTACTCGTCTCTGAACAACTCCACTACGGACACGTTAAAAAGGCGTTGTTAATGACCCCATTCAACTAACAGGACTTGCCATGAAACTTCTGAATTTTAAACTTATAAAGCATTTAATGTCAGGACTTTTAAAAATGTTTGCAAAACAAATCAATTTATGCTAAGTGGAAGCGTTTCACTCAAAAAAGAAGCATCAAAAGCTAATACTGATGTCATTCATGGAAAAAAAGAGTCCACGAATGCTCCGACTTTTCAACTTGGAATTGATCAAGATACCATTAAGGTTCTTTAACAGACAGCAATTTGTGCTTTAATTTTACTCTATTTCAATGCCGATTTTCGAGTTAACAGTTACTCGAATCAACTCATGTTACTTGCATGTTCACTACCAGCGTCACCTATGCGTGACGCTTCAGTTTTCCTATCTGAGCTCAGCATTGCAGGTATACGGCATGCCTCCATTGGTAGCTTATGACAAAATAGATGGTTTTATAACAATTATATGTTTTTTAGCTTCTCTGGTAAGAGGTAAATGAGCGATTCCCGTGGTGAATGCCCGAGTGTCGTATTAGGCGAATGGGCCATGGTAGCCAACCTCCCTTTGGTGATACCACCTTTGAATGAGCACCTTATAATACGTGATAACCAAATGAATCCAACTTGGCTCGCGACCAAAAGTAAAAAAAAGGCACTGCAGCTTTGGCTGGGGAGCGTGACAAATGCGTGCATAATCCGCATTAAATTGGGTAAATGCAGAAGTATTATCAGAGTTTCCTCACGGGAGAGTGGCAAACCTTTGTTTTGTCATTCATTCATGCCCAAACAGTTCTTTAGTTGGGCATCGCAGCCCTCATGCAAGACCACATGGACTGCGAATCACCGCTAAGTGAAAGCACCACCTTGTGGCCACCGCCCTCGGATATTTGAGCTTCATAACGAGCAACATTACCTGTTGAACCATTCAACAGCTGGTTTCTGAAATTGCTCGTCCTCTGGCGTTGGTAGGTAACCATTCGACAATTTTCCCAATTTCCTGTCCACTTGGCTCTCGATGTTGACTCGGTTTGTTCGAAATTTTGTTTCTCAGATCTTATAGATAGGGAGAAGTGTGAGCATGATGTGAAACATGCAACATTTGAACTTCTGGCAGGGGTGCGTTTGATGTTAAATCCACGAGTAGTGTTGATCAGTGTGAATGATAAGGACCGCCACAACGTTGATACACTGCCTTGCATGCGCTGTACCATATTAATGCACAAAAAAAGGGAATGATTTTCCCTCTTAAGGCCTTCTTTTTTTAAGCGCCAAAAATGGCAAAGGGTGCAGGATTTTTAATTCTCTCCCTTTTTATCTTTAGCGCCAATGCCTTCATTGGAAGATCCGGCTGTTTTTGAGTCACCTTTTAAGAGCTTTTAATGCTCCCGACCCTGAAATAATTAATTAAGAAGAAGTAAGGCTCGCCTTGTCTCTAAACAAAGTAATTGGAACTCTAACTTTGCTGCTTAGGCTGACAAAATTTTACCAAAGGGGACTCCAAAGCTTGAACTACAAGTGAGGCTTTGGTCCATGTTGTGCCACCCACTTGACTGGGGCCTAGTCTCCGTTTCTTCGAGCAAAAATAATCAAAACTTATTGAAATTTACTCGGAAAAGGGGAAAATCCTTGCAAAGTGTGACCAAAAAAGGCAACGGGAAGGAAGACATAGGTGTTTCAAATGTGCCCGTTTTCGTCCTCGCCTTCGTCCCACTTTGTAGCCATTTTTGTCAGTTATTTTTTTTATCCCAAAACGCAGAATCAAGAGATTAGGCTTTTACAAATCACGAGGAATGCTGTTTATGCGGAGAAGGGATTTGTCCACTACACCAGGATTTTGTGCCCTCGCCCTGTGATCTACGCGGTTGAAGCAAGTTGACGTTTACTTTATGCCTTTTCCAGAAAAAAAAGAAGACAAGCATCAAATTTCAAAGTAATAGAGTTATGCCTTTTTGTCGCTTCTATCACATACATAAATTTATCTTAAAAATTGGTGATATAATGCTTTGGTTGTTTGTCCAATCCTTCATTTTGGTTTTGTGGCTACTTAAGGCTCTGTCTTCCATTGGGCAAGACCGTCAGGCCATGCCAGTGGCCCCCTCCACCATCCCCGAGGAAGTCTTAGGGTGCTAGGGTAAATCAGTGCGTAATCTCTGAGAACTATCTGATAGTGCAATTTTCCCAACTACATATTCCTTTCATTGGTTATTGAAATTGTCATTTACAGCTTAAGGTCGGTGATCACAGTTGTCACGCCCTGGCTTGGTGATACCTTCCCTTCCCTCTTGACACTTGACAACCACACGGGCACGTGCGAAGTGGGAAGGAGACGGCTGGGACAGTACAAGGAGACGGAGACGACAGCAGAGTGAAGCGCCCAATTTTTCATCCTCTTAAGAGGGGGCGACAATTTGGAAAAAATGGAGTTTTCAAAGAGCCATTCTGAGATTTCCTCGTTCTTGTCCGAAAAAAACCGCTAAATCTACCTGATCTCCGTAAACATAAGCAAAATATTTTAACTTTCCAACTGTAATTTTGACACCTATGCATTTGAAAGGAAGCAGATCATCATTTTTTGACCCTTCTTGTACTTCTCCCTCAATTGTTCCCAATTTTAAAGGCAAAGATCCAAAGTCCCAGAGGGGGTGCCTCCGAAACTTTGTTAGGATTCTACTTGTTTCTGCTCCTCCTGGGGGAGTAAAAAAATGCTTTTCAAGGCAAAACCCAAAATGGGAGTGGTGACTTGGAAGAAGTGATTTGCACTCCAACGGATTTGCCCATTCTCATGGTTTTGGTCTATTTAACACAAAAGGGGCTTTCAATTCAACAATTTAAATGGTTGAGCGTTTCACATCGCTTCCCATTCGGACAGGTTCATTTCACCTTCTATAAGCAGAATATGCAAACCAAATTTATCGGAACGATTTATAAGTAAAATGCCTGACAAAATCGTTCTTTCTACTCTTTACTACCAGTGTCACTTATGTGTGACGCGAATTCTATATCAATTCACCATACCTGTTTTCGAAGCCGTGTTGCAAACGACTTGGCTGAATTAAAAACAAGAAGTCAATGAAGTGAGAGGTTATAGTGAAAAAAGATAGTTGCAGTTTGTAAGTAGCAAGCCTTGCAAAGGGACACATTTTTAATGGAACTTGACAATCAATTTGCCTAGGAGACTCCTTCAGTCACTCCAAAAGTAGGGGCCCAATTCACTTGCTCGGAGGTGCCATAGTAATTTATTCCAGTGTTATTAGATACGATGCGATCTTCACCAATGTATACTTATTGAAACAAATTTCCACCGTCTTGACGATGGAGCAATTGTTGGGAACTAAGTTATGCCCTCACCTTGGGGACTAACTTCGTACCCACTGTGTAAGACTAAAAAAGTCTTAAATTTCTCAATTTAATTGGAATTTCTCCGCCGTATTTTTTATTTTTCACGTTCACAACAACGTACTAATGGACTAGCAAGGTGCTCCTCATTTTTCACAACTGTAGGCCATTTTCCATCTCCCGAGTTTTAGTTTAGGCGTACAATTACTAGGAAAAACTGTCTCATCACTTAAAGTTAATTCATCGAGGGACGCTGCTCCTGCTATTTGCAAGGCTCACTGCATGATAACTCACCATTTTTCCCAATTCTTTCCACTTTTTTTATGCACAAGTTCTGTTGACATCGACACCGCGAGGGAACAAACAATGGACCAATCGAAGGCGATTGGCTGCCCATGCCCATGTCCACTTTCCTCCTGTGCTTTTCATCATTTTCAGCCCCACTCTTCCCTCCCCCCTCTGCATAAAAATATAACTGCTACAAATTCCTTTGAAACATTAACGATTAGGGTGATCCGCTTCTGAGCAGGAAATCACAATTTATTAATTGTCGTCCAACAGCTTGGTTTACGAAGACGTCATGCTGATGATTGCATTTTGCCCCATTTAAGTGTTGCTTCAAGTGAATACGCTAAGAGTTGGACTCTTGAAGGATCGCTCCTACCCGTAATGTCCTTCATGACTTGCTTTTATCAGCTAGTAATCTGAATAGCACACGAATCAAATGCTTAAATTAAAGGGAATTTTTGGCCTTTCCACTTGTCAATCTCCAACAGAACTAATAAAAATATGTAAATAAAAGTCGGAGTTAAGTGATAGGGTAGTTACTCCGTTGTTAAATGATTTGTCAACGATAAATGAGTGCAAACCTTCTCCTTAAGAATTAACTTCATTCACGATTTTAGGCCGATGGTAAGTAATTGAGAGGCGCCCTTAATGCCCAAAAATGCCACGTGTCACGGTAAATTCGGGCCTTGGTTTAACCGAAGCGCCTTGCCCTACTTGGCTGTGCACTGAAAGTTGTGCTGCGCACCACAGCGGGTGCTTCGACCCTGGTCACGTATGCTGACCCCACGTGACTTCCCCCTCCATTCCTGTACTTCAACCACTGCGGGAAGTGTCACAGCTTTCCCAGCTATCCATCCGATTTGCTTACTATAAATGTTGGATACATTTTGATACCACATGTGTCAATCCGTGCGATCAACACTGTGGTCGAGGGTTCAACCTCTATCTACCCGGTCATTTTCCTTAGATTTATAATGATTCCTCATGAAAGTGGACAGAGACTAAGAATTCGTCCAAGTGGTTCATTAATAATGCAACTTGACTATAAACATTTACTACTTGAGACTTAATTCCTTTTGATCCCTCAGAGTGAAGGTGACAGGACAAGAACAAAGGTCGTGGAGAGCTCCCTACGCAATATCGTCATAAGCACTTCTGCTTTTACCAAGTGACTTTTGCTTTTTGTTGGCAAGATGTCTTCGTCGATGGTTCCTTCGTTTTCGCCTCGATAAAGTGCCTCACTAAATGTGGAATTGCGAAAGAAAATGCGTTTCCTGGTTCTTGATTCATTGCAGTTCCGGAACAGGCTATCTCACTTTTAAAGTTGCTTCTGTATTATAAGTAAAATGAGAAGAAAGGATGAGTTGCACGGTTGGTTATGCGATTGATACCTTTGGCTTTTAATATTTTTAAGTTCGATTTTTACCAATTAAGTAGTATATCACCATTTCCAGAGCTTAGCACCCTCTCAAATGGCAAGGGAGCCTCCAATACTCAGAGTTGGCATACAAAATCTAGTTTAAGGTAAACTGTGTGCACAAAGTGCGGGAATAGCATGAATGCTAAATTTTCCTTGCCAACAAATTCGCCTTTTAAACCACTTTTTACCAACAGACTACATACACTTCACTTTTCAACAAATTTTCCCTTCAGTGTAAGAGAGGTTCTCAACAAAAATTTTCCCTCATAGGTGATCTCGCTAAAAAAAACCTTAAAAAATTCTATCACATGCGCAGTTCAATGCTGCTTTTTATACCCATAGAATGGACCTAAAAGTCATTGTTCAAAGGTTTTCCAGCCTCCTATTTTTCATTACACCTGAGTAGGTACCAGCGAGAAGGAAATTTGAATCCTGAACTACTTATCTTTTTGACTGTAATTAAGGTCAATCTGCTACTTTACCTACCCCTAAGTGTGTTTCTTTACTTATTTAACGAATTAAGTGTTTGGCTTGCCTCTAAGGCAAATTTACCAACTCTTTTTGGTGCCATAACGCCTTTCTCGGCTACACCAAGCTCACATTTTTAAAGATGACACCTAGCTCAGAGAGAAAAGTGGAAATTTGTTAACACAACCTTATAAGATTTTTGGGGTGTTTGCAGTGACAGGCAGTGCTGCATCCTCGTCTCACTTCCAACTTTTACAATACACGGGTTTGGTCTCAGGCCTCTGGGGCCAAGTGATTTCCCTCTTTTACGCAGTTGCTTCGAAACACGCAAAGAGACGATTCATTTGGAGGGCCTGTTTGAATGACACTTCCGTGGTGCACGGCTTTCCAGTGCCATTCCAACGGAGGCGCCCACACTTGTCAACTATGTCAGTAGACGTGGACTTTTTCTCAGCTACCGTTCACTACTGTGTAAATATTAAAGAGGGTAGAGAAATTTTCGTCTTCAAGTGCAATGCCTCAATGAAAAGGTCTTTTGACTACTGTTTGTCAATATTTCAAGTTTTTTGAACTTTAAAAATCATCTTAATTTCTGGCATTTTTTATAGAAAAATGATAGTCTCCAAAGTTCAGACTCTTAAATGACTTTGTAAACCAACTTACTGACTCCTGGTCTACCGTTGGTGGGACATCTTAAAGAAATTTTGCCACATTTTCAAATTCGGAGGAAGTATGGAGAGGCTGAATGTAATACTGCCTTAAAATTTATGTCCCTTATCCGACTTGGCGATTTTCGGTGTGAAACTGCATATCTTCCGTCGCGTAGGAAGGAATTTCGCATCCCCTCCCTGTAAGGCAGCTAACACAGGTGACATCACGACTCCCACTCTGTGCAGTGGCGCCTGCAGTTGCGCCTTGCATTTCATTTGGCTTTGCAAACCTTTTCCATGACTACAGTGGACAACAAGTTTACTTGATGAACCACTGAGACGGGTCCAATTCTGACGTCCCTTTACTCAGGACAAAGACTGTTGTAAAGCAATGTCTTCGTGGTTTGTGAACCACTTTGTTTTAATGCCGTTCCGATCGCGTCTATGAGGACAGTAACCTCGGTCTCCAGGGTCGGATGTCACACCGAAACGTCAAAGAAGAAGAGCAGGTGGCTAGGGACGTCCCAAGACGCGTTGACTCTTGTCAACTTCCGCAGCTTTGAGTCTCGCACAACGCCCCGTGATGGGGCAAATTCAGGCCGAAAAAAAGTGCTTGCAATTTCACCATGGGCAAAATAATTTGCATTTAAAATAGTTGCTTTAAGAAGCTACAACTTTCAAAATCCATTCATCCCTTTACACTGCTTCTCAAGAGATTGCATCTTGCTGATGCGAATTCATCATGGCACACTACAATTGACCGTGTAGGCAGTGCTGCTCCGAAGATGCAAATTAGCTAGGTTATTTTTGCTCCTCCTGAGATTATTTATGAAGCGGCAGAAGATTTGCGCCTACTGAGACAGAAAAGTCACCGGGCAGACTCTTTGGTCTCGGTGGCTCGTTTACCGATTCGATGCTAAGGCATTTCGTCCCTCCCCACACCCGTGTCTTAATGCGTCTTCCAGAGGTGAAGTGGAATGCTCAAGCGACTCGTTTTTTAAAAGACTAATCATAGTTCTATGACTTGATTTTCGTCCTTGGTAGCCGATGGCGATCCACCCTGCAAACCATCCGCCAGAGCGCCATCGTGCATTAAGAAACTTGATGGGGTGCAAAATAAAAGTGTCCGGGTTCTTTTACGACTTGCAAATCCCCAACTCTATAGATCATGTGAACCTCTAGAGGTGGGAAAGCTACTTTTCCCACAGTGCTTAAAGAAGTCCTAGCGACCCAGATAACATCTATCTTATGCAATACCACTCTCCTGGTGGGAAGATATGCGGATTCCATTCTCTTTGTAAATCACCTTCATTCATGTATGCCTAGCTTGTCAGCCATGAGGACGTCTCGATAGAGCGTCTATTGTACTAGATCCTAAAGTGAGTGTAATAAGCTCTAAGGGGTTTGCGACGATGGCGAGATCCCCCAAGACTTGTCGTCACCACCTTGGTCACCAAATGAGACGTGGCTCTGTAAATTCTTTCCCTTTGATGAATTATGTCACCAAGTTCAAAGCTACTTCACAACTTGCCCACTCCTCACCGCCACTGACAAGCATGCATAAATGCGTCAGCGTGACTTGTAAACTTTTGTTTATGGAAGAGTTGGGCTTTGTTTCCATACGTGGACATTGCTTTCTGCATTCTTTCCCAGTTCTCCCCTGGTGACATGGTCGAGTCTTCTCGAAGCCAATAAATGCCCTGTTTATGTTGCCTCTCTGGATGTCCAGGGCTTTTCCTTCTAAGCAACTCCTTGATGGACGATCTTTTTTAAGAGCTTTTTTTTATAACGGTCTCCATTTTCGACTCAGCTTTATGATTACGCAAGGAAATATGTATCAAAATGTACCCTAGTGAGATTTTTGGTTCTCTTCGGCTTAAGCAACACGCCAGCGTCAGGATATCCAGTACAAGTCATCCAGCCTTAGAGCCTCTCAGGCCTTCTCTGCGTTATGGGCGAAGAACACTCAGAGACGGCTTGGAAGATGGGACAAGCAGCATAAGGTGTCGATCGTTAATGCGTACAAACGGAGTGCTTTTGTGATTTAGGGAAGATTTGATGCCTTAGCCGACGATTTTACTCACGAAGATGTACTATCAGTAGCACGAGAATTGGGGAGGAAATTGGAAGTTGCTGCAATGGAAGCAAATTCATCCACACCTAATCGCATAGGAGATGCCTGCCACCATGGTAGTAGTAGCTGTTGCCGTTGTTGTTGTTGTTTTTGAAGTTGTCTCCACAGGAACGTTTGAAGATGACCGTCAAATGAAGGGTGGATTCCATGTAAAATTAATGGATGGGTAAAGAAGTTCACATTTAAGTGGCAACTTATTTTAGTTAGCATTTTCGACGGGTGTGGGGTGGGTTTGAGTAAAAAATGCAATATCCCGGTGTTTTAGTCCATTCAATTTGCGGACTTGTGTCCACTTTGGCTGCATATGAATGTCTACCGTAAATGTTTAGCTTACCTGACCGGAGAGCCTGCGATTAGATCTAAACAACTCCACCCCACGTCGTCAGTCCCGTATACATTCATGGCGCCTCATCTTACCTCCTTCTCGGCAGGCCTCTCTCTAAGTTGGGAGAGGGTTGTATTTGGGTATTGTAAGCCCCAACCAAGCATCTCCCATGCAGCGTTAATCGTCACTTGACTGCCCATTTTTTAAATCACCGATCACGGTTAAAACCACCGCATTCAATTCCAGTGGTTTTATCCGGCCTCGTCACTGAGACCCCTGATGACCGAAAATAAGTCCACGCTTACGTATCAACACCTCCCTTCAAAGACTAGAAGGTCCCAACTATGTAGCTGACATCGGTTCTAAAACAGGCTTTTAAGCAATTCATGGTGAGCACTTGCAGATATTTAAGGAAACAACCCTCCCTCATACGTCAACCTGACCGAACCGCTACGCCTCTAGAGCACAACAAAAGCCCTTTGATATGTTGGCCAGCCTTGAGAGTTCTCCGGAGGGAGGCGAACTCGGCATTAAACTTATGCCAAAACTGTGGCATGCCAACAAAGCAGCCGACTCCCTTCTCGCCTTCGCTTCTTTTACTCTTTCTGACAGACGCTCCATGGTCTTGCCTTCAATAAATTGGCAGCAATGAGCATTTTCTTCTTTTAAATATTTCTCACTTTTGCAGCCAAGAGATGGTATTTTGATTTGGGCATAAAAACCTACCAGTGCCGAGGATTTCATAGGTAGTCCACTTTAAATTAGCGTAATTTATGCATCAGGGGCATAGCATTCCCATTAAGACGATGACCAGCTAAATGGCCTGGCTGCAGTCTCCCTGGTCTTGCTGTGCTTAGGCCGACATTTAAGCAGAGGCAAAATGTTTATCATAACTTTGCTGCAAAAATTTTTTGCTACTTCACTTCAAAGCCAAGAACTTTGACTTGGAAAAGTCCGATTCAAGGAGAACGCTCTATTTGCACTCTGTTTCGAATATTCTTGATTAAGATACACTCCGCCTAGGATTTACTACTGATGCAACCTTAGTGTCTGTTTTTGAATTGCAGATTCAGAAAAGTGCTTCCTTATTGAAAGGATTTAGTGGTAAATTTCTTTTTACGATCAAAATGATGATTACTTTGTAACATCCTTGAATAATCATTAAAAAGAAACCTCATACCCGACTTACTGACTTCAAGACTACAAAGCTCATGAACCCTTCCATCAATTTATGAGCGGCGACGAATTTGCCAAGTCCTTTATTTAATACCCTCACTTACAAATTCCGCTTTGCTGATACTAGAGCCGTCAGACCCATCGTTTGAGATCATATCCCCTCTAAGTCTTTTAAACGGCTTCGTTTTACTTTTTTGAATTATCTTCAAGGTTTCACCTTCTTTTCTCGGTTTTGGGGATATGAGTGGACATCTAGGATTCTCCGCATCCTCTAATTCACTTCACCTACTAATGGGGGTTAATGTGCGCCTTTGATGAGCCTTCTGTCCCTCCCTCTACCACAAAATGTGGCAAAATGCTGTTCCTTCATCTCTGCAGTTTTGTAGAAAATTCTACGTCCATACTGCGCAATCGCTGGACGCATCAGCAGACCCACCAGTTGCCATGTCTGCTGTGTCTAAACAGAAAGCTGACTTTTTCCGAGTCTCGGTGCTAGCTTGTGGTGGTTAAAAGCTAAACACAACCTCTCATGTTACTTCCGAGATGTCGCACCAACCCACATTTACTTATTGCCCCATACGAATAATACATTAGTTAGACACTGCTTCATCACTGCCTTTTTGTGCAACCTATCACAGCTTCGACGATTTCTCACCAAGTGGTTACTGGTTCTCTTTCGGAGGATGAAGTCGGACAGTGAGGCTTGTCCTTATCAATGCTTAAGCATCTGTCTATCGTGCCCATTTCCGTTTCGAATTTTTCCAACGGTGGGGGAAATAAAGTGAATTGAGGTATTAAATTGCCTTTTAATTTTTACATTGCAAATAATCGAAAGTAACGACAGATGTATGATTAAAATGAAGCAGAAGAGCAAAGGAGTAGAGACAAGGAGTTGGGGGAGGATTAGAACGACTAGCGCGCCAATTTCGCCCTTCGATTCGCACAACAGGGAGTGTGGGATCTACAAACAATTCAACTCTCTTAGCCGCTATGAAGGCTTCTCTCTGGGTTACGAAATCATCCTGCAGCCTTCCTACTTGCTCACAGGACACCAACACTAACTTCTGAAGGATTTGGGAGCGATTCCGAATTGGTACGGGAGGTAGTTGTTTATTTAATAAAGAATATGGTCACATTCCAGTTATTCGGCACATAGTCCTCCTAACGAGTATAAATACATCTACCTGTAATGTTGGAGAGAAAGGCTACCGAAGGCCGTCTGCTACGTAAAATGTAGCCGATAAAATGAGGGCTTAGGAGACGGGAAATATGGCCAACGCAGGGTGGACCCTACCAGACGCAAGCTGAAATTTTGTCAAACCCACGTAAACAAGGCAGCACCGACAGGATCATTAGTCAGAAAAGCAGATTGACACCAGACGTAGAGGCTTTAAAAGAAGACGAATGCACCATTAAAGAGAGATAAAATCATGGAGATGCCATGACAGCACATTGCCATCATCGGTAGTAGCCAGTTGGAGATTCTGGGTGAATAAGCTTGCCGCCTTTTTGTCCCCACGAATGTGATACGGTAGGTGAGCGGTGCCCAGCACCACTCTAAATGTAGATAAATATTTCTTGCTAAAAATTATTTTGGCGTTCTAGTTACCTCCCAAGGGATGGCAAGACATGTGGTTGGATGGATGAAAACAAAACAGCCTAATTGGATCTATGCAAGACTAATTGGAGTGGCGGAACACAAGAAACCCAAAATACCCGCGCAGCACATCACATGAGGTTGTTTTTATGAACAGGCTCCACCATGTCTTAAAAGTTGCCCTCAGTTTTTACTATGGCCAAGTCTCCGCCCTCACCACTGGACTGGATGGTGAACCGGCATATTTGTCACACCCTTTCTGTATGAGCTCATGTCCCAAGGCTACTCGGATTCGTTTCCCTCCACCTAAATTTCGTCCTCCGTCACGAGTTCCATGCACCTGACGAGTGTTGGCTCTTCTTGGAAAAGAGTCTAATGGAACATTTTCCAACAGCCTTTGGGTTGGAGAGGCATATGTGCCACAATGAACTGTGATCTAGGCAAACCTGACCACCGACAACTTGGTTGAAACTGGATGAGGGTACACCTTCCTGATGGCGGCTGAGGAGCAAAGTAAGAAGGGGAACCAATGGGGAAGATCTCAGAATTATAAACAGGCATCAATACCATATAGTAGCAAAGAGAGACAGTTGCACAAAATGTGTTGGACTTCAGTGCTTTAATCGTTAGCTCTCAGTAAAGTAGAAGAGGCAAGAAGGCCGCGAGTTGTCCGGTTGCATTTTGTTTAACCATGGCGCGAGATTTTCGTTGCAATGCAAATGCCCCCAAATTGTGTCCGCCTGCTATAGGCTGCTTTGAATATATTTTCCACCGTGTGTTTAGAATTCCTTTCTACCAACGCTTTTAAACCGTCTATTTTAAAACTCAAAATTTGGGGTGAACGTAGTTTCCAGAAGTAAATTCTGCGAAAGAGCGGATTTTATTAAATTTCCTAGGGAACAGTCAGTAAAGGTGTTGCACTGCTATAAATGATATTGCCTCAGTTTTAAGTGTTTGAATGCTTAACTTAAGGTGAAGAAGTGCCTCAATGATAATGTAAACTATCTTCTCACTTACTGCCAGTGTTGGGCAAACCCACAACTACCCGCATATCGCGTCGTTGGGTAACTACATGACATCTTAAGCCCTTTTGGTGCAAAAGTATTGTTTAACAGAGGTCAAAAAATTCCGTGTGTAATAAATGCTCGAAGTGGCAAAAACGCCTTCAAATTATTTCAAACTTGTCAGTGAAGTTGTTTCAGAGGTTGTTTTTCTGCATGCAGTCAGACCTGTTTCAACATGATAGAAATCTCGGGTCGAGTTTTTAGACATCAAAAAAGTTAAACATTCGTCTTGGGGCGCCACACTTTCAACCTAGGTTTTTGTTTAAATAAACAAATTTTGAACGTGTTTTTTAGGTATCAAGTCATGTGCCATAACGAGTGAAAGTGCTTTTACATAGTCTGATCACCAAATAGGTAAATACCGGTTCGCAAAATCCTTTAACAACAAATTCGTCTAGTTCACTCGCGTTCAGCATTGCTCTCAATGCCTACGAGGCGCTACGGTACTGTCCTTTTCTTATCTTACACAAAACTGCTACTCAAATTTGTAAGTAGCGTAGCTTATGGTTGTGCAAGTGGTTTTATCCGGCCCCATCACTGAGACGCCTGATAACCGAAAATGCGTCCACGCCTGTGTAACAACACCTCCCTCCAAAGGCTAGAAGGTCCCAACTGTGTCGCGGCCTTCGTTTCTGCGTGGATTTTCCAAAAGGAATAAGATGTTCAAAAACTGGCTTTTAAGCAATTCAAATTTGTAAGTAGTGTTGCTTATAGATGTGCAAGTGGTTTATAGTGAGCAATAGTGCAACAAGTTGTTCTATGCTGCCGCATAGCAATTCAAGCTGAAACGAATGCATTCTCTTTATAAGCTAACAAGTTACTTGCTTCAGACTTTGGTCCAACTGGAGACTATTGACAAAGTCGCAAATCCGGCACATAAATATATCTGCCGGAATCCTCTCCATCCGTCAGGTCACAATCTGCCGTACCACGAATTAAGCTCTTTCCAAAAGGTAAAAATGGTATTATAACCTAGTAATTCAAGAATACAGCTTTTTGGACTCAGTAGACCTGTTCGGGTTTTCTGTTAGATCTAAATAAGTCTTAAAAAGTCCTAAAAAATCCTTTCGTAGCGGCGATGCTGAAGGGAAATGAGGCTTTGACTTCCTAATAATTTTTAAGCATTTTTTGCCACTTAAGGTAAAATCAGATAGGTTTTTATTATTCACTGAATTTTTTGTCCTTGTGGAACGGTTTCTTTCCTCTAAAAGGCTCAAAATGCCGTGTAATTATGAGTTTACTCTAACACCGATAGTTGGGTGGAAAGCCATTTATTTACCAAGAATCATTTATAAAAGCGCTGTAAAATTCTGTTGATACGTAAATTACTGATCCAACCGCAGAATTTTACCTCACCTCGATGTTGTACATGTTGGATTTAGCGATAAACAGTCGAGGTTCCATTGAGACAGGCCTCCGTTCTCAGCAATCCTCTTCAACATCTAGTCTATGGGGTGTGACAAGACCACTGGCATTGACCAAGTAGCTTTTTAAAAATTCATAGAAAACACTGGTCCACCTTAAAGTCATTTGGTGTAAGTTAGTCAACCTTTTGCAGATCCGAATTTGCATTTTTGTTGTATTTTGTCGCCGCAGTCGTGAATGAGCAAGTTGGCACCACCTTCATCATTGCTGCAGCTCTGAAAGTGGAAGAGTCTGCCACTTTGGGAGCTGGTTGGCTCCAAATGCAGCAACGATGAAGCGCCCTTATAAAATGGGCGAAAGTGGGTGGTTCTGAAGGATCATTTTAGCCATCATCATCACAAAATGTGTGACAAGTGCTTCCTCTCAGTTTGGGAACACTGTAACGGCAAGGCTAACTGCCTTATCTTTGTTCATAAGAACTTATCTTTAAGCTAAATCTGTCATTTATGAGCTCTGGTTAACTATTCTTCTAGATAAGGCCTTTTAATAGGAAAACTCTACTTTTACTCCTGAGATTGGTGCAATTAAGACTTCTCCACTGAGTTAAACCGACAAATTTATCACTGCTCCACACCTCAACGGTGGCCAGAGGCGGCGTTTACTGTTTCATTTCAGCGGCGTTAATGGAAAAGGCTGAATGTTTTTAGTAAGGTGCTTCAAATTTATGGTCTCCTGCACAGAGGCAATTAAATTTAATAGTAAAATTAAACTTCAAGGTAAGTTTCTTAGACCGGGTGCTGACGATAAAAGCATTGTCTTAAAATTTATTAACTTTGGAATCAACTTAACCCTGAGGAATTGTCTCCCAGCGACCGCTTGTACTTTAGCTTGACAATGTGACCGAACTACACGTCAGGAAGCGGAGGATAAGCAGAGACAACATCATCATTCAAATTTTTCGCAAGCCTTTTGTAATTCTGGAATTTGCTTCCACATTTGCCCCCCCTTCCTCGCGGTTATGGCTGCCAAAGGAGGGTCTAGGGCTTCGAACCCGCTGCACCGATGAGGCCAGCGTCCAAATCCCCGATTGCTCTAATCACGGAGACGGAGTGCAAGGCAGTGTGATCTACGAGGAGAAATTTCTTCATCAAGGGTTTCACTGACACATGATTAGTTTTTTAAATAAATTTTATTTCTGAAACTGAAATCGCATTGTGACAACAAGCATGTCGGAACAGGAAGTCCGTCAAAAGTGAAGAAATTTGGTGTTATGGGGCTAGGCATTCGTGGTAGAGGGTGTCAGCGTCGCGCAGTCTGCAAAATTTAGTCTCGAATGACCGACCAGACCAATTTGTCTTGTTCGCCATGTGGATCACTGTAATTACTTGTTGCAATGCATGAAGGCTTCTATCAAGCACACGATTTGCCTCATTTTGCGATTCTATGCGTCTGGCTCCACCGCACAGCTGAAAGTGCCTGTTTGACGTAAAATTCGACGTGACCACTCACAATAATCCCTTCCTCCCTACTGCTAGCCATCCACGTCCCTGAATTCATTTCATGTGTAAAAACACTTACTCATTAACAATTCAAATGAGGGACGACCCTCTCTGCAGACAGTCCATGCAGTCCACCCAAAGTGTCAATACACTAAAATCAAAATAAAATGTACTCGCAGAACGATCAAGGCAAGAAAGTGCCGTGTCAGTGACAAGCACGTGCCTTTCATAAACCCGCCAGTTTCATTTCCACGAATTATAGCTCCTCTGGCACACACTCATCCACCCACAGTGGCAGTTCAATCAGCATTGAGGCCACTGAACAGTTCGTATGACGTGAGCATCACTTATTGCGTCGAGACCTCCCTCCAAACGGCGATGAGGAATGCATTGGTCGGACACACAGGCACAGGTGGGAGTACAGGCACAATTGTTGCCGGTGGATAGAAGAGGTTCTTGGTGGCCTTAAAGCCATGAATAAGCCCACCACCTATTTCGCTTTGGCCAAGCTAAGACGAATTGTATAAGTTGGTAGAGTTGAGGCTAAATAGACCAAGAGAATGGAAAGGAGGGGGAGCATAGATGCAGAGCCTTCAACACCCCCAAGACCCCATCTAAGGTCAGCTCACCTGGCGTTTGCTTTGTTGTTGCTGTCTGTTTAAACCATGTGGAGCAGGTGTGTACAGAGAGACGCATCGCTAGTCGAATTCAGTCCCTTCTAAACCAGTTTCGCTGCTAAGTGCTACTAAGATTCGGAGAGACATCAATACCAAGGTGGCTTGACCATCTTTTCTGCCGCCAAATATTTATAAACCAGGCCATCTTTAAAGGATGTATTCATTCCAGAGTCAATTCACCATCTAAAACAAGTCGAAATCGAATCAACTTTGGTACACCAAGATGGCCACCAAATTCCCCTATTTTGGGCTCATCTCGAACATGCCCGAAGGCACGTACCTGAGACCACAAATATACACAAATCACAGATGTCAACTTTATAAAGACTAGAGACTGACAGATGATAGATGGCAAATAACACGTGCCGGATGCCAAGTGATGGATGACGCCCGGCGGGTGACTGAAAATACTTGAAAATAACGTTCCTCCAAGGCAAATTTGAAGAATAGTAAGCAGGTCTGGATCGGAACAGGATGTGAGAAGCCTCGTCAAAAATCCGAATGTGCAACTCTGCCCGTCCGCCCTTCCATCCCTCACTAGCGGGCCATTTCATAGTCCGGGAAACCAAGACGACCTCTATCAACTGTCCACCAATTGCAACGACATAACCAGAGACACACTTCTTACCTGAGTATTTACCGGGTGATTGACAGTGACACTCTACCGCGAAGCCGAAGGCTAGGAGACTAAAAGACCAGGAGACCAGAGGATCAGGAAAACAGAGGTCTACAGCACCCTACCTCCATGGAGACCTCGATTTAGTAAGCAGCTCCGCATTCATTGTTTGCCTTCTGCTACTCCTCCAATAGTTAACATGACAGTATCGAGATCTCTCATTTTGTCCTAGCCTTGCAAATCCCGTCATTCCCCTGTATTCCTGATTTCTCAAAGAGCAGCGCTTTTCTGATCAAAGTAATGTTACGAATGAGCATTGGGTGAGCAAAAGAGTGGTTGTAGTTCACTGTAACCACTGGTTGTCACCTGCTACCTGTGGGTAGACACTTGTTAGATACATGCCATGTTTAGCATGCATGCAGTATGAGGCATGGATTCTCATCAGCCTCCCCGTACTCTACTCTGTACTACGATTCCTTGTGCTCTCCACCGCTTCTCTCTCCTTCCTTTCAACGTCCATTTGGTCTTATGGATGTGATTTAAAAGCATTTGCTTAGCGAGCCTCAATCATAGCAGTTTCAATCCTGAGGTTGTAAAGATTCCTCACAGGACATGCATATCTTTCATGGAAGGCGCAGCACCAGAACGCGCCTCCAAGGCTCGCCTCAAAAATTGAATTCTGCTGCTGCTGCTGCTGCTGCTGGAGCTGATGGGATTGGAGAAGAGAAAGAAAAGCTACATCGCATTTGGGAGGACTTTCTCCTCTCCACAGTGAATAATTGCCTGCTGTTCATGCAATGCAATGCCAGTTTGAAGTTTATGCGTCAAAAGTCACCAAACAAAACAGTAAAAAAATTGCATCACATTTGAATATCTTTTTTCACTTAAGTCATAATGACGTGCTGACAGGATGGGACTGCACATTCCGACGAGCACACCATTGGTTGCCGCCAAACCACCCACTGCCCACTGTCCTCCTCCCAGACACGCACAACTTCATCCCAAAGGACTGTGGCTGCTGCCACTCTATCCCCATATCTGTGTGTGTGTGTGTGAATGCCTCTTTCTTTGGGTTTTGATGGGCTACAGGCCATGGGAGTCGCCGTCTTAACTAAATTGCAATTGGATTCCCTTCGAAGACGGAACAACTTCTAAGTATTATCTACTCCACACAACTTCTTGTTCCAATTCGATGCGACTACAAGGAGTGCGAGAATAGTCTCCACTACAAAGTCTTCGGATTAGTCGATCGTGCATAGTGCAGAACATCTCACCTTATAAAGGAGACGAGATGGTGAGAAGGAGAGAGATACTGCCTCTTTCCCACCCTCCATTTTCCTCTGCCACTACTCTTCTCTATGTTGATTATCTCCTCTCCTCCCATTACCCAATCGCGTGTCAAGTGGAACAAACAGTTGGGAAAAAAGGTGAGGTGGGTAGTGGAAGCTGAGTTGGTTGTGGATAGGCTGTTTTGTTCTACAAACACCACCTCACCTAGAGATACCACGTCCATCAACCAAGTGCTTCTCCAGAAAAAGGGTGCGGCTCAAAAGGTTGGCTTTCGTTACCACCAAGATAAAAAAAATTTCCCGCAGCTACTTGTAGGCGAAGAAATGGCGGAGTATGAAGAAGACTGGTTTTTATTGCAGGCTCGGAGGAGGGGTATTTGTAATTCCGTTACGGAAGTCAGCCCACTGGCGCTGCGGTTGGTGATGCTGGCAGTGACGATGATGGCGACGGGTAAAAGGAACCCATGGGTCATCGAAAAGTGCGAATTGCCCAACTGGTGTAAAATGTACTAACATGCACAAATTTTGATATGCTATATCAATCCTGCTGAGCAAAGTGCTCAAGGAAGCAGCAATGATGGCGTGAGGATGAATTTTCGCCAGGTTGGGTTATGCTAGAAAATGCGCAGAGAAAATGTTTCCTAATGCTAGATTCTTCTGCTTGGTGCGAAAGCACGCCACCTAATGCATTCTACAGAAATGCATGGCTCAAACTTATGTATATTCTGCGTTATGCAATCCACTTTGATGTTCAGACAACACGTCCCTCTGCTAGTGACCAACTCATCCACCGTGTTCAGTCTTTACTTGCAATTCAGTAGGATGGAAGTGATTTTTTACGCGCCTCCTGCTAATCAACTTACCATTTGGCTAAATAAACTGAGTGAAGTAAAACACTTAAGTTAGATTCGGATCCCTCGACTCTTCAAGTCCCAGTGAAGCACCTCCATAGTACCTGCACTATGCTAGGCCTGCCAGTGTACCGATTAACATTGTTAGGGTGGGAGAACTGGTCAGTCAAGACGACTACACATCTAAGGTGTCCTGCCTGTGCTTTCTGTTAGGGGCTGTGCTTCAGTAGGTTGTATCACAATTCCCTAAGATGATGTAACCTACGAGCTGACTGAATGGCAATTGAAGTACCGTGGGTTGAGTAAAAACCAAGGCCGTACCTGTCTCTGGCAGACGCGTTTATGGCCACTTTTAAAACGTCTCCGTGGTTCACATGTTCCACCGCGTCTCCACATCCCCCATATGGGCTGAAGTTTTGTGCCGGTTTCCCATTAAGAAGAACTTTTCTTTACCACCCTGCTCGACTGGCTCTGCCCAGTCCCAGGCCCGACTTATTAGCCGCGGTGGAGCCGATTGTCGCATCCTCTTTTGCAGATGCATGAGCCTCGGTAGAATTCAGTCACTACCACTCCCTTCCTTCTCATTTGTTTGATCGGACTGCTGATTTTGGTCACTTGAATTGCTACATTGTCCTAGCCGGGTTGGCTGGCCTACGGACCATACCAGTAACCCCAATCCCTCTGCATGCAGAATACATGTATTCTGCCCTGGTACTATACCTTCTTTTGCCCTCAAAGAGGTCTCGAGAGGCTATAATTATAGCTCTTAGCAAAGCCGTCTGTCGGTACCATGAAGTAGAGCTTGAACTCACCAAATCTTTACACGATTTGGCACTCAACTGCAGAATTTGAATTGCCTTTAAAGAAAGTTACTTACCCCATTTTTTTCCTTCTCAAAAGTGCCTTTTAACCAATCTTGACTAACAACTTCATTAGCCACTGCCGAAGTAAATTTGAGCTCTTGTGTGCATATTTAGTTGCTAAGCGATAATAACCGTAAATTTTCCTACCTTTCCTTTGAAATTATTAGGAGTTGCTGGGAAGTATTTTACATTAGTTGGACTACTTTCAGGAAAAGAGACTTCAGCACGACTTCTCCTTCGATGCAGTAGATAAATTGCTGTACCCAACAGCTGCCTGAATTGTCGGTTTAGTCCATTCTGTTTCCCAAAGACTTTGACTTCCCATTTTGCTGCACTTTATCAGGCTACAGTTGGGGTGGGAAAGTTCATTGCGTCGCCACGGTGGGAGAAACGAAAGTCGACCAGCATGGAGCCTTGCGTTGCCATGCGTTGAATAGTTAATCAACCGATGCGCGGTCATAACTGATTACCACCGTCAGAAGCAGCATAGCCTTTCGGACAATATTCTTAATTATTAATGTGCCAAGTCTGGAAAACAAATGTGTGGTTTAGTGGTCAGATTTTCCAGAAACGAAGAATATCTCCCTCTTCTCGCTACTGTTTTACTGTCAGATTTGCCTATCGCGAAGTTTTACTTCACATTCTGAAGGGATTTGTGTGCTGTTATCAACTGCATGGACACTTCAGTGTCTGTAGGGCCATGCCAGTACCATCTCTCCCTCCCTCTCTCTCTCCCAGCTTTTTCCTATGCTAATGCTGCATGCTCGTCCAAACTACTTCCGTCCGGTCTATCAGGACTTTGGAGAAGGCTCGAGGCGCGGCAAAGCCAACTGTGGTGAGGGACAAGATAAATAGCCTTAGACACTTCATTGTTTGTAAATGATAGGGAAGATAAGCAGAGAGGGCTCCTGTTTATTTTTTTTAAATTCTACTTTGGTTTTTGCTTCAATCAGTGAAGTTGCCAGTAGCAGAAGCAGTTGTTTTTCTTGATTTGAAAAACCAACTGTTCACCTTCACTCATATGTATTACTTTACTCGATTCCCTCTTTGGTTTCGCGGACAATGAAGGCGCTGCCACCGTACATTGGTGACAGCGGAGGGTAAATTTCATCAGAGAGGACATCTTTTTGACTTCCATTACTGAATAGCAAACCTTAACGTAATGGAGGAAGGCCATTTGCTGCGGATGGGAGAATTAGTGATGGTACCCTACATAAGGGCTGCAAACGACACCTGCCTCCGCCAACTATCCCAGCCTTTGGCCTGCATCTGAAGCGACAATAGCCGTGAACCATCTAGAAGAATTCGTTATGGAGGGTGTAAACTAGGTGAACAGGCAACACCTCCACCTATCTACTTCCTAGCAAAAAACCGAGGCAGTTACAGCTGTGCGGCACTGAATGGCAAATAAAGTGGCAAGAAGGAACAGATATCAAATGTCTTCTCATTTGCACGCAAATGGGATGAATGGTGTTTTTCCCAACTCATCGATTGCATTAGTGATGATCGACGCGAGGGGCTGACCATGGAGAAACGCCGACGACTAAGCTCGGAAGGGGGCGAAGGTTATGTAATGCTAGGATTGTTTGTCTAACTCACGTTTTCCATAGCGGGCCCCATGGAGACGCCTACAATGTACTTTTCCCGGTCCTCATGGCCTTCAAGCCATGCTAGTAGCCCTTCAGCCCTTCTCTACGCGACCGATATATATTCAGCCCAGATATCATATTCTCTGTCTTCTTTAGGGAAGTCTTGATGTGCTTATATCAAACAATTTAAAAATTTTGTAGTTATGAAATCATCATTATTATTCGTCGCTGCCCTAAAGTGCGATTCTAGTGTTATTCATTACGAGGTCAACACCACCGCGGTAGGGAGGCGGTGGGCGAGTATTCTCTTAAACCAGAAATTGCATCACTCGTGGCAACTATTCCACCTTCTGCAAATTGGCCCCTGTGGTGGTGGTGGCGGCAGTGGACCTCCAAAATGTGTGTGACAATTTAGGTCTATAAGGAAGTGTTTTGTAACATCTTTGGTAGATTAAGACATCTTTTGCTGTTAGTCCAACTAAGGCTCCCTCTGAATAGCTCGCAGGACTACTACACAGGAGACACAAAAGCGAGATATCTGTTATGGGTGACTAAAGCTGCAAAGATCGAGAACAATAAGGTTACTGGGATCACTGGTGATCAGAGCAGCTAGTTGATGCAGATGAGATATTGTGAATCTATGGTATCACCTACAGACAGAATGTCCAGAGGGGAAGTGACCTAAGAATAGTGGGGATTGAGGGCCTGCAACATTGCAAGGCGGCGCTTTTGAATAAGTTCTCCTACAGCATTTTTTTATTAACTTCTGAAGTCTCATTGTAACAACTGGCCTGAGTTCACCTGTCACGATGGCCGACCACTTGGATCACCGTAGCTGATGCTCAAATTGTACTTCTGTTTCTCCTTAAATCGTAGGTGAAAAGTGCTCCAACTGCCTCCTTCTCCCTCTTAATGACGCCGATTGAGTCTAACGGATGTGGTCAAACTTATCTAATTCATAAACTCTATCTAACTGGAATGCGAAGCCGTAGCTGCGGACGCCTTGCATGAATTGCGTAAAGCATTGGAAGAAGGTGGAGGAGCAGCGCGTTTTATCGAGAATGGACTGGATATGTTGGTAGATGTATCAAGTCCATTAAAACTCTTATTTCTTCATGGGGGAACATCGTGATTAATATCACTCAACTTCTAGATGGAGGTAGCAAAGTCGCCTTTTATTTAAGTAAGCGGGCAGCCCGCTTCCACTTCCAACAGCTGAGGTGCAGCTGTCGTAGCAGCTAATAAGTGGATGAGTCCCACCCATAGGACATCCATCAATCGACAACAATGAGGTAGATACTCAACGGATTTTATTATCCATTGCCACTTACTTTATGGGCTCTTTTGTATTCCAACGACGGTTAGGTGGACAACTATGCCATTGGTGGCCCCCAAATTCCCCACTGCACACCTCCAAGGCACGCACAACTTCATTCCAAAAGACTGTTCCACATTTCTCTTCCCATGGCTATGTGTATATCGATGTGATGGCCTTCAGACTGTGATCACTACCGGCATAATTCACTTGTAATTTTCGGCCTTCTGGCGACCAACCAGTCCTGACTGAGAACTGTCAATTCGACACAACTCAAAGGTCCGAGAATGTCTTAGAGAGATCCTCCTTGGCAAAAGCTGGGACCAGCCAATAAAGTTTGGATAAGTTTTATTCTTAGGGGCCAATGCAAATAACATAGGCAGGTGGAAAGTTGAAGTTATGTGCTAGTTGTCCAGCCACACCGTTTAAATTGAATGAAAAGGGCAAAAGTAGGTTTTTATATCCTTGGCAAAGGCTTATAGAGTCCAAATTCCTTTAAGAAATAATCCACCATGATTTGACCCTTGTTTTGAGACCCACGCGGACTTAGTCAACTGTTGATTGAGCTCGCCTTCTGTAAGGTTATCCGCCAAAATCAGTTGCAAAAAAGACGCACAATACACGTCGTTGGATTTATGTGTACACCATTAGTCTTCCAGAGACCATTTTCGATCGCTCTTCACTGCTGGTCATCATTGTCGAACCCATAATTGGGAAATTTATCAAACCCCGACGCTGTTTCATAGCCCCTTCATAGTTGAGCATCGACAAAGCAAATGGTGCCTTACTAAATCCACCTTATTTTTGAATATCGTGGTTTTTTAGAGATGCCTCATCTTAATTAAAACTAAATGAAGCAGTGGACTAACTCGCTAGATCATTGATTAAATCATTTTTTTCCCAATTTGCCGTTCCGCTCAACTGTATGCGACTAAATTAGCAACAAATTACCCTGCCTGGAAATCCAAGTTGCGTGAACCGCAGCCGAGCCTCTGATTGGTTTAAAACTGACCAATGGGGAAACCGCCAATCAAATGTCGAAAATGGAGCACCATCAATTCCAGCCATCATTTACCAATTACTATCTCTTTTTCCCATCTCTCATGAAACACACCATCAATATCTTGGAGCTACCCTTAGCACAGGTAAAGTACCACTCATTATCTCCACTACGTATCATTTCTTATTTAAAAAAAACGAGATGATAGTATCAAGAAGTGCCTTTCTTTTCCAAGAGAGGAGTTTGTGTCTTCTGACAAACTTATAAAGCTTCGTATGGCAGAGCCCCGCCTCCCTTCTTCTGGAATGATTATGGCTGGTTCTTGTAACTGTCTTTACGCCACGATGAAGAACACAGATAGGAGTGGCCCAACCCTCCACGCTCACACACGTCCAATCACTATGTCTCTTCGAGCCTTTAATGCTTAAGAGATTGAGGTGCAAAAATTGTTACAATCAGTCAGCCTCACTCACCCTGAGACCAACTGGTTCAAATCTAGTCAATGAGAAGTGGGGCCAAAGACCCCATTTCACATTTTCGTAAGATTTGGAATTGCTCCCTTCTTTTTTGGTGAACCAGAATGCAGCTTGGCTTCCGAGGTGTTTCGCATCCGCTGCTTCAACAGCACGATCACCCTCGAACCATTTATTCATGGAAGAGAAATCTACAAGGGGTATAGCTTAACTAAACAAGACACGACGTAGAAACAAATAAGTCTCCAGTCTGGCTTTTATCCACCTGAAGGAGGTCCCACCCCCGATGGGAGGTGATCACATGACCCGACGTCACACCACTGCTGCTACTTGAGTGTCTCCCATACCCACGCGTAGTGATGCCCCCACTTACCGCCACTTTGTTTCAAACTCACCCCACAAAGAAGGGGAGGCCACAAGCCCCTCATGGCCTCGAGTGAGAAAGTCTTCGCGCTCAAACGGTTTTATTTGGGTGAATTTGTACGCATGTATGTATGTGTTTGAAAGCATGTATGCGAGTAGGCGTATGTATGTGTATGCGTTTGTGCGAGTTGTCATCGCTTTCTTCCCAAATATTTAAGTTTTATGTATAGTATAAATACATTCACACTCTCATTCATTCAAGCGAGCTAGCAGCAGCACCATCACCACCACCATCAGCACATTGAGATATTATTATAGAACAGAAGTGGAAGGAGAGAGAGAGAGAGAGAGAGAGAGAGAAAGAGGGGGAGGGACTGGAGGTGGGGGCGTGGAGAAGAAAATTCAACAACACACTACAAGCTTCGTTTCGTCTTTCCTTGATTCCGATAAATAGAGCGGGTGAAAGATTGCATACAAACAAAGGGAGCACAATCAATCGGCAATAGGTATATTGGTGAGTTAGTTGGCGATAAATAGATGCCCCAGTTGGTCGGCCCGCGTGCGAACGACAGCAGGAAAGAGAAGAGGTGGGAGACAGGGCGAAAGGACCTAGCTCAGCCAGATGGAATGCACACTCACGAGGTTAAGAGGAGGTGGCTGTGGTGGAGGAGACAAGCTGACGTAGAGAATTTGAGTTGAAAGCACCAATAAGAGAACACTAAGAGAGGACGGGAGAAAACGGATCAACAGTGTCGGTGTCAGCGTTGTTGTGTGGTGGTACAAGGGCTGTCTGTACACACGCTACTGGGACTCGGCCCAGATCCGATTCGGCGGATTAGCTCATCAGAGGGGATAGGCGATGCTGGCCGCGGTGCTGAGAGACCCACTAGGGTTGTTCGACTGCCCAGGCGTGTTCAAACAGGACCGATGCACATGCACATTCTGCCAGACTCCGTGACGGCGCGCCCACACCCGTGTCTCCTCCGTCTGCTGTGTGTACAACACGTCCGACCTGAAACGCGCAGGGACGCCAGCCAATAGCATTTACTTCTGAAGGGAGTTACAGACTAATCGAATTGTGATACACAAGCTTGTTAACCGTTATTTGGACAACTACAAGAGACCATATTGAGGTCTCAAGAAACAGTCTCCATTTTGGTTGCATAAGGCTCTGATGTCAGTCTCCAAGCCACTTTGTATGCTACTTTCAGACGCCCATGTTTAATAACGTCTTCAGAAGTAAATCTGACGCTATATAGTGACGGTACCCTGTAATTCTCGTGAAGAACATTGTAGCGTCCACTAAAGCTGCAAAGAAGGCTCACATCTAAAGAGATTGACTGAAGGGGGACGTTCCTCTATGACGTAGCTAAAGGCACAGAGACTCACAGCCGAGGAGCTAACAAAATTACCCCTTCCTTAGTTTCGCCTAATATTCAGCATTAGAGCGACATAAGAGGAGCATAGTTTAGCCACTAATCATTCTTCAAAAACCAGTCACAGTGATGGGCGAATGACACGGAGGTCTAGAGAGATGTCAAACGCTGAATTGTGAAGTCTTCTCACTGTGATGGAAAGTCAACGTGGAGGATGTTCAAACCAGGACGGATGCTGGGCAGTAGGGCGATGTGCGATGTGGACTTGGTGGGCTTGTAAATGTAACTATTTTCATTCTCTCACCACCAATTACATCTATTAAAGGTAACTCGGGCGCCATAGAAGACATAGGAGCCTATGCCTGCATAAATAGAAGCGTTTCCAATGGAAACTCAATGGGAGCAAAGGGATCTTGACACTCACCATAAAAAAGTTGATGTAGAAAACAGAAGTAAACACAAAATGCCATTTCACTTCCCCCCTCTCCTCTTCCTCCTCCTCCTCCCACCAAATGCGACTGATGGCAAGTATTCAATCTTGAGCGTCGACTAAACCGAAACAGAGCGCGGATAGAACCCTCGTCTTTGACATACACTTTCGGCTTGAATGCAATTGAAAACCAAATTAAACGAATGGGGATGAATGCACGGCCAAGAGAGATGCTTACTGAATTATAACAATGAGGATAACTCTCCTTAATAGCCAAACCATTGGGTTTAGGTTTTGCATCTACGAATCGATGTCGAATGGGGGCATTTCAGATGTTGGAGAAGGGATTTGTTTTTTTTTTCAAGAAGCCATGACAGATTGCCACAATATAGCGGGCTCTTATGAAGGGCTGCTGTTGAGCAAGTTTAGTTCCTACAAGTCGGCTTTTCAAAGCCCCCCCCCTCCCCCTAGAGACTCACTTTTTGCCCCTGCAGCAAAAAAATTCTTACTTAGGAGCAACAATAGAACTGTATTTTGCAAGCATCATAAAACCTAAATGAACGAATTATTTTGTTGGAAAAACATCCTTCAGAAGCATCCAGCAATAACAATCTTTGAAGTGCTCCAAATGGTTTATGATGTATGAAGACGACACTGAGGGTGCCTGTGATGTATTTTTGAGTTATTTCCATTTGATGTTCCACGATTACCCCTCGACAAGCAGTGATGACATCAGAATGAACAACTAAACAACTCACCGTGAATGACATTGATGGTAGGGCTGGTGAAAAACAAAGCGTTACCAAAAAGAGTACCTAGATTATGAAAAGTTCAACGATGGCGTTGACACACTGTTTCCGTTTTTCAGGATCACCTTCAAATTTTGCCAAGATGTCAACAATTAGTGACGCCTCTCTTCCAGCGAGGAATCGTGGTTTTTTGCAATGATAACGCATCGGTCTACAAGTGCTTGTGTTCTTCTTCTTGTTAAATAAAGCACGAAAAACCGGCTCTAACGCGTTTCAAGGTTACCCTACTAAATTGAGCATAACCTACTTGCAGCACTCCTGTGCTGTAACTCGACAGAAGACTTGAGAGAAAAGTTGTGCGTTCTCCTAGAAAGCATCTCAAAAGCTGGTTTTCACCATACTTTCCCATGACAGGAGAAATCGAAATGCAAAATGAATTTGAGTGTACAAAAATGAAAAAAGAAAAGTCAACGCGTGAGCTTAAGAAACATTGGTGAAACACTCCGCGACTTCCATGCACTTCCTCACGCCTTGAGTCATGTCATGTGAAAAAAGATGTTGCGATGTTTTGCTAAAAGCAACTCGATTGTGGACCTCTACATTGAGGCAACAAGTGGCATAGGATAAAATCAGAAAATAATTTCGCAAAAATGCATTTTAAAAGTTATGATGAGTGTAAAAGGGAGGAAAAATAACGAAATGCAATTTTTACCATTATTCAAGCTTCACATTTTGTTGAACCACTAGAGAAAGCATAACCGGCAAAATCGGAGGGGAAGAATAGGTCAGATTAAACTTGTTCTCGGGAGAAGCCAAGAGATCAGACTGCTTACTTGTCGGTGAACTGGGTGAGCCGAATATAGGCGATGCAGGCGGCGTCCTCGGAGAGCAGATGGACCGTGGGATTTTGGATGGTGGTCCGAACCGACTTGAACAACGACTTCGGAATGACTAAAAAGCAGCAGAACAATATGGAGGTAAGATAAGAGCCCTTCCTATGGACCATAGTGCTGGCAGTGGCTGTGCCATCGACGGGTGCAGCTGCAAACCGCACAGCTAGAGTTGGTGGATGCGTGGATGACCATGTGACATGGTGTGGTGTGACAGGCAGAGACCACGAGAGAGGAACTCGAACTGAGGAAGTATGCACACGTACGCACACACTGGAGCTAACTTGGCAGTACCGGGTGGGAGTGAGCGGAGTCGTAAACAAACTGATGGATGGATGGATGGGCAGAAGGGTGGGCGAGTGAATGAGTGAGCGAGTGTGAGGTTAAGTGGTGGCTATGAAAATTACCGTCAAAGTCCTCACGACGTCGTGGTGGCATCTCCGGTTTGTCTAAAACGACACACATACGCACACAGTCACACTCTCAACCACAGCAGATAGTGAAGCGTTAGACGTGACCAATGTAAGGCTAAACTACTGGCGAGCTCTTTCGCTGTTAATAACCGTAGTGGTGCTGTGTTGTGGCGCCAAGTGGCAGTACTAACCAGAGGTTAGATAGAAAAAGAGAGGAAAGAATGACTGTGTTTTAAAGTAGCACTTAAGGGTTACCTCTAATGACCTGGCGTTTCTGGAGGTCTACAAGAAAGGGAGGAATAAGACCCCAATGACAGTTCTTGCTTGTAGTTATGCCATTTCACCTTGACTTTCAAACCGCGAAGAATATGAAAATGTGCTTAAGTGGTACGCAATCTTCCATAAATGAAATTTGTCAACACAGTCCATTTTACTTGGAATTTGTTGGGTCGATCAACCACCAATAAGGTAAGGTGTGAAGTTAGTAACGAAGTAAACACCCACATCTGAGAAGAGTAACGGCTCCTTAATAGAAAGCGTTGCGTTGAATATTATCAGATCTTTAAAGGTTCCCTCATCAATGAAGTTGTGTGAGATTAAATAAAAGAGCATCCTAACAAATCTTAACTGGAACTCCACTTTTAGCACCAAAATATTTAAGCTAGTGTCAGGGATTCGGCAATTACCCTGCTTCAACACAATAGGACGTTTCCTAGGCCATTCGTTTGAGGCTTCTAGTTGAGCGATTTCGATTTCTAGGTTAGGATTAAAAAGCCTTAATACTTTTATCGAACGGTCATTTCAGCGTTTGTGGAATAAAATAGGGAAATCTAATCCAACTTCAGCCATCGTCAGTCAGATCTGACCAAGTAACATGCTATACTTGAAGATAACAAATCATGGTGTGGATGTAAAACAAGGCAATCTACTGCCTTTTGCTAATCTAGTTGTTCATTGTCATACTAAATTTCAATCAATCCCCACCTCGTGAGTTCGCCAACAAGAAAAAGTCATTCAGTCAGTGATCTGAAAACCACTGATTGATTATGGGCAGTCTATCGACGGCCCAACGCCTGTAAATAACTGCCCTCAGCTTAGAGTCGAAAACCTCAACAGATTCTGATCTTGACTTGGCTAATTGTCAGGTTAAAAGTGTATTGAAAGCTAAGTGATGAAGTTAACTGGTTAACTGTGTGGGCTCACTGCACGCTACAACTAAAATCACCAAATTTAAGCCTCCACTCCAACATTCTCTATCAAAAACTTACGGCTATCTTCGCCGTCTGCTTTTCAGCACAGCAAAGTGAGAGTGCAACCGTGGCAAAGTAGGCCCGCAAACGGCTTTTCCGAGTGAATAGCAAATTGCATTGTGTGCATACGGGTGGAGTGATATTTCTCACAGCCTCCAATTGATAATTTTCCGTGCTCGGAAGTAAAGCTGTCTGCTTGCGAGGCTGTTTGCGTGATTAGGTCGAGGACTGCCCTCATGCCACAACATGAGTAAATCAGACGGAAAGCGCTCCCTTCATACACACGCACAGACAGATGTGAAATGGGAGTAGGGGAGAGAAGGATTTGAGATGGATGCGTAAACTACGTACACCTCTGCCACTACCCCATCAACGCTCGCTCTCTCGCACCCCAACCCTTCCGAGCGTGACCTCAACACGGGAAATACCGTCAAAAGCTAATCGATAAACTAAAACTGGCCCTTTAGGAAGCGAGACAGAATTCCTCCGTGAAAGCTACCCGCAATAAACGCCAAATTCAATATTTTAAAGCACTTGGATTTAAGATTCAGCTTCTGCTAATGCACCGTAACTAAAAACGATAGGACCAGACATATTAAGTGGAAAATTAACTGCATCCCAATGAAGTCCAATCCAATATATATGGTACTACATGGACCTTGGCGGTTTCATGTGATTAGAGGTAGAAAGCTCCATCACTAGGAAATGAAACCACTTCAGACCCGTATTGCCTTATTTCTGCACAAGTGATCCAAGCACTACAAAGACCTAGAGATTAAGCTTGTGATTGGTGTCTGAGAGACAATTCTCGACAGACTGCAGCAAAGAGTAGATGAAGAAACCTAGACTGCTCGCACCACTACTCAGTCGTCGATGATCTATGGAATGTGAAGGAGAGCGGAAACGCCAAAGATGGTGATTTGATTATGAAGTGGAGAAAAGGATAGAGCGAGGCGGTCAATTAGCAAGAAAACAGAAAGCTGATGGTGGAAGTGTCGGGTACAAAGCACTAGGCGATGGGTGCGGTGGGTGAATTGATGGACGCGTTAATATTGTCATACCAACAGCACCGCCAACACAACAATGCTGTAAAAGCCTGCCGAGAGAGATGGGCTTTAGACGCGCACCCCGCCCACCATGGCTGCTGATCCCATTCTTCCGCCGCCCGCCGCGTCTGCTGTCTAGACAGCGGATGGAGGGATGAGGAGCTGGAAAGCTGGGTGGGGCGAAGCCTATTTATTAGTCTGTTTCCTCTAGTAAATATCACAGGACACCAATGAGACACGATCTTATCAACAGGCTCAAAATGGGAGCAGGATGTGTTAATGAATTTACCAGCCAACTTGGGAAGTTATAATCCTGAACAGGTCTTTTTCCCCACTGTGTTAACAAACATTTAGGTGAGAGAAGAAGCTACCTCCAGAGTCGGACAACCATTCTGACGTTCGGATTTGCTGTGAACGGATAACTCTGCGAATGGCAGAATGCGCAATGACACTCTTCGGTCAAAAAAATTCAAGAAACAATCATGTCTAAGGGAATTAGTTATAGGAAAAAAACACGTCTGATGATACGTTTTTATGAAATTGAACGCATTTTTGCCCCGAGTTGTAAACATTCAATATCGACGAACCACATTCCATCATATTGTTCACTATCTACTATGGTTTTAACTTACTTTTCCATCTTTAGAGTAATCAAAACTGCTGAATAAGCCATCATTTAACAAACATTGCTTCCTCCAAAACCCAACAAAGCAAGTTGGTTGCGGTAATGCATGCTTATTACATTGCTGTCATCTCTTTCACGGGGATCAATGGACCTCACCGTACAATCCATATGCTTTAGAGACCAAATTTGTTGTCTAGCTTAAATACTCAGCTCCTAAATCACTACGGTTTTGCTTATCATTTAATTGTTATGACGACATGACCATCCCCTCAAAGAGCCTGTCAACTATTCAGCGTCTGTACGCTTCGATTGAAGATTCAGACAAACCTTCAGATTTGAGGTAGGTAGAGCTCTTAACTCAAAAGCCCCCTCTATTTTACCATGCGTGCTCATTGCACGAGTCAGATTTTTAAAAGTCCTTCTGTATAACCCATTCAACTCCAGCCTCCATATTCTTCGACAAAAGGTCTGAACAATCGTCAAGGCCATAAATTAATTTCAGAGACCGGGAGAGTACCTAACTCAAGCGAAGTTCCCCATTACATGCATCTAAGTAATTGCAAAATAACCCATAGTACTACTAAAGTAAACCGTATAAAAATGAAACGAAATCAAAGCGTCAACTTGAGGGTCAAGCTATTGACGCCTATGGATCTCAGCTTCAATTATATGACAATTTCGGATGGAAGGATGAATAAAGTCAGGGAGAATACATCCGGCAATAAGCCTTTTTCGAGCATCAAAAGAGTAAGAGACAAGTGAGACAGCTCACCTTGGTCAAAATAGAATTTGTGAAAATCACAGCCCTCAACAAGCGTTCCACGCACGTCCGGCCCGAAGTAGGTAAACTTGGGACACATTAAACGCCTGCAAAATTGAAGAAAAGAAAAAGCCTAAGGAACCCCATGGGAATCAACTAGTATGAACGAAAGAGTCAGTTCAAGTGTGGTGCGGTTGCCGCGTTAACTACGTAGATAACTGCCTCTCGTCAGTGCTGTTTAACAGGTGCTTTCCTCCGGGAGTACTAATAATGTGGTATTTATTCCTCCCCTCTAACAAAAAACGGTTCTACAATCTCACGGGGTAAATGAAAACTTCTGTAGGCGTCACAACTGCTATCAAGTATTGAGAATGCATCGCCTACTGTCAGCGAGAGCAAAGCCAGATTGAGCAGTTAATTAGGGGATGAAACAGGCTCTGCAATAAACTTTGCTTCGCGGACATAAAGTGCACGAGAAGTGTTGAAAGAGCGAATGGAAAAGAGGGAGATGGAGGATGGAACAACGTTGGGCGTCGCCCGCTTAAAGTTCAGAGGAAGCAGTTTTGAAGGAAGGAGAGAGGAAGATGACTTACGTGTAGCCCTCATAGTCGCAGGCAGTGGCGGCTGCTAGCAGTTGTTCCGTGAGTCGAATTATTTCATCCTTTCTGTCTGAAAGGCAAAGGAGGAAGGAAAGAAGATGAAAGACAATGAAAGGTGCTCAAATAAATCACTATCCGCCTCCCTCACCACACCACATTCGACTTAGATTTCTGTCAAATCGCTTACTTCCATACCTCATGCAGCTCCGATGTGTAAAACATGATGTACTGGGGGTATAATGGACCACTGGCATCATTAAACGGCAAGATATTTCAATCCGTGCTTTCTGGTGCCTTATCAGCTTAAAGGGAAGATCTGCAGCTTAGATTAAAAATAATTATCAAATGGAGCCAACTTAATGAACGATATTGGTGGCCATGTTATGCAGACAAAACGACGAAACGAAATTTCGCTTAAATCATATCCACGCCACTGGTCTCCCTGACCTTCTGCGGAGTCGCAACAATACGTCTTTCGGAGAGGTATGTCTTACAACAAAGTCAGAACCATAATGTCGATTTCAGCCACCGCACCGAAAAATCGTATAAAGACAACTGGTAGTGACGGCTGTCGAATTTCTAGCCAATGTCGCAATTCTTAATAATGCGAGGAAGGAAAGCAGTGAAGAGAGTTGAAAAATAACTAAATCCGCCCACCTTTTACACCATACTCACGTTCTTTCTGCAAATTCATCAGCGCCCCCTAGGCAGCTGCAACATGCTCAGTCCAGAATCACTACTAGCATGAAATGTATAAGATTTCCCACTTCCTCGCTTTGGAGACGCTACCAACTTAAACGATAAATTCAAGCATTGAATTAAGGCAGCTTATGAACGGAATTACTAGAGTTGATGGCATTATACAGAGTCTTCCAGTTTCCCTTCAGATTCAGCCTCCGCGACGGTGGCATAAGACCCTACCTGTGAAACCCATGCTATCATTAAACTGCTTCCAGACCGGTGCCAATAAAGTGTATTTTTTCAACAACAAATCTGACACCGCATTAGCGGTAGCGTTGGAAAGCTGTCTTAAAAAAGAACAATCTATTTCGGTTCCTGGAAAGCGTAATGCAGAGTCAAAGAAGAGATACATTTACTTTGAATGGATAAATCTGCTGAAACTAGCGTCCAAAAAGGCTATGGAAATCTAGTCGACTTTTGGCGAATACATCGGCCCCGAGTGTCACATTATGATCAGTAATGGAGAGGGATGAGAGACAGCGTCCATCCAACTTTACTTCTCATGCATCCATAGCATGCAGAACAAATAGTCTATTTGACGAGGACTTCAGGACCGCCAGCACACTTGGACAGGGGTGAAATCTATGCTCGCCTTACCTTGATCTCTCGCTTCGACTGTATCTTCGGTTTAAAGGAAAAATTTGTAGCTTGGATGAAAGCACATAGCAAAAAAGGGATACTAGCTTTGGTAATATTATGCCGACTCCCTTAATCTTCCACGAAGCTCTACGCATAACACACCATTCTCATAGGCATTCTGCACGATTAGGCTAAAATTCCATCAGGAGACTGGGTTGGTGGCAGTGTCGACGAGCTCACCGCAAAAGAATCACAAGCAAAAGTGGTACAGAATAAGTGCATTTACTATGCATATCTGAATTCACGGAAAATGGCAGCAGAAGAGGTGCAGATTTAGATAGTGTACCCTCGTTCCTTCATGCAGTTACAACGTGCAGAACGCATCATTTGAAGTTCAAAGACCTCCACAATTAAAAAAAAGAAATATCTAGGTCTCTCACCTTGATCCACGGTTTTCAGGTTGCCATCGGCTTAAGATGAAAAATTTACGCCTTGAATCCGAACAATTTGCGAACAAGTCCAGCAGGCGGACCTCTACAAAGCTGGCATGAAGACCCACCTCATGCAAATCATAAAACCAGTCTTCCAGACCTTAATAGCGCTTAAAATGAAACCGCTTAGACTTGCTAACAATAATTATTTCCCATTTTTGTCGTGCGCTTCTCCTATCTTCAATTTTTTCTTACCCTTGCTTAAACAATGGGGTCGCTGTTGATTCCAGCTTGAATTACCAAAAAGCTCTTTCTTCACCAATGCCGCTGTTACTATTAGCTTCTCTGCAAAAACGCTTGCTTAACTGACCGCAAGTTTACCGCTTCCTTGTAATTTCTGCACAACTAGAACCCCAACACAATGACCAATCGAATAAGCTCGGTGCCCCACTTGGATTGCTTGTTGTTCAGACCTCTGGTTTGCACTCATCGTGAGTCCGTGCTCACGAGACTAAGTTGGCAATGCAGCGAACTTGAAAGTGTCGACTGCTAGGCCAAAAAAGTGATGAACAAATGGACTCATAGAGACCAACAGAAAAGCAGTGAAAATCAAGCCGACTTTGAGCAACTAGCCTAATGGACCCATGATGGAGGGAAGGAGTTCAAATGGCGCACTACTTATCACCCCCTCCATAAGCATACACCCTAACTCTCTCATGCAGCTATTACATGCAATTCACGTCGGTTGATCCTTTGGCTACCATACTACAAAATAGAGGAAGAACTCCTACTGTCCTCACCTTCGTCCTGTGATTCTGAAGCTTTATCGGCTTAAAAGGAAAATTTGGAACCCGATTTTAAAAAAGAACAAACAAAACCAATACAATGTTTTTTTAATCCACTGGTATGGATTTATTCACAGTCCACCCTAACTCAACCTTCAAAACCGCGACGTGAAGCTACTATCCCCTATCTAGCTATAAAAAAAACTTGAGGACCACAATAGTTTTTAATTTCCTTAACTCTGAAAATCTCAAGCACATTTTATGCATCGGAAATCAGTGAACCATTGGGCTTTTGGTCATTAGTCCTTTCCGTATTTAGTCTTCCTGCGACTGAAGACTGGGCCTTAACGCCACAGAAGAAAGCTATTTGCCACAGACGAGTATTGATCCTGTGAAGGCTCTCAATAAAGGGAAAAACGGCGTCCACATTTAACAACTATCCAAATTCTGCGTTCTGCACACTCGAACCACTCGGAAAAGTCCAATATGCAGCTCGCTGCGCCACCTATATGAATTTGTTCATTACACGAACACGTCTCTACCAGCTGAGCGCAACTCGATGGATAGACGGAAAGGCCAACGGATAGGTGGGTTGACGAATGGATAAGTAAATAGATAGTCAAATGGCTGAACAGCACTGAAATGGAAACAAAATAACAAGGTGGAATAGACAATGCCCGTGAAACCACTTAAGCCCGTGTCCCTTGTCGAATGGCTCTCCCTTTAAATAAACTTCCTTACAACAGGCATTATGCCTTTTTGACGGTATGAAGCCACTGCGTTTCCCTCCTCACAATATATTTCGCAAATGAGATGCAATCCTGCATACAGTGGAGTCGCCAAGGCGCGTCAGCGGTGTGGGGATCAAACACCTTCCCACCAGAAAGACGCCTCAACTACTACAATTCCTGCTTTGTAGATATTCTTGAAAACTCCGATGGCCATGCTGGAGGTGGACCAAGAGGGGTATCAAGGACGGTATCCAAAAGGAGAGAAGGACTGTTTAAACCAGTGTCCACCTATGTGGCTATTTTGGTCTCTGTAGACTTTACCTCTGCCCGCGTTCTAGCCTTCCGGACCACAATAGTAGCCTCCTACTTCTTCTGTGAATTTTTATTAATGTGCATCCTTCCTTGCCACTTTGAATTATTATGAAAGCGAGGAAAAAAGAGCTATCTTTGCGATTGAGGAGTAAAACACTTGGAGATTCCGGTATGCAGCAGTACCTTCTTCCTATTGCATTTACTTATGCATTAGTACAATAAAAAATTTTGGTTTTCTAAGACTTAAAATTCGTGGTATCGTAGTCATATAAAGACTTTTGAATGCATTTTCACCGGTGGTTAACTATGAGCCCTAGTGCCTCTTTGATGCCTCACTGCCATTTAAGATTTGAATTTGTGCAAACTCCTGATGGCACCACCTACTACAGAGCATCATTAACCTGGGTTCATGCAAGGTCAAGACGCCTGTTTGACGAAGGCATTGCCACAGGGAAAAGAGGGATAGAATTCAAGAAAATCAGACGAAATTAGCTTAAAAAGACAGTTGTCACCAAGACTGAACCACTATTACAAGCAATACTACTTGCCATCGTTTCACCTACCTTGGCAAGTGAACTGGCTCTTTTGGGTTCAAGTGGCCTAAGCCGGTGGGAAATTGCAAACTACCATCCGCTAAAATTGCATTCAAAATTTCATTATTAATTGTAATTTACTTGCAATCAGCAAATCGGAGGCAACCACAGGCACATTTAATCACATCAAATTTGATACCCCTGAGAAATGGCACCGCACCAGTTATGCGTCCATTCTGAACTAACGAAACCCATTCAGTGATAGGCGCCAAAACTGGTCTGCATCAAAAGTGTGATGCCACCACCTTTGAGCAGTGCCGTGTCAATCTTTGGCGGAAGTGCCTGGATTTTTGAAGCGCTCCAAACCTAGCATACCATAAGTGCGTCTATTTCCAAACTTTCAATGAGCTCGTAGGCGAGAGCAAACTTCATTCCCACACCGAAAGGGGTGAGTCTGTACTCTTATTCTGCCAAACATACCCCGAGTATTGCAAAACCCAGTATTAATGCCCCTCAGTGTATTTTACTTATAAGCTATGGAGCCATCGCCAGCTCAGAACGATAACTCCCATACCAAGCCTCAAGAGCAGCCCCAAATGGTGGTCAATTGCAATCCCCCTCCATACTTTCACTACTGCAAAAGAGGAAAGATGAAAAAAAACAAACTCCTAATCATCCACCAAAATCCAACATGTAGCGCAGAATCATTCAATTTTTCCTTTACAAAAAATAGAAAAAAATCCCGTATGGAGCTGACAATCACTGAGATAGTTGCGATTTATCCTACCAAAAAACTCCTAGGCGATGCAAAATCACTACTTAAAAGAACCACCAAGGACCAGTCAGTCTCGAAAATGTAATGGAGTGGAGCAAATGGCAAGAGCGTCTGCCCTCAGAGGGCACATGCAGCAGCAGAATGTGGATGGAAGCTGGGCAAAAAGGCATCGAGAGGAGCAGTAGCTGGCAAGAAAGAAGGAACCGGGTGTAAAAAGCAACCACCCAACCCAACCATCGAGCCAGTCATGCGGAATAACAGGTAGCGAGAAGCCGGCTTACTGGTAGTGCTGTGCGCGGTGTCATTCTGATTTGATGTTACGGTGTCATCACGAACAGGCGATTCTGTCGTAGCACGGAAGGAAGGTAATCAGATCTAAAATCCACTCTAACGTCCTTGTTAGAGGAGCGCGAAATGTTCTTTTTTTGCAGCAGGATATTATTTCAGTGCATTCCCGCTGCGATACTATTTTCGATTAATTCTACACTTAAACTTCAAACTAAGATCCCGATAAAAAGGCGTTTAATGAGATGCATTGGACATCTTTCTTAGCTCCTTCGATTTTATTAAATAACATAATTCAGGGAGCCAGAATGAAAGTATTTTCAGAGGCTGTACTTTTTTCAAGCTGCAAAATCCCAAAAGTCATTCGTAAACAAGCTGCTCTAAGGTAAGTTCATGACAAGTCACTGTTGACAACAGGTAAGTCATTCAGATGGGTAAGGCGTTGGTGAAAATCACAAACGATCCCCCATATCTTTATGTGCATAGGGAAAGATGGTTCAAAAATAGAGAACTAAGTCTTTTAAATTTCTAATCTTATGTGAGGAAATCATGACTTCAAATAAACACCTTGATCAAAAGCAATGGTAAGCAAGCAATTCTGACCATGGCGGAAACTTTTGTCAAATCAAAAAACTTAATAAATTAGTATGACAATACTGAGTGAACAACCTGCTTCTAGGATCCCCTCAAGAGCTCCCTAGAGCAACGATATCAATTTTGGCGAGCTAGCTCGAACTCTTCACAAAGGAACTTACTTTTAACTTCTTTGGAGTCCTCGATGGCATTGGAAGGTCCATCTCTGGATCCCTTCAGACCACCGTTGGTCTTCTTTGCTGAAGCCGCGGAAGTTGCCGAACTGAGAGTGCTTCGGCCAGCTGCCACACAGGAAAAAAGAGAAACATACCAGTAAATTCCCCACGAAATTGAACAGTCTTCAGCCTCTTGAAATTGGCATCACCCAACCAAAACGGGAGGAGGTATTCGAGCGAGCAAATTAAGGGGTTAAGCAGACGCATTTAAATAGTTTTTTTCCGTAAAATGGAGTTCTTCGTTAAGAGTGTGCACAATTAGCAAGTGTTAAGATTGCACTATTTTTTCAGAAAATGATCAATTTACGTGCAACGGTGTTTTCATTCAGTGCCAGATTCTGGAACATAATGGCGGCGGGTGAAATATAACCTGGGTAGAAAGGAAAGTTGTTGCTGAATCTGCTGGACAGATCTTCTTATGTTAGAGTGCAGTTAGAGCGGAGGGTAGGAAAGCAATTACACCGACTTCTGCAGCTCTATCGTTGACGGGCAGATCGGCTGAAAGTACATTCGTCTCCCCAAAAGTCATGCTTTATGTTACTAAGCCTTTCTAGTTGACCGCTCTGATTAGTTGTTGCAGAGATGTTTAATCACTATCATTTCGAGCATGTGCTTTGAGGTTTAGGACCATCCCCTGGTTCCTGAAACCATGAATAATCCACCTCGTAGACAAATCAAAGCGCCAATTAATTCAACGGTCGGTGAAGATGTGGTTAGCACAAAGTGCGACTTCAGTCGTTCTCTTCTAGCAGACAATTAAGCTTTTGAAAGGCATGTGGACCGGCTCTAAAACCGCTATGGCGTAGAGAGTGAGATGAAACGACCACCCTTTGCTGCCGTTAAAAATGGTAAACTAGTTTTGCTAATCGTCTATGTGCACACACATTCAAGTGCTAACAACAAAGCATACTTTCGATCGGGAATGAAACCTCCCATAATAAAACTAAAAGTTAGCTTACCCTGCAAAGCCCATCCCTACATCCTGATCAACATTAACGGTGTCACCCTCTGCTGTCATAAAGGATTTTGAAAAGCAACTTACAAACAAGCTAACACGGTAAACCAGTAACTCCCCTTTTCTCTACGAGACGGTTCACTCTTGAATCTAGCAGTATGCCTGCTTACTTCACTTCCACTCGCCCAAACTATACACTCGATCTATTAGCAAAGCACGACTCCAGGTTGAACCTCTCAGAACAGCACTACTAGAAATTGAAGGCCTCTGCAGAGCTCACTGGCTGGACACCCACTGCTGGCCACCCTGAGGAACTACTTCTACCGGAGTAGTTTACGTGAGTAGAGTGAATCGTGTTGGTGGTTGGTGAGTACGAGGCGGGCTTTACAGTTAGGCAAATGGCTCTGAGTTCTCACCACGAGGAACGGACTGAACTCCGGAGTCGGGGGACTTGGGTGACAGTGGTTCGCTTGCTGCGGCTGTTAAAATTGAGAGGGACTTTAGGTATGAGGAGAGCAAAAGGGAATCATAGATATACCTCAAGATGTAAGATTATACGGGATTTCGAGACTCACAACACCAAAGTGGCCACAACAATTCAATTAAGTTTGAAAATTTCGATGACCTTGAGCGAAATAAATGTTGAAACACGAATAATGTCTGTTTAGTTCTCCAGTTTCACGCAACCTGTCTAAACAAACGGTACAACGGGCGAATGCCTACTACAACCGGTTCAACGAAACCATGACTGTGCTAAAAGCGGCTTCAATGGACCAGTCCGTTGTCGGATGTCACGGTCCCAGGTACATGTCATTAGAAAAGCGCCGTCAATTCCACGGCACGGAACCCCAATCAAGTTTTCCAGATGGTATAAACTGTGGAAAAAAAACTCTGGTTCTTCGCGATTTCACTATTGATCCCGTTTCTTTGTCGCTGGTCGGTGGATGTAACTCGTAAAAGAACCTCATGTTACTTTTCCAAAGCTTCTATAAAAGGCCCAGTCTAAGAGTGATTTCATCAAGGGGAAGTTGTTATTTTTGGCTGGCACAAACCAGTTGATTTACCAGAGTAAATAACATCATTTTGCGTAAGGACCCCAAAAGTGAAAGTAAATAGTGGAGAAAGGATCAAGACGCATGTAGAGCACACACTGAAACACAGTTAAATGCTGCATTCTATAAAATTCCTAAGTAGTTTTGGAATTAAGTGTTTTACACAATTTTTCGTCCACGTACGATACGATTTACAAAACCTGACATCCACCTCATTTTTGAGAGCGCCTTTAAGGGATCAAAAATGCATAAAAGTTGGTTTGGCGGGGATATACCTTCGAACACTCGAACAGAACGTTGAATGAATTATTCAGTACTTTTATGTTCAGTTTTATGCACCCAACTCCCCCCACTCTCCGCCGCTGGCAGCTACCGTGAAACTAATTTTTCAAATCAAAAGCGTCTCTAATTAAGGGGCGATGGGTAGGTCATGAAACGGTAAAGGATGAGCCAGCTCAAAAATTCCTTAGCATTGAAGCTCACAGAGATTCATTTCCGGCCGCCGAGTTATGGATTATCAGTCGATAAAAAATCACAGAATCTTATGAAAAAACTGGCACGACAAACTTTTCAAGGAGGGGATGCATTAAGACGAGTCCCAATGCGCAAAACAAAGGGCTGCCAATTTGTGAGTCAGGTCAATTTTTCGTTGATACGTTGGCTGGTAAGAAGCCACGAACGAAATTGGGCAGCAAATTCTTCGAATTTCGATAGACACGTTGTCCAGTATCCTCCATCCCCCATCCCTAAAGGTTAAGATCGCCCGAAGCAGAGGAGACTGGTCTGATGTGGAGTGATACAGAGGCTAAGCAATCTCGCTGGCTAAATTCGCCCTGGAACGCAGGACCAGAGAAGAAGAGCAAGTAAGTAAGCTGCCTCGGTAAATAAATCATGCAAGATTGGAGTGAACACTAAGCTTTACAGATAAATTATTTTGGCAGCGCTGACAGGCAACGAAACGCTAACTAGAAATAATAACAATGAACCCATGCCTGAAAGTACAGCCTGCGAGCATGGAATAGAATATTGATGCAGTCTACTCGTCTTGCACAATAATGCGAAGTGACTTCTCACCGAAACAACAGTGTCAGTGTAGACAAATAATAGTGCGACTCAACTCGTTTACCAAGTACGCCATTCCCAAGTATGTAAATCATTAGTCCCAGAGCTCAAACCTATTGTAGATATTTGTAGCTCGAAATGGTTTACTGTTCCCAAGTAGCGGCGGATTCTATAGTAGTGGAACCAATTCAGACAGCTCTAGACATTGATTAAAGGAGCGATCCATGAAGGTCCATACAACGGCTAGAAAAATTTCCTTTCGTTCCTTTACTCTGTTGGTACTAGAGTTGAGCCATTCTTACATTGACTCTCATTTGATACAGCCAAGAGTGGACTGGAATTACTGTAACCTAGATAGTTCTATTCTGGAAGAACCTCCTCAGCTGCTTATCGTCGAAATAAGTTACAGAGCTCCAGCAGGCAAACAAGGTGTACCTTATTTTGCAGAACATGGAATATCTATTTTTATGCAAAAATGATTTTCGAGCCTATAATACTGTGACCTATCATAACTTAATTCGAACAATTACTACCTCAAAACATGCTTTCTTCGCCGGATACCAATTAATAAATACTGAAAAAAAATAGACTAGTGTTAGAAACGAATCCTTTTACGGCTGACAAGACTGCAGCCAATGAATGCCAACACAACAACTTGAAAGCTCTGCCCCTTGCAAGCTCGTTTGATCTTGAAAATGAGACAAAACCAACGTCGATGATAACGATTAAGTAAAGTGGATACGGTTATGCTTTGCCAGCAAGTTTTACCGGTAACTCCGCCGAATCCCTTTGAACTCAGCCAACGCGATTCAAACGCGCAAATTTCCTTCCCCTTGAAAATTCCACGTTTGTTATGCTACTAGGACGGATTATTTTTACCACAACTCACCGGAAAAAGGCCTTGCTAAGTGGGTGCAATTCGTCCACAAACACGTAAAGAGTTCGGCATTCATTTCAAACCAAAAGAGAGCCGCACAGAAGGAGTAGGGAAAGAACTTACCCATTTGATGAAAGGGCCACGTGGACGGTACAGATGTGTACACACACATGGCCTTTGAAAAGTGGCGCATAACGCACAAGGTAAGTGCAAACACACAAAGTGGGAATTATGGCAGATGAATGGGAGGAGAGAGGGTGGAGATGAGGTATGCAGAGAACCGACTTACAGAAAATATTCCGCGTGGCAATCATGGTTGTCAGAATGGCGCCCTAAAAATGGAATAAGGAAATATTTAGGTGTTTACAATTCGGCACAATGACTTGAGGAAGAGGAAAGTAAACAAATCGCTTTTATCAGGCGCGGAAAGGAGAATGACCAACTTTAAGACTGCCATGAAGAATGGTTGTCAGGATGTTAAGTAGTACGATTTACGGCTCAGTGTGAGAAAGAAAAGGCTCTCTGGGGTGGGAAAATTAGTGTGTTTATGTCAGGTAGGCCAGGTTATTCTAAGCATGATTCATTCACTCCTGGGTCACGATGGCACATGCTAAGACAGGTTAAGAGAACCAACTACCGTTGCTTTCCAACTCAAAGACCGAAACAGCCCTCTGCCGGGGAAATTACCCATGTAAATTCCCAAAAAATAAGGCTTTTAAAATAAATGCAGCGGTTTGATTGGTTGTTTAACTCTCGGTTTTGGTAAAGGGATACTTAGGACTCCGCCACTGTGCCCCAGCCTGCAGCCCATGCCAGTAGCTACCTCGACCCTTCCGTATGTGATGAAAACGTTTTCTGTTCTGGCATTATGCCTTCTCTCGCCTTCAGGGAGGTCTCAACTAGTCCTCAACGCCAACTTTGGAAAAACTGTCCAGAAAGAATTTAGTGCAAAAAACGGCGTCAATTTGCTTGTGAGTAAGATGAATGGGCAAGTTGACAGAATTGCCAAATAAAGTTTCAAAAGCGAATAAAGTGGGGAGGAATTATCCTCTTCTACGATCAGAGAGAAGAGATTTAAGCAAAAGGGGTCATTTCAATGGGGCAAATATTTCACATTTGGATCCATTATTGCCAATGATATTAAATTTAAAAAGGATAAAGTATAAAGGCATACATTTAAAAAAGAAGCATTTCACTTTAAAATAACTTCCCAAATGATTAAATGATGGCGACAATAAGTAAATTTACTTCGAAAATTAGGAGAAGTTTCTTCGAATTCAAAGATGATGGACACCGAAGAAGGCATAGCAATAGTGTTCAGATTAGATGATAATAATTGCGAAAAAATGTCTAAATTATCAAATTATTTGTTGGAATAATTGTTAAACTAAAACAGCAGGAAGTTGACTACAATGCGGCAATTTTTTGGCTAACTCTCGGTTTTAGTAACTGGTCACTGCAAGGCTCCGCCGGGTGGCCTAGCCCTCGGGCCACACTAGTAGCCCCAAGCCTTCTGTAGCCCAAAAACGCATTTTGCCCGAGTATTGTATCCCCTTCTGCCTTTGGGAAGGCCTCGAGGCGCTATGTCGGCACTTCCAAACCTCAAGTTTTAACCGCTCAAAAGGCGATTTGTTGTAACTTTTCCCAAACATGATGGGATGAAGGGTAAAATAATGAATTTGAGAGTATCATCAGGTTTGTAAACTCAACGCAAACAAGGGCCTTTCGCAGTCAGATTTTGCCAACTCAATGAAGGCAGACCAAATTCATCCCATCCATGAAGGGGATAATGAATTCGATGCATGGGAGGCAAATCTTGTCCCCTTAAACAAGTGATTTGGTATCTTTTGGCCCTGAGGTCGATTTTTATGAATCTCAAACTTCGGCAAACTGAAGCTCAAGATACCAAATTCTCCAGACCCAAATTTAGCCAACTCCAAGTAAGACTGATGTGCTCCTCTTAACCTGATTGAGGAAGTATGGAATTGGAGAATCTGACAACAGTTTTAAAGAAAGATAAACGCAAGGCAATCGAATTATTTTACGGACGAATTCAGGCAGCTAAAAAACCGACATTGGTGAGTTTTAATTGTTTTTTTAAGGCCTAATGATCAGTAATCCCAATTAGGACGGTAGGTGCGCGCAAAATAAGCAATACAATATCAACAATGGTAGATAGCATGAGCGAGGTGGAGTCGCAAAAGCGACGAGGGGTTGAACGAGGAGCAAGCTAGGCCGTAGCCGCATTTGAGGAAAGTAACACGCGCACGAGTGCAATCGTGTGTGCGATAGGACACACTGCCAGCCAATCATTCGGCTGCCTGCGCACCGACACGTGCGCACTCAAAAGTCGATAGATTGCAACGAGGACGCACGTGCACGCGTATGTGAGCAGGATGCAAAATTCCACACGCACACGCACATGCAAAAGAACCTACATGAAGGACTCAAAAAGCATAAAGCGAGTAGAACAGAGTGTGAGGTATTTTAATCCTCAAATATGAGTGGGTGGGCTTGGCTTGCAATCCAGATGATTCAAGCCAACTCATTGGGGGAGGGGGAGTAAGTAAGGAGAGATGACGAAAACACTTTCAGATGAGTCAGATAAGCCAAATGATTAACGAGGTTAATTCTACCCCTAAAAGGCATTCGTACAGTAGGCTTCAACCGACTTGGGATTGAAGACGAATGATATGGATCGAGCTGAGTACTTTTGTTTATCAGGGACTGGACAGCATCCAAACTGGAGTTGGAGTGGTGTACACAGTCAAAAGACGTGAAGGGGGGATGAAGAGCGCACTGACCAAATCAGCTTCCCTAACGATCTGAAAAGAGCTTGATCCTCTCCCAAGGGAGCAGTGAGTGAATCCAGTACATTTGAATGGGAAATGGATAAATGACCAATCGTCTATGAAATTGGAATTGAAGACAAGTGATCCATCGTAGAGAATGAGGCGAAATTACGAGACAAAGAATGCTGGTTTTTGATATTGAACGACCTTAGAAATCATATCCAAAGGAAGGGGAAGGAAAGAAAAGGATTGCTTTCGGAATAGGAAAACTGTCCATCAACGAAATAGAACGCATCATCTTGGATAACTTTTTTGACGCATCGTTTCGCAGCGAAGCTACATTATTCAGAACCTGTGAAGATAAAAAAGAAAAGCGAGCAAGCGCGATGGTAGAGAGGAGAGAGAGCTGTGGTCCAGATCAGAAGTGAAACCAGTAAAACAGGTCATCATATTCCACTAGTCGAAGAGGAGTGAGGGTAACCTCTTACAGTTCGGGTCGACTGCTGCTCCATTGGGAGGTAGTAAATACCCAGAAAAGAAGTGGCATTTTAATGCTTCGGATGAGAATTCCCGAGCCTTCCCGAGGGAATGGAAAAGGACGTAGTCAACAAATGAACACCTTAGAGAGTGTTTCGTTGAAAATTCCCACCGAAAGCCAGTTAAATATGTTTTGCGATTCTTGTGCCAAGCGGCGCAACAGTAACGTTATTGTGAGATCCATTGAGAACAGTCACTTCAAAAATGAAAAACATTAATCTAGTTGTCGGTGATGCAGTTCACTTCGAAGGTGCTCCAACGTGAGATTAGAAATTGGAAGGTAATTGATCAGTAAAACACGACAGGGAAGCGTCACTTGGGAATCTCGTGGGTGGTATTGGCTCAATGTTCCCCATCGCTGAAGTTAAAAGGGGGTTTGGGCAAGAAAGTGCTATTTTGAGGGCCTGTTGAAAGCATTCCCACCTACTGAAACCGACTTCCGGACTTTCTGGAAGGCAATAAAACTGGTAGACGCTAACACTTCATAGCTACCTTTTGGAAGAACACTAAACCATTTTCGAGGCCCTCTAACTAGATCTGATGCAAACCTACCCCATTGCCAGATCGCTTCCTTAGAAGACGATGGGAAAACGACTGGCTAATAAACGCAGATGAAAGAGCACCATTCTGAAGTCATTTGATAAAACATAACATCTCGTCGGAAGAAAATGGAAGCGTTATTTGAAGGCCATAGGAAGTTTTGAGAGCTGCCAAAAAGGTCTTCGCAGCAAGCAAACAGGAACACTTCCGACACTTTCGAGAGAAGTGGTATTTTGAGGTGTTCCAATCTACATGGCCGCAAGAGGCCGAAAACATTTTCAAATCGTCCCAAAGGAGGTGGAACAGGTTTGAACGATATGTACGCAATTCAAGAGCGATTTCGAGATACTCCAATAAGATAGATTTCGAAACCTGCATCGTTGATAGAAAACGGGATGATTACTAGTCTAAGCAAAATGGAGCACTAGGCATACATCCGAGAAGTGGTATTTTGAGATCTCCCACCAAAACTCCCAGGTAGTTGTCCAGTCAGCAGGGAGAGAGGAGAGAGAGAGAGAGAGAAAGAGGACCACAAAACAAAGGGATAGAAAAGCGAGCAGACTAATTTGGCAACTGTTCATTAGTGTTGGATGGTCTGGTGCACCCTAAAATGTGATCTAATCCACCAAAAACGCACGCATGCATGCACACGCCCCTGGGACAATAACCGAGAGATCGCTAGTTGGTGATGGCAATTGCCCACAAATGGCAGAACCACAAACCCGCAGCAAAGAGGAGGGAAATGATCAAGCAGATAGATAGGCGAGTGCAACCTACCTTCTGGCGCCAATTCAAAGTGCTCAATTTCAAATGGAAAAAAGGCTTCAATGGACTCCAAACAAGAATCAAAATGAAACTTAAAATGCCAATGACACCTCCTCAACTTGAGTTTTTCGGAGCCTCCAAATTGTTAGAATAACTGGTACAATGAATAACCATGAGTTCCCGATTTAAGGCCTTGTTTGAGGAGGACTGATTTACACAGTTAAGCCAGTTTAATCATCCAGTTAGCTTGTTCACCCTGTCATGTGGTTGCCACTACTTTCAGAATTCACTTATTAAAGTTCCTCACCTTGCCAAGTTGCTTCAAACCAAACCAAACCACACAGTACTCACTATCGCTGGCCAATGGGCCCCTCACGTGACCTATAGTTCATTGCTCAGGATGACTAAAGAAAGCAAGAGTCCAGTCTATTATACATACTTACTGTTCCGTGACTGTTTGGATCGCCGCATTGAGCCTATCCGAAGGGAATGTGAATTTCCACTTAATCTACCTAAGATCCCAAAAAGGGCAAACCAACATGACAACATTAACGACAGGGACCGAAAACCCAGAAGTTGGGTTTGAAAATTACGGTGATGCCCAACCAAGGGAGAGTTAAAACCTTCTACTTAAAGAAATCAGAAATTTCATGATCACAAATTGATCTGAAGCTAAGCTAATTCTTTTTAAAGGCAACAGTTAAGTTCGGTGACAATGGGTGTGTGGCAATTCCAATTTTTTAGGCAATCAGTTGGGCGTTTGAGACAACGATTGTGCTGCCGACTAAGGTCCATCTGTTACCAAAGGAGTTGCTGCCCTTTTGGTCAGCACTCAACAAAACTTACTGAGAAGACCAAATGTCAGATGAAAATGTAGCCGTCAAAACTGACACCTAATTCTCCTAAAAGAAATCGCTCTGTCAACCACACTATTCACACAAACATCGCTATTATCCACACCGTTGACGGACGCGAGTGTTACCAATCTTCCCTGCGTTGGTGACAGACAGTTCAGCTCTCGCTGCCCATAGTAGCTATTCGGTTGAATTAGATTAGAACATACCTTAAAGCCATCAGAAATTATTCAGGCGTTATAATGTGATTCTACTGGACCTTGCCGCCAAATGCTCCAAATAAAACATTCAGTTTTACATAAAGACGTCCCTATGCCCGCCGTGAAGGCCCGGTTTAGCGTGGTAATTAACGGAAAAGGGGGACAGAGAATTCTGGGAAGTCTGCACCACCCATCAACGTCGCGCCAACCAAACCCACAATCGCGTGAACTGCACTGTTGAGGGGAGGTGAAGGAATAAAGCCTAGGCTCGTGTCCCTTCAAAAACGTACTTTCCAATCTGCCTTTCTTTCTAATTCTGTCTACATGGCACGAAAGGCGAAAGAAGGAGCAACAAAGCAGGGGGGAAAACGAACCAAATAAACAAATCTGGAAGATGCAATTAAGCCAAAATTGTGCACCGTCCATCCTTCTCAGCCTCATCTGAGCCAACTAAGCAGAAGGGAAGCAATTCGAAAGCACTCAATTTATGGAATCAAGGTCAAAAAACTTCGAGAATTATGGGCGAAAAAGCAATGGTGTCAAGAGGAGAGGGGATAAAGTGGCTACTGATAGGGTAGAGATAGCAGCGCAGTCTCACCTTGAGTTTCCTTTTGGCATTGAACTTCTTGAGACACTCCACAGTCTCTTGTCTGTGCATACTCGAAGCCACACGTTCAGGTTGCTGAAAGAAACGGCAAGAGGAAGAAAGACGTATTTAGAGGCCGAACTTTGGGTTTCAGATATTAAAAGACATCCTAGGATTTAATAAGGTTGAAAGTGTTGTTTCTAAGGGGGTCCTGGAAGCAGAGATCGGATCTAAAATCAAAACCCATTTTCCAAATGGTCAAACCTTAGTGGAGTTGGTTTAAAAAAAAGGTTCTTAGATGGCTAATTCAAAGAGACCAGGAGAAATGTCAATTTTGCGTATAACCCCTCTTCGCCGTTCCACCCTTTGATGAAAAATTAACTTTCAACTTGAACAGTTTAACTGGACTAGCACGATTCGCTGATTGAATACACAGCAAGTCTAGTTTTCTTACCTCATCGCCCACGAGTTGTGATCATCACGGGAGTTGTTAGAAGAGGAGATGTAGTTGACAGAGGGTAGCAAAAACAACCAAAGGTGTGCATAATTTACGCCTCAATTTCCACTCTCCACTCCCTCCCTCTCCTTTCCCCCCTATCATGCATATGCAGCGCCTTGTCACTGATTTATTTATATCATGATACGAAAACGCTCCACCACCCACCTACACAGACAGGCTGGGAGGCAAAAATGAACATTTGGGGACTGTGAAAATCTCCCCCTATCCACACTCCAGCCTGGATTTTACTCAGACTGCCATTGGACTACTGGCGACAATCAGATTGAAATTCAATCCACAAAGAAGCAACGAAGATTACACAGGATCAAAAGAGATGGTGATCGATTCGAATATGCTGGCATAAGAATTTGGAATTGGGATACTCGAGTAGTGAAATATGGAGGACAATACTTTATTCTAGCCACAATATGATTCAATTCTTTCAAGTGGATTACGAAACTAGACCGCAATCATCGCATGCTAGAATTTGCCTTAGCCAGGAAGTGAGCTAGTATTCCTCATTTTTGCTTACGAATGCTAAGGGAACGACCGACGGAAATGTTCGGTCCCTTTCATTCGGGCCTGGGAGTCTGATTTAACTTCAAGCTAAGGAAAGTTTTATTGGAACCTTCAAATGAACAATTCGAGAAACATGCGACCGGATTGATGTAGGGTAATTGCCGAATTCTTAAAGCATATACGGGAGCCACTTTGATTCAGAAACAAACTTGATTTGACTACTTTGGGGCTGAAAATAGAATTCTGGTCCACGTTTTTTGGAACGCTCTACCATTCTAGTTCATGCAACTTCATTAATGGGGAGAACTCGAAAGGTCAGATGATGCCCAGTACAACACTTCTAGGTGAAAAGCTGACTATCCCTCCTCCCAAAATGTGTATATTCACATCTTTTCTACCGTCACACTATTGATGGAGACTTAAGAGATGGTTGAACGATCCAGCAAATTCCAAGTAATAGATATAGACGGTATGATGACGGCAGAGTATCGACTTTATGGGGTTGACAAGTCTCGTTCATGGAAGACCGCGAACGATTTGACGACAAATTAGTGCGATTGCCGTTTGAGGGTCAGAATGAAAGGGGCATAACCGCAGTTTGAAACTGCCACTGAGGTACTACTGCCTTAAAAACACCAGAACAGCACTAGTAATACCTTGCTGTTATCCCAACATTAGTCAGGCTCTTCTTTCAATTCTGAACGCTTTTTAGCATTAGAAACGGCTACTCGGATCGCAGCATTGGATTTAAACCAAACAAACTTCTTCGTACATTCCAAGTTCCTAATTTGAAGGTTACGATTTCAAATTTAACGTGACACATTACGCCAAATAAGCGTTGGGTGATTACATTGGAGGAGCCAGCCACAATTTATGTCAGCCTCAGCCTCTTGTTCGCCTCTAGCCTTTAAAGAACGAAAAGGAGAAAGGTAGAGGGAGAAACTCACGAAGATCCACTGGTGCTTCAGAGCCTCGGCTGCAGTGATACGTTTGGAGGGGTTCATAGTGAGCATGGAGTTGATCAAATTCTTAGCCTCCGCTGTCACTGTGTCCCACTCCGGTGGAGGATACTAACGCAAAGAATAAAACAAACAAATCATTTAGAAAGAATGCAACATTCCTTCGGAACAGCCGTATTAAGAGCAATCGACTGAAGCATAAAAATGCTTAGAACTGGGGTTAAATACCTCTTTCAAGTTCATTCGCGGGAAAGAAATGGATTGAACGCTATGTCTGACACATTCCAAACGTTAAGAATAGCAAAACAAACAAAATGCCCTTTTGATCTTAACATTCTCAATGGTTGTGTCGACAACTTATAAATGCTTCCGGAAGGAACAACGGAGGTCCGGTTGAAAATGGAGTAACCTATCGATCGACCAATGGAGAACCAAAGCCAATTTCCGAATTAAAGGAGGAATTTCAGACCTAAATGACAAATCATATGGTTTTATTCACATTTCTCAGCAGAGTTTAATGCCACTTCCAAACGGATAATATGTTCCCGCATATTTTGTAGAAAATATTCAGGAATTTAACACATAGATAGGGGAGGAAACTCGCGAGAACAAAAGAATGGAAAACAGAAATTCCACCTGGGGAAAACTCGACCAGCTAACATTAGCGGTTGGTATAGATGCCTAGAATTGCCACGAAAACTAAATACATCCTTGTAGAAAATAGAAGCCTTAGCGACCAATCTTCATCGCGCCTGATTTGATTCGCTTCAATAATGTCTCGAGCCGCATGTTCCAGGTCATCTGCATTCCAGTGCCTACTTGAAAATTTTACAAAGTGCTTAACCCAGGAACGCTAGCATTATTTGTAAACAAGGAAGACTTGTCAGCTTGCAACTTGGAATTAAAAGAGAAAATACTTTTAAAGCAAATTTTGCGACTTGAACACACTACTAAATGGTAGACGTAGTCTTTTTGGCACGGCTATTCTACACAGACCAGAGCGAAACTACCCAGCTACGAAGCGAGGCACCGATTGTCATTTTTTTCAAACCTGAAGCTACGCCTTAGTGGTAAGCAGTACTTACAGTCAACATAGAAGGATGTTTTTTCCAAAAGCCATTGATACAAGTAATTCAGATCCTCAAAACATCGAGATACACAAAAAGGCAGGGATTAATTGAAAGACCTATAACATTCTTCAGCCTCACAAAAAACCTCACGAATGTTTTTTTCACAGAGATATGCTTTCAGTTTAGTTAACCAATAGCTTCATCAATCAAGCATGAGCTTCGTTTTCTCTTAAAAAAGGGGAAACATCTTAACTAGTCGCTAGAAGTGTTAGAGCTGGCCCCTTCATAACAACCTTGAAACGCATCCGGATCAAGCGCAAGATACGTTAACATAAGACCACATTACTTCTGTTTCCATCCTCAAAAAATACTCGCTGTTTGTCAACAGAGCTTCCCCCTTCAACATTTCCTACCCACTTCTTATCTGCCACTGATTTTATGCAACTGGATTATGCAAAAAACTCCATCATAAGCCAAAGCGCACCTTTGAATTTTGCCGCCTTTTCGCCTACCTCAGGGAGAACAAATGGGTGAACATTAAGTATTCGTTCGCTCCTTTTCCTCGAACCCAAAATGCCAACTATCGCGCACCATAGTAGATAAATGGAGAGAGTGAAGAGAGATTACTGTCCGAAGTGGGTATGCTTCTGCGCAACCTTTTACACCCCCTTTCCCAATCAGAAACCCAAACATTCACGTGATAAGTAAGGTAGAGTGGGACCACGAAAACGACGTAACGACGCATGATATCTCTTTTATTAACATGCAAGATTACACAAGCGCCTTTGTCTCCCTTGATTCACTCCCTAAAACACCCATTGTTTTAGTTTTCACACCTGTACACGGGAAGGAATCTACGTTGCCTATCTTCGATGACGGAGTAATCAGCGTCTCCATAAATCAAAAGGAATCAAAAACGACACAGAGACGACCCAGCAACATTAAAATTGCAAGGAATAGATCAGAACAGAACATCGTCACCATGTTTTACTTTTAGACAATTGCATCTGTGAAGCATCACCCAATCAGACCCCAAATAAAAACGAAACCAACGAATTTCTAAGAAATAGCAAACGAAACCCACAAAAAATCAGGGAGAAACTTCAGTCCGCAACTAATTGTCTAATTTTAGCCCCTGTCTTGCAGTTAATTCCAGTGCGTTTGAATACAGAAAGGCAATCAGACCATCGAGAACAACGGAGTGGGACTGCGATTCTAACACCTACCCTACTAACCCCTCAGACTTTGGACACTGACAATAAGGCCACCCGGAGACTCAAAATACCATGCAATACCATCCCCAAGAGTAATTCAGAAATGGCACTGCAGAAGACATCGCTACTGGCACTTAGCAAAGGGGTCCTAAATATTAGTGAACGCCAAGAGGACACAGGCAGACAGTGTAGGAAGGACACACTGCATTTGGGCTGCAATTTAGGACCAATGAAAGCGAAGAGGCAGCTATTTATTCGATCTTAACCCACCAGATGGGATTATCCAAGTCTAAGGTTGTGTACTAAGAAGATCGTTCCACATTATAAGGAATTCCTTCACTAGCAAAACTAATAAAAGACTATCATTATTCACTCAAATTGCAGAATATTTGAACCCCTACAGTGATACAAAGTGCCCGAATTTGCCTATTATGCAGAAAAGTGCAGTTAGTTGGAGGAATGGCACATTATGAACACACTTTATTTCCCGAAAGAAGTACTGCTTCCCTGGGAGAAGAAGGGTTTGGAAATGAAACACGATAGAAGCCAGTTAGAATAAACGGTCCAAAACTAATCACAATTTCTCAAGGTCGATGAGGGAGCTACAGTGAGGAGATGATTTAAAGTGTCTAAAGAGACGAAGCACAGAAATCAGGATTTGGATGTTATTAAGAAAAAATTAAAAGCAATGTTAGTGATCTTCAACGTGGATAGTACGCTGGCAAATTTGGATACCTGTGCATTGAATAGACTAGACCATAGCAAGGGATGACAAGCAATGTGAAAAGTCCGTGTCGCCACCAGACGTGACACGCCCGCCTTAGAGATCAACACCACAGAAATGGTGAAGCAATCAACACCTAGAGATCATGATGAAACAAAAGCACACAGGTCCTCCGCATTATTTTCAAAATAACGCACTCAAAATTCTAAATTTTACCGAAAGAGAACAATAAAATATACCAAAAGCACGTGCTTTCATCGTATTTCTGTTACTGATTCGTAAATTATCATACACTGACGGTCAGTCTGCAAATTGGCTGGCCGTTTGTGGCAAAAGATGGTGTGAAAAAAAGATGCACAAACCTCATATGAACCCGACTTGATTTGGTTGTAGAGCCTATTCTGATCATCGTCCCAGAATGGCGGATAACCGACCAGGAGAATGTACAGAATGACACCTTGAAGGAGCGAGAAAAAAGTCAATAATGTCATCATGTTTTAAAGACCGCAGGCCAATGAAAGGTTGCGCCTCCCAATGCTGCTACTGGGCGAGGAGATGCTAGGCGCCTTATCTAGATGGGAGGCTATCTGTTTCGCGGTATTAAACGCATTTAAAAATAAACCCAGTGATAAAATCGACATGAATACTCAATTTTAGCTAGGAAAAAAGCTGGTTTTGCCAGGCAAGAAATAATACGACGTCTCAAATAGTACCGCCCATTTGAAACGTCACTTCTCTTCCACCAAATACACTGGGTAATGGGATTCTGGTGCGATTTTTCAGAGAACCAGTAGGGGTGTCGGGTGGTGATGAGAAGGCTAGAAATCGCAAATGGTTTTAGGCATTAAAGAAGCGGGCGACATAGACACCAGTGCCGTAGAATTCCGAGGGTAATGCACTTAATTTACATTATCTATAACACCTTACTGACCTTTGACGCCAAATGCGTTCAGGCCAGTTGAGTCGCCTATTGATGAACCGACGTCTGATGATGTCATTCAATTATTACTATCCCGAAGAGCGTTTCAGTACGCTGAATTTTCTCACCCTTGATACATTTATTCCTCCCTTCCCTTCGTTTGGTGTCCCAATGTAATCGTAAAGTGTGCGTGCGATGTTTGCACCGCTGCTTCTTAGCAAACAGTGAAGCCGGAATTCAATCCCAAAAAGAACGCCTGTTTCAAAAGTTTGAATCCAAAAGAGACGCGAAGTAAACAATAATGACCAAAACGTGGTATACAATGAATGTTCGTTTGAAAATCTCACAAAGTTCTATGTGCATGAACAGAAAACAGAAATAAATAAATAAATCAAAGTAGCACAAACTGAAAAGAAGGCATTTCCAGACCTTCAATTTACCTTTGAATAAGAAAATTAAGTGGCGATTAGTCGATTTCTATAGCTATTGCAGTATATTTAGAAGCAGAAAGTCCGGAGGCCTCAAACTACCAAAAAGTCCCTGTGATTTAAAATGGTGTAAACAATAAAACCGAAAAAAAACGCCACAAACCGCAAGCCCAAATGTCCACGGGTTTGCCATATGGCTCCTTCCGAAGAACCTCCGGTGATAGATATCCCGGAGTTCCAGCGAAACCTAAACGAAAAACCAAGCAAAAGGAGAATTCACTGTGTTGTTCACCAGTTTGGAAACTGAAAAAAGGGGAAAGGAAATCAAATTTTGACCTACTCATAAGGGGCAGGTCAAAATGCTTGATACCGACTGATTAGTCGGAATATTACCTACCCACACGGACGTCATCATCGGTTCAGGATTTCGGAAAAGGAATGGATCCCAAAGAATGATTATACAAAAACAGTAGATCCTTCGCAATTTACGCGGCGTATTTTTACAAAAAAGCAAAGGCGCCGACACTAACTCCGTTCCGATTCAAAACCAGGCTGACACTTAGCACCTTTTTCAATAGGCAAAAGGAGGACCCTGTTGTTGTGTTGAAGCTGAAATGCAGATGATCACTCTGTTTTCCAAGACAGCGCTTACAAGAACCTGACTTTTAAGCATGTTCTCAGAATTTTAAGTCAGCTCTAAAGGGCTGCTGAAATTCATATTGACGGCTAAATAAATATGAGGGAAGAGATGGGTAGAATGAGAGTGAATGGAGCATACAAAAAACCTGACGTTTGTGAGAAACCGCATGACAAAGTTAAGAATGGGTATTCCAAAAGGCTTTAGCTGCGTCCTGAAAGTCATTCACAGGGAAATAAAAGAAGCACATTTGCCTTAATCACATACGCAAGCACGTGAGTCTTTTAGTCAAAGATCATGCAACTTATACAATCATTCCCTCAGGTCTCGCGTATGAGTATTAACAAGCTGCCTTCAGATTCATTCATCTTGTATCGGCTTCAGGGACGATTTTATTGGCAATTCAATTTGGATAATGGGCAAGAGCGATTGTCAGACCACCCATCTATTACCTGCTAACTGATAAATTGACTCATCCACTTACTGGGAATGATGATCGAAAATTTTTAACTTTTTTTAATTGGGAAGAGACGGAAAAGTCACGTCGAAATGATGCCGCCGCGATGGCATGTACGCGCATGCACGCACACACGCGCGCTCGTGGCCGCCAGAATGGTCGACTGCTGTGGACAAACGGGAGAGGAGGGGGGAAATGCATTCGCAGGATCGTAAAAACTTTGCGTGGACATAAAAATACTTAAGCTGAGATACTTTTATCATAGCGTTTGCAAAAGTCGTGAGACCTCCCGACCAAAACAGGACCCTATTATAGATCACAGGAAGGCGGTGGGGAGTTCTGACTGCCACAAACTAAGATGTATCAAAAGTTTGACCGCACCAAAGTGAAATTAATTAATACACTCCCAATTCTTTGTACCAACCACGCGCGGATTGAGCGAAAAAAGCTAGCTCAGGAAACTCCCTCCAGAACCAAAAGTAGATTCGATATATGAATTCAAAAACTCGCGAGGAATTTAGTAGGCTTCGGAGATGGATAATGTTGATGAACCTATAGCATTAGTTTACGTGAAAGCCGAAAGGAAATTAACCTTCACCCTCATCCAACTGGCGAACGTTGAATTCCAATCAGCGACAACTCCGATTTAGGAAATGTCAAGTTGACAACCAGTGTAGACATTTCCATTCCAGTGGCAGGGGAAGCAAAGCTGTAGGAATTTCCCAACCGCTGGACACCTACACTTTATCATTTTCTCAAAAAGCCCATCTCATCAGTGGCATATACTGTCTAAGCGACTATCATCATAGCGATCAAATAACTGCCCAATTATTTTACGCAGATTCCACTTTTATCCATAAGAAACGACTCGTGAAATTGCACAGCTATTGACTGTACCTTTTTGACAGCTCTCAAGTCCCTCATCGAATATGCAAACAGATGGTGAACTGACGCATTCAAATGATCCCATGCCCCTTGGCAGCTCTAATTTTGCAATTGACTAGGTGTAGTCGTGACCGTGGTATCTGAGGTACGAGTCATGGGAATAAGATTTGTACGGAAAGTATTTCCTAGCCAATTTACATTAAAAGATCCTATTTGTACTCGCTATTGCAGCGATATTCTCTAAATACGGCCGAATAACTCAACCATTGTGCAAGTAGAGACTGGCTAAATGGCGCCGTTGGAAGAAGTTGATATCGGAACCTCGAAGAGCCGTGGCATCTGAACGATGTGAGTGATGAAAAACAACTGCCTTATGCATGACTCAAGACAAAAGGTTATCAATAGGCCGCAATTGCTGATGCAAATAGAACTCCACCCAGCGAATTGACAGATTTTGGCCCTGTACGTATTATGCCACGCGCAACCCAGGTTGAGTATGGTTCCATTTCCGTCTTGCTCTACTGTTACAACGATGGCCCCAGACTTTTGTGCATTACAAGATCATCAGAAGTCCGAGCAGTCTGTAACCAAAAACCTTTGCACTGAAGGTCCAGCAGCACCAGCTTTTGCCGCGAATATCTCACTTCATTAATTCGTGCTGGATAGCATCACATTGGTATTATGGTTAGACTACCACTATACGTTACAGTCACGAGCTGAGTTCTTGGAACGAATGAAAAGTACGAGCTATTGCCCCAGACGTTTTAGGGTGCGTAGAATTCAAAGACCCTCCTTCCGAAGTAAGTATTGACGGATTTAAGCGGGATTTTCGCATTTTTTTTCTGATAAAGGAAGTTGCCTTAAGCAAAACACCACACAGTACTGTTCCTCCCAAAAACATTCAATCATCTTTCGATGAACCTTACTCAACGCTATTTGACGTGAAGGCCGTACCCACACGCATGCCAAAAAGTACAGAAGTGGGAACGAAGGCGTTCCCATTGGGTTCTTCAATGTCATCGGCCCCACGACCTCACCAGCATCCCCTCTCTCAATCGTATTATGACCTCAACTGACCTCCAACAGTTCGCACAAACACAAATTCAATTCAAAACGACCTGGAGTGCAATATGGTTGCATGTGGGAGTTAAGGGCGTGCTAGACCTAAAGAGATCACAATTCCGTATTTAACTTGTATCTCTAAACCAAATCCAACTTTTCAGGTTAGCCAAAGTAGAAAACGGACAGGAATGACACACGCACACACATAAATATATAGAGAGTCGCAGATGCCGAGGGGGAGGGAATAGAAAAGTGAAGGCCTCCATTGGACGCAACAGCGCTAACACCAAATGGCAGTCTTGAGTATGGGAATTACAGAGATGCACTTCCATGAGCAGAATTAGACCCGTTGACTCAAAAGCTCCAAGCTCTATACCTTTTATGTCGGTTTATTTAATGTGGGGGCTGGAAACGACCGTCCCTCTCTCAGCTCTCCAAATGATTCTGACTGTCCATAAATGATCACCCTCTTTACACCACAGCTCACTGCTTATTTGCCTTTACCTACCACAGATGTCGCCTTTGAAAAAAAGTCATAAGAACTCCACATTTCCAACTTCTAATATGAGTCAGTTGAATGGAAGACAGGTTGATTATTCTCAAGGTCATAGAATGGCAAAAGTGTGATAAAGCGATACGATTACGGTGGAACGGCACTCGATTGAATTATTGCGCAACCTTGGTCAACCCTACTTGCACTACTAGGCTCTCAGACCTCCATGCATTTAGGAGTAAGAATACGCCTACGAAGGGTACCGCAGGCGCCAAATTGACGGCAATTCTTGCAAAAAATTTGGCAGCTTTAGCCGGTTCTTCATTGAGGCCCTACATCCAAGTAACCGTTCGCTGGAGTGCAGCTATCCTAGAATGAGGACGTCTGTTGCGGCCAACTGATTCGCAGATAAAAGGGACCAGCGAAAATACCCCAACTTTAAATTCTACAAGATGGTGAATGGTATGAAAATAACTGCCATTTAAGCAAAACATACTCAGAAAGCAATGAAATACGGGATGAACAAAAGTGGCTGAAAGCTCAGACGCAGCATCATGAATTTGATTAAAAAGTGTCCCTTCTTAGACAAGTGCATGAAGGAGAAGGGTTTGAAAACGAAGAACTTGACAGACGAACACCCTTGAGACCCAGGAGATTCAATCCACCTGTCGATTTAATCACAAGATCTTCCTTCCTGCCCCAGGGTTGATTTCAATTCCATCGAATATGATGTGGGAAAGTGATCACGAGGAGCATCGAGGAGGACGAAGGAAATATATTTGTTTCCATTATGTAATGAGTCTATTCAATCTCCCACAACAACGGCACTGAATGCCCCAGGACTTCTCCACGTCGATAAAAAACCACCTCAAACCTGTGACTTGTAATACCTTCGCGGAGAGCCACAACAATCTTAAAGTTCAACATTATGATAGGTAGAAGGTAAAATGGTGGATAAATGCGACCTCTAAAAAAGCCGACGTCTAATGCACAAATTCTACGATTTACTCCGACACACGCCAACACACCAATCTCTTGACTTACAACTGGGTACCAGAATACTTAAGGAAACTGAAGAATATGTGGGTTGTTGATGGCAGAATCAACTAAGACTGCATATTTATAGATTGACTGGGAGGGGAAGAAACGTTGAGATCTCAAGTGATGATCATGCTCCCTCCGCTGTTGTCAATAGTGCGTACATTGGTTCAACTTTTAGCCAACAAATATCCAGTCAGATTGGCCACAGAGTGATCTGAAGATGGCCCATGGAAGTGCAAAAACAAAGCCACAGAGGTGGAAAAGACTTACCGAACCAGGCGAATTGGTCACCCTGCACCTCAATGGCCAATCCGAAATCCGCCAACTTTACGGCGGCGCCACGGGTCTTGCTGGCAAGTAGCAGGTTCTCCGGCTGTGGGATGGAAAAGAAGTTGTAAAAGGGAGAGGGTTGCCTAGACAATGCGCAATTTTTAGGTGGATAAATAGGTGTTTCACGAGGTACACCTACACGATTTAGGGCTGGCACGTGGTGATATTGTTTTTGGATCTCGTCGTACACCTCACATGCAGACGCATGGTTGAATAAGAGGCTGTCAGACACTCGCTCAGACAAACAAGTGGTGCGTAAACCATCAGAACCGTGTAAAAACAGAAGACCAGCAATTGATAGCACTTCCGGCGGTGCAAGGGATGATAAAAATGACAGCACGAATCTAGTTTTGGGTAAGAAACCATTAAAGCAGAGTTGATTAACTCCCCAACCAGCAATTTGAAGCATTTTAACCATATGATAACAATCAAAGTGAAGGGAGTGGAAAAAACTGTACGTTGATAGTGTAATGGTGTGTTGTGTGCCTGACCACGCGAATTCAAAACGCCCACGGAGAGGATAGCACGTCGTGTTGTACCTACTAGTTCGGGAAGAGATTAGGCCTCGATTGAGGAAATTAAGTAAATCTTAGCCACTCATTAGTTACAATACTAAGAGGTATCATTGACCAGATTCAACGATAGGCGTGGAAACGATCAGCACGGGGATAGGTCGCCTTTCGCGGAAAGTCAGGAAACGAATGTAAAACCGTACATTTATTGATAAGGTCACGAGAAGTTCGGGAAACAGTAGTTGCTATAATAAAAAAGCAGAAAAGCTACTTGTGCAGCATCCACAAGGAAACAGAATTAAGACTGGTGTGAGAGGCTTTCTACAAGGCAACAGATTTATCAATGTAAAAGTAGCTTTTGAGCGCCGGTCATGGGCTTACAAGTGCGATCCGGTGCAGGAAAGACCCATGTTGGTTAACGACAAGTTTCACGAACAAATGATCGGAAGAAGTTATGTTAATCATCTGAAGATCGGTGTTAAAAAGGCGAAATCGAAGGGATTTCAAATGCTAGCGCGCTATCAACTTTTACTTGCCCAGTTTCACTAATTGACAATCGGAGTTGACCAACCGATTGAGCATCAGGACTCGCAATTCTGGAAGAAGGAATGGCTAGCTTGCCCAATCGGTAAGGAAGGCTCTACCAGTGGTGATATCAATTTCGGATAAGGTGAGGACCCCAGTAAGGAGCTGTGGTCATTTCAAAAAATAAACACACATAAGTCGTCAAGATTGATAGTGCATTGTGGAAACATTTTCGGAATAACTTGTCTATATTAGATAGAGACAACTAGCTTAATGTTAAGATAATTAGAAAGCACAGTATGCGAATCGAAGATAAAATAAGAAAGATGTCGATTGATATACGAGTGGTGTAATTAACTGATTAAGAAGGCGTAACTTCATCAAGGGTAGTGAGTTAAAACGGAAATACGAGTGTGGCATCGAACTTGGTGTTCAGAGAGGTAAAATAATTCGATAGTGTCATAACAATTACCGTTAAGAAGGCACAAAGTTCAGTGTGCTTACGTGCTCTTCCCTCGCAAAAAAGGCTACATGTAGTGATCTCAAAACCCGAAACAGATTTAGCTCAACTTTCAAGTGATCTCGCACCTGCACCACGTATTTGGAATGGTATTTTAGCACTAAAAAGGCGCCGATCGTGGTTCACTCACAGGGGAATAGAATGCTACAAATAAGGCTTGACAGTTTAAAGCAGTCACACACCCACATACACGGGGTAAGGAGCCCGACGCGTGAGAGCGAAAATCTCTTGAGAGGGAAGCATCGTAAAAACAGTGTGAAATCTTCGTGAAGACGTGAAAATCCTTCGAGGTTAGAAGTTACAGCAGACAGCAAGATCAAGACAACACCAAGGAGCATGCAAACGAGGGCTTTTAATTCTTCAGTGTTAGAAAAAATTTTAGGCACGTAAAGCAAGATGCTGATTTAGGGGTGAGCATGCAACTCAACCAACCTTGAGATCCCGATGGACAATATTATTTTGGTGGCAATAGTTGACGCTCTCAAGAATCTGCTTCATGCAGTTGCTAAAGGCAAGGAGTGTGAGGTGAGTCCACCATTGAACATGCCTTTTCCAGCACCAATTTATTTACTATAGCATGAACCGAATATACCACAGTTAAAGTCTATTTCTGCCTACTTTTCAGTAGGTATGCTGGGTCTTCAAAAAGTAGAATCTATCTGGATAGATAAAATGCAGAGTCAAGAAAAACAGCACACCTGGCATCTGCCTCACTGTAGTATTCCCTGGCAACGATATCCTCAAAGAGTTCTCCACCCGTTACACTGAAAAAAAGTCAGAAATAATCACTCCCCATGTCAACCAGCACTGATTGAACCAGGTGGACAAACGTACAGATCGAAGACAAGGTAATGATGGTTTTCATCTTGAATTGAATCATGTAGCCGAACTGTTTTCAAAAAGAGGAAGAAATGCGTACATGTGAGAGCGAATTTGACCCAGCTGTACAGAACTAGATATTGTTCAGAAAATATGTTCTAAGCTAAGTAATCTGTAAAATCACCAATATTTGGATGTTTGAGACGCCGACAAATGCGAGCTTCCCGTTCAAGTTTTTGCATATCTAAAAAAAGGATTTGTTTTCGCGTCAAAAAGAGCAGAAAGATAGACAGAGAAATGTGAATGAGACTAGAACCCCCAGGCAATGTGCAGCAACGCGCAAAAAGAGTGGAGTTTCCTCACTCATGTTTTCACATGTAAGTATGCAAAGTGTAAAATGCAAACAATTTAATTTAGTCGACATAAGTTGGGGGCATCTTGAAATACGCTAGGCACTAGTAAGCCTAAGCGCTAGGGAAAATTAAATGCACTACAACCCATAGAATTGAAAGCAACAACGGGAATTCAGCTAGATTTAAATGAGGTAGATGAGGTTCAAAAACTGATAAAGTCCCGGAATGATAGAAGAGAAGTAGTTGCGACCCTTGATAATGTTAATGGCAAGTATGTCAGGTAAGTACAAAAGCGTATGAGTTAGAATCTTACCGCGGGTAGCGAGGCGTTTAGTGCTAATTATTTTGGCAGCAAATTCGAGATTCGTTGATATTTGTATGCATCTCCTCACAACAGAAAAAGCACCACTGCAAAAGCATGCAATTACTAAGTTTGTAGAAAAGTACCGGCCCAGTTCTTCCTTTAACTCATAAAGACTAGCGAAATCAGGCGAACCCTGAGCAGCCATCTTAACACGACAAACTCGAAAATGGCACCGTTACGAGAGCCCATTAAATCACGAACTCAAGGCCACAAAAGTGCATGAATGCAAAATAAGCAATTCCTAAAATAAGTTTTGGGTAAAATCAAACCTCGAAAGTGGTTTTTGGCTACGTAATAGGGGAGGCTGGTAAGTGATTTGAGCTTAACTCTACAGATGAATTATTTTCCAGATTAACCTACTGTACTTATGTACATCCATGGTTTGACGCCCCTTTATTTATTTCAAGAGACATATGTTTGATTTTTGCTAACAGTCTTTGTTTTTTAAATTTTTTTTGAGGAATAATAGAATAGGTCTTCCGTTACTGTGATTTTTGAACTTCTCATGTCGTTTCTGCCTGTTAAATGGGTTAAACTCGTCTTCAGTAAACATTTTGGGTGCACATACCGTAATACCTATGGTTCCCTAAAGGCACCTCACTGGTTTGCAAGCTGCATTAAGGTCAACATTACTTGACTTTACTGGGTCAGTTTTCTACTCCAGACATATTTCATGAGCTGAAAGAGTAAACCCTCAGGGGTAAATTAGCTTTGGAATAAGTCATGCTCTTAGTGTAGTAGTCTTTTGCCCTGATTGTAACGAATGCAAAAAACAACCCATCGTCAAAGTCTTTTAGCACAAACATTGGTTTAATCAAAGCGCATCGCGCTTACACTGTTTGAAAGTGGTATCAATATTTATAAGCATAACATGTTGAAGTCACCATTCACCACTAATGTTACTTTTATCAGCTTTAACAAATTCTTATCGTTCCTCTAGCACCTCGACCTCTCTTCGAATTCTTAATAAGTCAAATCGGTACAAATGAACGTATGTTTACAGCTTGCAAAGTGGCTGGGAGGCTACTACAATGGACCAAAGCAGTCGCACAGTTCCACGCAGAGTTAACCGGGGTACCAAACCTATTTTGAGTCTCCCTGTTTTTCAGAGAGTCAATCCCAGTGCTCCTCTTGGTCCACCTCCAGCGTCGACCACCCGTGCCTTGAAAACTATCTGCTAAGCAGGAACGGTAGCAGTTGAGGCAGATTTCAAGTGAAAATGTATTTGATCCCCACGTCACTTATACATCTTGGCAACTCCACGGTAGGGGTAGTTGTGTCCAATTTTACCTGCATTGCTTTCATACCGCTGGAGAGCAGGCGAGGGCATCTCATCGTATACTAAAAGCTAGTCGTGAAGAAATTGGTTTAAAAGCAGAGCCCTTGGCCAAGAGAGAGGATTTAAAGCAGCTTCAAGGAGCTAATGCGTTGTGTTTATTCCGCTTTGCCGCTTTGTTCCCTTTCCAGTGCTGGCCAAGCGTCTATCCACGCCTTATCTTTCTATTTGTCTATCGGCCTGCCTACCTACCCGCCCACCTTCCTACTTACCTACCTACCCGTCTGTCTGTCTGTCTGTCTGTCTCTCTATATGGGTTGCATTCAGTTGGTGGAGGCGCAGAGGTGTCGCTTGTTCACTTACTTGAAATCCTTATGTTGGGTGGCACAGAGAGCTTGCACACTGGACTTTTCCAAATGGTTCGAGTGTGATGGTGTCGCTTCAGCTGTTAATTGCTTTTCTTCCAGACGTCATTTTTCCTCCTTTCGTTGAGAGCTTCCACAGATTTGTCACTTCTGTTTGGGAGGTAGCCTTCTTCTGTGACGTTAGGGTCCAGTCCTCAGCCGTAGACATCGAGTCAGTTTTACCTTGGGACCAGATTTGCTTGTCACCTAAACCGATGTGGCGCCTGCATCCAGATTGAAGTCGCAGTAGACCAAAACCCGCATTACTAATGCGGAGTAGAAAAGAGTTTATAGGTTACAGGCGTGGTCCAAAGGTCATAAAAAACAATATGAAAAGAAAAGCTGATTAATAATCGGAGGTAGTAGCCATGACCTGAAGGTTCATTACACCAACACCTCACTAGAAGCTTCTCAGTTCCATGTCTTCTTACATTTACCATTATTATTTCGATGTTGTCCTGACCAACGAAACGTGGGAAGAATTGAAGCTCGGATAAGTTAAAACTCCAACTAGTTGTGTTGTTTTGCTGAGGACAAAGCACTTTTAAAGCGTGACTGAGAAAAGAGACAATGATTCAAGAAGTGCCATAAAATTTTCTGTCAAAGGTAGCATAAACAGATGAGGCCCACGATGCTTAAATGTGTCCCACAAGACGCTGCTCACTGCAAATTGGGGTTTGCACACGTCTTGTTGTGACGATGTGGCAACAATCCTGCTAATTGAGGGAAGCAGGACGAGTACAGCCCTTCAACATTCTACAAGGCGAGTTACTGCTGTGGTGTTGTTCAAGAAGAATCAAGCGCCTACTCAAAGAACTTAAAAGTGCAGATATGTTGTAGCGAAAGACCATGGAAGAACTTTCACTGGTAGTTTTGCCTTCTCTCCATTGGAGGAAACATAGAGGAAACACCATTAGTTGCCTTCCACTGCTAAAAAGTAACTAAGGAACCAATGAATTGGCACTGGTCATAACAAAATTCCTGTGCTACATTGTACTTACCCGTCCTGTAAACTCAGATCAGGCGCTGCACAGGTGGTAACAACAAGAACCGGTGGTCTGATGAACTAGAGCCTTCAGTATCAAGAAAGCCGTGGTGTCGACCTGTGCGTCACCGCGCATTTTCGCCTCATTGTGAATCCAGAGGAGCTACAAACACCAGACCACTGTCTCTCCACAGCCGCCTCCAAAGTTATGCAATGCTGAATGGCCTCTATCCGTCTGGCACGACGCAGCACAATCATCCATCAAACTCACCTGACACTGCGCGCGTGCACGCACGCACCCACGCACGTTGGCAGAGTTGAAGGCACAAAGTAAACATTAGCTGAGCGCTTTACACGAAAAACGATCTCATCGCACACCCCACGGTGAGTGAATGCAAAATTACTAGTGGTATAGGATCAGCACTGCTCTCTCCCCTCTCCGTCCCTTGGACTGGAATGGAGAGCCAATGACTCACTGCTTTGTGAGGTTGATTAGTCAGACCCGTTGTTGGGTGACAATTATGCGATGTGTCACACAGATATAGAAGCTGGGCTGGATTTCGGCCCACGGAGCAGCGATGCTTCGTAGTGTGCAGGTGGCTGTGGCAACCTCAACTTCCTTTGTTTGCAGTGGGGGAAAAAAGTAACTAAAATCGACTGTACAGTGAGGTGAGGGAGATGTCCTTGAAATGTGGACAAAGCCATCCAACATACGCTTCAGTCGTGATTCGCGGTATTGCTAAATAAATGAAGCGTCGACTAATCCTGCTTGAAATCCAGCATTTCATAAGCGAACATGAAATGTTTCCACGTCCTCAATCATCCACTGCGTTTGATGAAGCTGACCTGATTTCGGTTTCGAGTATTTCCAGGCAAATTCATTCATTCAGCTAAGAGGGGGTCAAAAGGCCCCCTCAGGCAACAAAACCCCACACTACGAAAGCCGCCTGCTGCTTGGCTGTTAAATAATTCTGGAAATCTACCTGTGTATTTCGATGAAAGACGTCATTGCACCCACAGAACGCAATTCGCGGTGCTATCAAGACAGAGCCTCACGAAACCCAACGAGGCATCAGCAACCACACGACTCCTAAGACCTCTTCTGTTCGTGATTTGAAGACCCACACGACGTCGAGCCATGTAAAACGACAGACGCGCCTCTACGAGTCCAAGCAACCAGCTCTAACTTCTGTTGCAGAATGTGCAACCCTAACAAAGAACCGGGGTGCCGACCCGAAGTGAAATTGGTGAGGCCTAAACGGTGAAAGTAAAACCACGGACGAGCAAACTGACCATAGGAGGCAGGCCAGGGGACAACCTTGAGACCCGAACCATACTAAACGGCGACCTCTTCCAGCACAAAACGCGTGACCATCTTGAGAGCGACTAATCCAACCAAAGTCACTAGAGAACAGAGCCAAAGCTCAACAAATTCATTGTTAAAACAGCAAAGGGGGCCCAACCACCCAAAAAGCGCCGGAAGTACAGAGAAGGCAATTATCAGGTTTCAGGGTTAGCTGAAGAATGCATCTATTACAGAACGTATGGTAGGTAGTAGTCATTAAACCAATCCTGGAAACGGTAACAAATCGGCGAAAGCAATCAATACATGTCGGTTACCCTCCTATGAGCACCAAAGGTGATACCAGATTGGTTGGCACCCCCAGTGTAGCCCATCTGAAGGCCGATGACCGACTCACCGGCCTTCAGCTGCTCCTCGGTGAAGGTCCTCCTATTCTCTGTGTGACGCTGCATCCAGTAGCCCTCGGGTCCATTGTAACCTGGTTTGGCTTGCGCCTCCACTCCCAGTTGTGATAAACAGATCACCACTTGTGGGAGATTAGTCATTTCGTACAACTGGTCAGTCTGGAAAGCGGATGCAGATCCAACCCCCATCTCCTGGCAGAAATTGATAAAAGCACCAATTCTCTCACGCTGACGATTAGTTTCGAAGATTGGCTTATCTGAAACCTTCCACATAGTCTTCCCCAGACGTTGTGAAGCTTCACTCGGTTTGAGACATCCTATGAGGTAACCCAGAACGAGACCATCTTTCAGGTAATGATGGAAATCCTCCGCTCTCACAGTGGTGATACCTTTTGGAATTTTCTGAGCTGCATCACACAGGACTTGCGGGATGTTCCCAGAGGGGTTGAGAAGGCGCACCCACCTGAATACCTTTGCTGCCTCCTCCGCATCATACTTCTCCATGATCCGCATCTGCACATCGCGAGCGAAGCCCGACTTAGCGGCGCGATAATCAGAGTCCATACCGAGAAACTGCGAGGTGGTGGGTGAATGACCGTGTAGTCTTTCATTTCACTGAGCTTCTACGTCTGATTCGCTCACATCTTGGCCAATCGTCTGCCGCCTCTCATCCTGAGAACCAATTGAAGAACGCTCAGTTTGGACGTGTGGCGTGCGTGCGTGTGGATTAAACGCATGCACGCAATTGTGTGAGGCAACCGATACCATCTTGCCACTCGCCAACTCTCCGCTCTGAAAGACCAATTTACCTTTAAAATGGTAATTAAACGGTAATTTACGACCACTAGCGTCCACATTTACGGTGAAAAGGCACCAAATTCATCAGATAAGTTCGTGACCCAACGATTCTATGCAACAATAATCCATAAAAGAACTTCAGCATATCTGATAAAGTCGGTACAGGAGGTGATTGATATGTCTTCCAAAAAGCGACCCAGTGATTATTTCCTGCTACCGAACAGGAATCGAGTCTTTCACGTAATTTATTTCACATTTATTGTTGTGAGATTTGCAATCCCAACGCCATGACTCATTGCTGCGTCGGTTCATTAATCCACAAACTGAAAAAAAATCAAGTTGACTGGGGTTAAAAAGTTTGCCAGTCACTCGCCTGTGTGCCATACCATCTAGTCACAAGCATTACGTCCTCGAAATAGTTGTCTCAGAACAGCCTACTCAGTTGGGGAGCAAAAACTTTTGTTCTTAGTCGGAGCATAGCTCGTCTGTGGCTCGCCAGCCCGGTTCGATGACTCATCGGTGCGCTGGTTTATCGACCCCCCAGCCGTCGGGTTCTGATTGGGTAGTTTACGTTGGCGAAGAGGTGTCAACGTTAAATTCCCACCCCTGTGCCCACTTAAAATCGATGGTGATTTCTCAGGTCTTGCTCATTTAGCAAAACCAGATTGAATTACTTATTTGGGCGAAAATGGCACTCACCCTAGTGAAGGGCAACAAAGTTCTCTGTTAACGCTACTGGTGATAAGGAAGTTAATTAAATGCAGCGCTGGCCTCGACTACTCCGCACTTTATACAAAGTGAATCTCAGCATTCGCAACTAAGAGGCAGGCAGGCCTGCTGCCTTTCACACTCGAGTCGCCCAATTGGATTTCCTAGCGGTGGTATGTAGATATGTGCCTAACGATCCAATAACACAAGGGCATCACACATACAAAAGCATCAGGGCGTAACCTGAGACTCGCAGAGCTAGATTGATGGAGTACCGAGCAACGAAATCGGGTCTATCGCGCGAGGTGCAGAATCGCATCAACGAAAAGTACAACGCGGAAGAAGCAGGGAAAGTCTTGAAGTGGATCCGTCTCCTCACTCCTCCATCTGGCATTCCTGACGATCTTGTAAAAGCGGCTCAGGAAATCCCTGAGGATATCACTTCCGCTCCAGCTGAGGAGTTCTACCGTTACCTCAAGTCCGGGCTTGTTTTGGGTTATCTCATGGTATGTCTCAAACCGGATGAAATTTCACGTTTTGGCGCAAACATGTGGAAGGTTTCAGATAAGCCAATCTTCGAAACTAATCGTCAGCGTGAGAGAATTGGTGCTTTTATCAATTTCTGCCAGGAGATGGGGGTTGGATCTGCATCCGCTTTCCAGACTGACCAGTTGTACGAAATGACTAATCTCCCACAAGTGGTGATCTGTTTATCACAACTGGGAGTGGAGGCGCAAGCCAAACCAGGTTATAATGGACCCGAGGGCTACTGGATGCAGCGTCACACAGAGAATAAGAGGACCTTCACCGAGGAGCAGCTCAAACAGGGTGAATCTGTGATGCGATTGCAGATGGGCTACACTGGGGGCGCCACCGCCTCTGGTGTGTCTTTTGGTGCTCGAAGAAACGTGACGGATACCTTCTGATCTCTCAACCGGAGTAATTTTATTGCAGTAACGAAACAGGCAAAACAAAACTTATATTTTTGCGCGTCATCTACTGAGGAATAAATAATCTATCTTTCCTTTGATTTTGTCTTCCTAAAAGCTGCCTTTCCATGGCTTTTTTGGAGCTGGGGCTGACTCCTGTCAAAGTAACTGCCTTCGCTGTTTTCACTCCATCATAACGACGTTTAGGTTGTTCAGCCATGGTGAGTGCTCAATTATTCAGAAATGGCACATAGCCTAGTGAATCAAACGCTATTGACAATTTGTAGAGACTAGTATGGTTAGAACGTCTCGCATTTCATTAGGCTTTTTGTTTCGATTTTACTTTGAGCTAGAAGGTACACATTTGCTTCGTTCAAACATAAAGTCATAGAAGCTGAGTGTATTAATTCTATTGCGCACCTTTTCAATGTATCATTCTCGGCTTTCATGACACCCAACAGACTGGCATGAATTGAAGCATTGCCTAAGGCCTCTCCATACAAAGGCCAAGTTGACTAGGGCTGTGAAAACTTAGAGTTGTAAATGCGTCTGGGGTCCACGTCGTCGGTTCACCGTAGTCGGGGTCACAAAACAAGCGTCTAGTGAGTCAAGCGTAGACGACGTGTTAGCGTGTTCACAATGTCTGTGTTGACACCCACGCACGGATGAAATGAACTGTAGCAGCAACAGCAACAACAGCAGCCGTGAAGCCAACGCTGCACGGGTGAGTATCGATTCCCAACGACGCCTATTAAGGTGGTATTGGTGGTGGGGGGGGTGGGGGTGGGGGAAGAGGGCGGTTGGGGTGAGTGAAGAAGGTGTGAGGTGCAGGCGCCGGTGAACTATCGATTTCCCGCCCCACTAGACTAGGAGCCGTGCAGCAGTGCCACAAATGTGATGAAACGCGGTTACCACCACTAGTGATGTGGTCAAGACAATGCAAAAAATGGCGCAAATGTGTAACTTTTGTTAGCTATTAACCGCGGTAACACAAATGATAGGCGATGAGAGCTGTAGTTGCGTCAACTTGCCTAATCAAACATGCTGACTGCATTTTTTGGTGTAGGGCAAACGTTACAGCGCATGACACTAAAATGCCAACAGTAATTACCAAAACACATTTACACTAATGTCGAAGGTGGTAAGGAACTTCTCAACACTACCAAGAATCTATAAATCAAAAGACAGAACAGAGGCATCACCTGACCTCATCTGCATACACATAGGAAAAAAAACACGGAGATTCACTACTTGGTCCCAAAATTTTTCAAATGCTAGTTGTGTAAGCCCTTGAGGGTGTGAAGCTCTCCCCTTTTATTTGGTAACTATCATGCACAAGGCCCCCTCCCTCTCTCCCTAGAGAATATGCAAATTTTGGAGCGGTTCCCAGTCTCATTAACATTTAGAAAGCTGACGAAAGAAGACACAGAATTGACTTAGGTGGTCTATTGTTCTCGACAAACGTCATCATAGTCTTATGATGGATGGGGCAACGCCATCCAAACATATTGATAACTAAGCGCTCAGGCATTGGCAGCAGTGCTGATTTTTCATGAAAAATGGCACTTTAGACCCTAAAAAAGGGGGAGTGTGGCATGTGTCTGCGAAAAACATATCTGCGCGATGAAGCATTCCTACCTTTTACGACTTGTTAGTGTTTAAAAGTTGTACAGACGAACAAAACACGCCTTGCTTTTTCAACATATCATTCTCGATCGCACAGGTGTTTACATACCTCCGAGTTTAAAAATCAGATTTTCGTCATCTCTCTCACTCGTGAGGTCTCTAAAAAGGACTTTCTTATGAAGTGCAAATCCCCCATTTAGAACAGTTTACCTCGTTTGTTTTGTGATCTTAACTTGCGGAAAAAAAATTATAAGAAAATTAGTCTAATTTAAAAAGGCACCTACTGCCAAATATTTAAAAAAACAGTATGGCCATTTAAAAAACTCATCCAATCGAAAGGAATGTCTGTTTACACTACGAGTACGAACAAAAGGGGTCACATTTGCTACAGCCATCACTAAAATCTTCCGCTCTTTATGCACAGAAATTATCTTGTCTAAGTACTCTCAACCGTAACATTCCGATGCAGGGACCTGAAGACTACCCCCTTTGCCATTAGGAGTGTTTAAAGGCGCCTATAAGTGGTTGAAAGGCATTTCAATTGAATCCCAATAAACGTGCATTCACACAACCACACCAAACACCCGGCTTTGGAAACATGCCAAGTCGGTGCTTGTCCTTGTCCAGCTCAAAACCCCCAAGTTCGGCCCTCCTCAATGCTGACCGGTCGACTATCCGCCGCATCGACTGGCACCGATCGATACTTCGCTGCTCAAGTCCGCCACACCGAGCGACCGGGCCGATCGCCACGCCCACAGCAGGCGCTTCGCTTGAAGGGCGCCTAAAAGGCGCCCTATGGGTGAACTGCCATGAGGAACGAAAAGTCTTTCCTGTTAAGGAATTGTGATGTTTATTTCCTGATGTTACACTGTTTAAAATGTTAGCTAATACAAACTTTGACTAGCTGAGCTTTCCCCAACTATTTACGTAATTTAGGAGGTAAATCGCGATTCATCTTGGTTCACAATTGCCGTAAAATTGGCATCACTGTTTGAAATAAGGGATAAAATAGGTTAGCATAAGTTCTTTTCGAATTTCTGGAAGATGAAATATGCCATTGGGTAGACCACTGCACACCAAATGCGCCAGTAGCATCAAGTGGCAATTTAAATTGAGTGGTTAAAAATGAACTGCCAGTTGGATCGATTAGTACTGCTACTACCAAAGGCAGTCGATTTACCCACAGCACGATCAGATGCTTGACATACTATCAAAGCCCACTTTGCTAAAGTCTTCAAGCAGAGCGGCTGCCAAGTAGTGAGAAGGTTTACGCGAGGTGAGGGCGAGACGAAGTGAGGTTACCACTTAAGGTGGCGCCATCTGATCGCGTGGACCTTTGTAATGACATTGGTTTTTCAAATTCTGTAAGCATAAAAACAATCTACCCCGAGGTGTCCTTTGCCCCAAAATTGTCAAACTATTTTTCAATGCTAAGATCTAACTTGAGTTGGTTGAAGAGCTCACGGCTTTATTTGCATTTAAATTAAGTCATGCCATCGTGGTCCAAGGTTTGCTATTCATGTGAGGCAGAATGAGAGGCTACTGGCCTAGTCGGTTAGCCAAGAGGGAGTGAAGCCTGCAAAGACAACAAAACCCACACGATTAAAGCATGCAACTGAATGGGTATAACTTTACCATACAATGTTTACGGTAAGACATTCTCGTGACCCATATCACGTCATCTAGCAGTGCCAAAGGCTAGTTGCAAACCATCTATACGAAGTCAAAAACCGAGATTCGTCGATTTACCGATCAGGATTGCTCGAATATTTTCATCCTCATTCCTTCAAAGACCATCCAGTTTAACCCTAATGCCCATACACAATTCCGAGGCAAGTTGGGCGAAATCCTGTGACGTAATAGTGTCCCTGCGATTCATAGAGAAGCGGCCTTCCAAGGAGAGGATCAAAGCAACGCGCCTTCTACAGCAAGGGTGCAATAACAGAAAAGTTGATGTGGATGTAGTTTGGTAACTTTTCTTCCATCTTCGAATTTCTGCAAGCCGGAATTAACGCCTCTTATGCTATTCATCTCACAACAAAATATTTGTACGTGACAGTACGTTACATCAGCCAAACAAGTAACTCGATTTTGGTATTTTTATGATTTATAAGATAAAACAAGGTGTCAAAGACAGAGACGGCAACATTTCAAAATAAAATTCCAAACTTTGGTACGGGCATTTAAATCATGGAATCTCGTAGCACAGTGTTCTTGGGAAAGCAGAACACATTTTATTAACACCAAGAGAATTGTTGGATTTACGCAGCAGTGTTTGACTGAGGCAACACTGAAGGTTTTGTGCTTCTCCCTTGCTTCAAAGTAAAAAAATAAGCCGGCATATTAGTGCCCACAGCTACATCTCGATGGATGACACAACCGTGACTAGCTTTGAAAACGGTCGGTGATGGGTAGCGCCATGAAATCCAAAGTAATCAAAAGTACAGACTCACTCTTTCCAACAAAATGTTCCATTTTTTCTCCTCTCAAATTAAATAACCTGTTTATTTGACACTACCAGCTCACTAGATAATAAGCACTGCGCCTGGAGATGATTGACATAGAGTATGTCGGCTCAACAGATGCAACCTTGCTAATAAGGGGATTTTATAAAAAACCTACTAGATTTTTGTCAAACGCAGCGCTCACGTTTATGGAATCAGCAAGGTAGCTGCCGTCATAAGGGACAAGAGGTTTTGTAGGTTGTTAACCACAAAGGCTCTTGAGTCGACAGTTTTTATTCCCACTTGTTAGAATGGCCTTTGTTCATTGTTTACATCAGGAAAATTCTTACATACCAGCGCACTTATACCCACTGAAAGAGTCAGGCTCTAAGAATGCAATAAGCAGGTAATATTGATGTAAAGCAAATGGTGTCAGGTTATCAAGTAGACACTCTAGTAATAAACAAATCTGTTTGGTTGACTTGTCTATATTTGTTTAAGCATTAGTGTAAGCTATTAAATTTAAACGTTTCTCATTGTATGCATCAAATGATTGCAAATGAATGAGATGACTTAACACAAAACACTGATAAAAAAGAATAGTTATAAGACACTTAAATCACTAAGCTGCCTAAGGACTTCATTGAATAAAAATCGAAAAATGTGTTATTGGATTATTTTTAGAGAGTCTAGCTACCAATGCTTTTGTTAAGGAAATGTCAGAATTCGCAATAACTTTGTGTGCATCGTGCTTATTGGCGATAATTCGGAGTGGTGGTGTGGATTGTGGCTGTCTGACCTCAGGGATTCTAGGTCATAGCCACTGCTCTGTTTTTTTCCTGCTTTTCTTGTAATACAGTAGAACTTATTATGTGCGGTGATTAATGCTTTAATGTCCTCGAATTGTATCTGACTCTTTGTCATCTCCAACATTTGTCAGAAGTTGCTACCTGAAATTGCACAATCTTTGCTACTTTCGAAGAAAAGTTTGTTTTCGCTTGGTTAAGCCCACCCTAGTTAAGTAAATGATTCGCTAGCGTCTAAGTACCAGAGCACTTGGGAGTAATTGCTTTGTTCGTCCATTTTCAGGCTTGATGAGCACAAGTGATACCGTTGTTGATCCGATTGTAAGTTGTTCATTCCAATAGACCATTTTATCCTAGCACGAGCTTCGTCAACGATGCCGTGAAACCAAAAGCTGCGCTAAATTTGTCAAATTACTGGAGGCCTGTTCTGATCGTCAGCCAAATACGAAGGAGAGTTGCGAGGAGGAACTCATCGACCTGATCCAATGTGTGGACAAGTGCGTTGGTCCCAAGCTCTTCGCTGTACTAAAATAGGCCAAGTGGATGCCAGGACTGTGGGCTGTTTTCAAACCAGGACTTGTCATTGTTTGGTCGCACCATTTATGCCACTTTTCTGAAGCATTAATTTTTAGTCACATGACATTTACTGAAGCGTTGTTTGTGTAATTGTTTCATTTTCGAAGCGGAATGAGCGGAGAATCCCAGTGTTTGATGTTCTTATGTATTGACTCAATTTGGTGCGTCTCTATTTGAAGTCGTACCATCTACAGTCGCATACTTATTCATAGGGCAGTGGTCATACTTGTGAGGGTGACCGGGTACGTCAACTTTATTCTCCAATGGTGGGTGTTTTTGAGTTCTGACGGTGTCCATTAGGTAACGTGGGTGAGGGATGTAGGTGGCGCGCTGTGCGGTGTTGCATGGGAGGTCAGCGGATAAGGGTGGGGGAGGGGCGCCAACGATCTACTCGAACAGGCAAGGCTGACACTTGCGGCGGGGAAGATCGGTCCTGTGTGTGCGCCGGCGGGTGCGTCCTTCTAGGGCGGCATCTGTTGCCAACGCTAAGTAAGACTCATGTCCTACCGACGCTTACAAAGTAGCTAGGATGTAAGTGATTGGGAAATGAAAGAAATGCAGCATCAAGCATTTTTGAATAAATGATTGCACCAAATACCTCATGGCTGCAGGCAACAAACGACTTTTGAGAAAATATTAGATGAGATAGTAAGGTCTACCGCGAATTTTGGGCGTTCTGAAATCGGGGACGAATTTGTACTCACAAAGGCGGCATAAAATCAAGAGAACTCAAAAGTATATCCGTCAAAGCGTACTCAAATATTTACAAAATGCTTTTGATACATTTGTCCTAGGTGCAAAACCGATGCAGTTTTTCGGCACTGAATTCGTCAGCTAACAAAGTTTAGACCCATATTTACCTAAAATGCTAAGAATGTGCATTGTTTTTTTACATTGAATACTAGTTACCTACAACCTTAAAAACTGCGCCTTTTCAGTATTTGTGTAGAAACATTGATAGGTCTCATGTTTACAGCCTAAGTAGAGGTAATTTGCACGTTAGTGATGAAGCAATCCTGGGTGTTACACACTTTAGCCCATAGATCTATAAATAACCTTTTATATTACCACGTGTTTGAGTTTCAGACTAGCTCCTGACGTGCGTTTCGGAAAATCGCAGAGCAAAAAAAGTCTACTGACTTTGAACAATGTCACAAGGTGGAAAGCAGGGGGTTGTAACAACCTAATTGTAATGCTTTGTAGCTTTTTGAAAGATTATTTCCGCTGAGGAAATTTGAAAATGTCATGCAGGTACCCATTGCGTCCTTTGAGCCCGATTGTTTCGTCTAGCGACTCCCAGAGCCTGATTACAGCAGTAGCTTTGCCAAATATCTACCATCACTCCCATTACCTGCAAAACCAGAGGCTCCGTCTTCCCTATTCGCTGTAAGCTTTCTAAATGTTATTTTTGTTGGAGTTGGAATGGAAAATGAGTCCCTTTGAAAACTTCGTTGATACTGTTGTAAATTTGGTAGGGTCTGACATGATATAGAATTGTAAATGCATAATTCTTACACAAAATGCCATATTAGCACTTCACATCACAAGGCTTTAGTCAGTTCTACTGACTCCAATCGATATGGCAAATTTCTATTAAACATAATCTCGGAACTCTGTTTTAAACAAGTGGAATGTTTTGCTTTTTAATGAAGATTGTGAACAAAAATGCTGAACATCCTCCACTGATTGCTCAGTTTACCTTGACACGAGCAGCACCGTTCAAAGATCAAAAGTTTCATCGACCTCCGAGTCAGTCCATTGGGAGTAACTACTCACCCGCAGCTGCAAAGCTTCAACTTAATCGTCTGCCACCGCAGCCTCGATTGCCAGAGTTTACTGGCATCTCAAAAGGCAAACGAATAAAGAACAATGTGAATTATTATCGGTAAGTGGAATTCAAATAAAATAGAGATCTTTTGTTTTATTATCTTGAAATTCTGCATCCATTCCCGTTTTCATTCACATGTGTTTTAAAAATAGTAAAAGAGCCCTTTTAAAGCCTACTTCAAGGCGTAGCACAAAATTGTAGGACGGTGCCTAATAGAGATGTGAACATTGGTGCATAGGTGATTTTCGTTGTGTAGATTGAAAACCCTAAAGTTTACGTAATTTAAAGGGCTACTGCAAACTACACACTCCTTTGTCTTAACGATAAACCGTGGGCATCATTGTTATTGGGAATACTTCACAATATTCCGTTTTGACGATAGTAACAGTTAATGAGCGGGAGGTTTCATTGTTTATTGCAATGAAGAAGTGTTTTCTTACCACTTTTGTGGATACAGCTTGGGTCGAGTAACGCTTCCAATACTACCTTACAAAAGTCACATCGTTAATCTGCATCTGTTTACTTTTTGCTAATTGTCAGGAGGAAATGCAACCCGCATATATTCCGAAGAGTTTGCTTAAAAGTTGTCTGAAAGACCTCATACACGCTGAGGTACCACTTACCGACTTCTTGGCTCTGTCCGTAAGAGAAACTACAAGTCGAACGTTAGTTGAAGTGCATTACGGCGAGGTCGGGAGCACTGCCATGCATGAGTCTTTTGAACCAGATAAGAGCACTTGCACAATGGGCAAATTTAATGGGAAGCCAATAGTGAAAACTTTGCAGCCTAGGAAATTCTTGTTTGTTTATTTTACCCACAGCGAGACAGAGGCGGACCGACCGAGATCACCGCTGTCGCAGATGAACGAAATGAAGACCCGGGAGGAAGAGTTTCGTCGACTTACCGGGACACCCTCGGACCGCGACGTTGCAGTGAGAACAGAGGCGTATCCAAAAATAAAGCATTTTTTTCTGGAGAGTTTTTATGCAGTTATAGCAAACTTTATCAGCAATTTTTCCTAAGAAAGGTTTTAAACTCAAATCGTGCGTTTCTTATTTTAAATGTCGGTGTATTTTGAGTCCCTGACCAACGTTTTTTTTCAAAAAAGCCGGAGTGAAATGAACTAACTTTTCCCATTTTCTATTTACACTCTTCATCAGATTTAAATGTCAAATTGAAGTGTAATCTTGGACCCCAGAAGTCATAGGTGGACCTCTTAATAAATGGAAACTAACTTGACTAAGACTTTATTAACATGGGTAAAAATAGTGAATTTCGCACGAACTTTTTTTGCAAAATAAATAAAAAGAGTTTATTTTCATCTTTGATTTGTTGCGTTAACTAGTTACATAGAAAAGTTAAATATGGAATACTATCCCATCACTCCCACCGCCAAATTGTTTTTGCTCCTGTAGGAGCATAACTTTAGTGTCACAGTTTTTTTTAAAAGAGAAGTAAACTGGATGAATTTATTAGTTGCTAAGCCAGATTTCTCAAGGAAAGACGTCTTTTGCACCTGTAGTTCTCCCGACATTTGATTTTGTCGATCAACATTGGAGCGCGCCTCGGAGGTTGATGAAACGCATCCACGACCTATGCATAAATCACCACTGAAATACCAAATAGGTTTAAAATCAAGGAGAGTCCATTATTTGGAAATTTGGAGAATATCCTACCAAACTTATTGAAATTGAACTGACAAGCAGTGGCTCTGAGTGAGGGAAGGGGCAGAAAGAGCGCTCTGTGTTGCCTACACCACCTAATGGTGATGTCTGCCTTGTAGAGATACGTCTACTACATAGAGAACGGTGTGCCAGATAAGATGATCGCCGATCCACCAGAACGACTGTGGGAGGCTTTGGAGAAGAGCGTTCCAGAAGACTTGGTGAGAACTTGGAGTCAATTGGCTGAGAGTCTGCTGGCGGAAATTAACCACGACTACAGAAAAGCCATCAAAAAAGCCACGGGTTGGTCAAATTTCACTAACTGCTTTAGTAATTAAACTTGTGAAATTGGAGAGACGGTTGCATTTTTTTCTGTGGGGGTAAATTATCTACTCATTTCAAATATTTTGCAGTGGATTACATACTTTTGGATCAGGAGGAACATTTACGCCTGTTCATCCAATGGACGCCGGTCCCCTATCCGACTTTCGTCATCAGATCTCCCGTTCCGTGGCATGGAGAGATGGAAAAAAGGGTTAAAGCATGCACCTATGGCTTGTTTGTGTCCTCAGCCATGAGCCTGGCTCTGAATGACCTCTGGTACAGCAAGTGAGTGTCCACGATTGCAGACATGTATGGAGCATGAGGTGGCTATTATGCCTCACGATTATGTTCTCCGACTTTGCTTTGAGGTACGCGAGTTTGCGCTTTGTGGATATCGAGGCAGTAAAGAAGATTGGGGAACCCATGTTGCCGGCAGATTTTGAAAATCTCATCAATCAGCAGTGCTTTGCGGCGCGAGATATCCTCCGGAAGCAGTGAGTTGTTGCAACCTACAGAGCTGAAAGACAAATACCACCCTGGAGTTGGTTGAACCCTTTTGAATGGCCCAAGGGTGATCTAACAGGACATTTTTTTGTACTAACACCCTTTCCAGATGGATTCCAGATTGTGCGAAGAAGTTTGTGGAGCTGCGGCGTCACTGGGCCCACCTCTTGCCGGAGAATCGAAGTTCGTCTCTCAAACAGACTCGTGTTTTCTTCGCCAGCATCGAGGCTCTCATGTCCAATCAGTTGAGAAGCATTGTAGAAGCCTCCATCCACCTGCTCACAGAGTTCATCGAGGAGTACAAGGTTGGCTACCAGTACCCCATTAGTAATTGCCATCTTTTCATGAGGGATATCATGACATTGCTTTGTTCTCACATCAATCGAGTCGTCAAACGCCTTCAAAAATGAATACGAGGAGATGCATTTTGTGAAGACACCAGTGCTGCTGATCAAACTGAAGGCCTCGGATCCCAAAGTCGTCTATTCACCGAGCTTGAGGGAGATTCGGGAACATCTGCTCAAGTGTTTCCAGACCATCACCAATGCAGCCACAAATCTACCAAGGGTTGGTCAACATCCTCCCTTCATTCCTTTTATTTACGTTGCATTTGAAACGCCATGAAGTATAAATGTACGTCATTCCATCGAGAGGCTACTCTTCCTTACGCTCTCCCTCACTTGCCTGCTTCTCTGCGGCCTTAGAGATCGGTTGTTGAACCTAACGGATATGACCTGACCTTGTCTGCTCTGAAAGGTTCAGCCCCTGTGAATAATTGAAGTTTAAATACATTCAGACCTAGAAGGAATTAAGCACTGGATCAGAGGGAATATGCGACTTTTACTCTAACATATGTGCGGTTGTGGTTAAGTGTAGCAGTCGGTTGAGGGTATTCTGCTTTTCTCTATAGGTGGAAACCGAACTTTTTCCCTCCATGGTGAATCAGCCCATCTACATTCGCAGTGTGAACTACCAGGAGGACCTAGTCTCCAAATGCACCGACCGTTCGCTACACGTCTTTCGCCTCAACTCCACCGGCCCCCGACAATACCTCGACTACTATCGTCCGTACGGCAACCTGCTCAACAACAAGGCCGAAATGGAGCTGCGTGCCTTCATGAAGGAGAGACACAATCTACTCACAGCTAAGAAGGTGGGTCACTGTGGTAAGGTGAATGAAGGAAAATTTGATAATATTTTCATTTTCTAGGCTTTAGTTTGAGCCCTCAGTGAGTGCGTTAGCAATGGAATTATAGTGCTAGCTCACAAAACTACCCAACATCAAAGGTAGAATTAATGTGGCCCACCGATCGTTGTCTGAATTAGTGGTAGACCAAACCGACGTGGAAGAACATGCTAGGAGGTTATTAGCATGGCCCAAAGGCTATGCCACGGAGCAGAGGTACAACGCATGGAAAATGGAGGAACCATATAGTTAGAAAAAGGCAACTAGGCTAGCAAATTACTGTGCAGAAACCTTTCCGGTGAGATGACGACAAGTTGATGGAACCTCCACGTATGCACACAATGGAACTGTCTCTTGTGGCTAGGTTGCTCACTTATAAATGCGAATGCTTAGAGTTGGGGAAGCAATTTATGAAATGGCCGTAAAGACTTCGATTGCCGAAGCAAATCAGGTTTGGCGTTGACGGGACTGACAAAATGTTACCACATCTTGAGGGTTGATTTCAGCGACTTGCAAACTGTAGAAATGTGGCATAACAGTACGGACTAACTTTTTAAACACTTTTTCTCTAGAAAAAGGGAATTTTGCAGGAAGGAGACCCTCTGGAGGACCAGCTTGCGGAGAGTTTGAATCAGGTTAAGAAAGTAAGCCAGATAATCTGGATACAGTTTGCTTTACTTGACAGTTAGCATTGTTATTACTAAGGGGATCGGCAGACTGACAGGAGTGAAAGCAGTTTTGGGCTGCTGACAATGAAATCATGCAATTTCGAATCAAAAGATTTTAAGCCTCAAAATTAATGAAATGGCATTTGAATACACCTTTAGGTAGCCACACCTGCAGGGCATAAGGAGAGGGCTTCATCCAAAATAATAGCCACTAAGAAAGGAGGTTTGATTGGTACAGTAGACTGTAAAGTATAGCACGTCCTTGACGAGCTTGTCCTCATGAAGAGGTACTTCATCCTCCTCCAACTTTGCCAATTGGAATTCTTTTTAATGATACTTTGATTCGTTGACACCGAACCCCTATTTGCACATTTTCAGCAACTGGACGCTTATAGGGCTTTGAAGAGGGAAATACTGGGAATGCGTTTCACCGTTCCACTTCAGCTCTTCTGCCTAGACTGCAAAGGGGTCAATCTGAATTTGGCAGGTAGAGTTCAAAAATTGCGTGACATCCTCTCCAACTTCGAGCTGGATGAAGCGAGAGAGACCAACCGAAGGTAGGCACATGCCCACAAAGTGACACATTATAGACAGCCAAGATAGGTTAGGCAAATGCCTTGTCCACGTTCTGGTGTTGTGTGACGGTCAAGGTGTTGGAGGTGGTTGTGACAAGCAAATCCTTCTTCAGCGGAGCTGGCATTCTCCACGGTGATTAAATGATGAAAAGCAGAGAATCCATTCTTCGTTATATCGTCTCGACTACAGGCTTTTGGATAATATAACCACACCATTATCAAGCTTCGCTTTATATTTTGTGGGCACAAATGGCAGATTTTAAAATTACACTAGTGCCTGCAGGAAAGCTTTTAATGGCTCGATTAAGGTACTCCAGTAGCTGATGCCGTATCTAGCGACTACCTTGAATTGTGGTTGCTGGGTGTGGAAGTCCAACACCCACCGATGAAGAAGTGGTCTTTGTGGCAGCGAAATGTGCTTCATCGTCAGCCTGTCGCTAAACGATGCTCCTCATTTTTTCCACGCCAGGAATATTCAGCAAGACGAAATAATCGAGTTTTTAGAGGCTAAAATGCACACTCTCTGTTCTGTCTAGTTAAATCAACTTCATTAGTCTTTCGCAATAATAATTTTCAAATAGACCTCTCTGTTAATTCACGTTTATTTCGAGGTTGAGTCGCATTCAGTCAGTTTTTACTTGTTTGTCTTATTCTTAGCTAAGGTTCCTCAAACGGTAAGTGAGTTATTTCCACAAATCGGGCCTGCTACTGGAAGGGAGCTTCTTTGAGCACAGACGATCAATCATCAATCCAGGCTCATTCGCTGTTCAAATTCATTCATGACCGAGCGCTTCAGTTGACTGCGCTTTCAGTCTATCTTTGTCGTCTGCAGTGATTGAGTTAAGCAATTCTGATTAAACTCTGATTATTAAGAGAACAGAAATTTAGAGCACGGCGGAGCCACTTATCTCGGAAGGCCAAAATAGATAGTCTGTGCATTTGCGTGCTCAGTTTTATGTGTCAGGTCCAAACATACGAATATTAAATGGAAAGTTATGGTGGTCCATAGGGTTACAGGCAGTAGAAACTACATGTGATTATTTTCTGTTCAATTACTATACTATTTAAGGTAAGACATCCACTTCTCTCAGCAAAACCCAAATAAGTAGTATTTACCGATAGCACTAAAAAAGCTTGAGTTATTGCGTACCTAATCTTCGACCCGGAAGAATGCATCTTCATGCAATAATAAAAGGAGACAAATGATTGAACGACATCAAAGTACAGCAAGTCACTAGTTTTTGAGTGTAAACAAGATACAAACGGTTGTTGTTGTCAAACCTGGAGAATAAACCCACTTTTATACCTTACCGAAATCCACAAAAAGTCGTAGATGGAATCTTACAACCATCAATTACGCGTTGATAACTATGTATCCTGTAGTAAACCACTAAATTGCGGAATTTTAAGTGGCATCTGAGTATGCGATACGCCTTGTAGTATATGTCGCCGTTACGAAGCCATCACGAATAAGCTGAGCGAGGAGCCCGCCAACACAGAGGCACTGGTGAATCTTCAAGAGTACCTCAAGGATACGCAAAACAAGACGGTCTTTCGATTGCAAGCCGAAGTAGCGGAATCGGCAGGACATCTCAGTTTCCTCCTCGATTACACCTTCATATCGGGTAGGGCAGCATCCCTTGATGCTTCTTAAAACAAAAAATTAAACTGTTTTGTTTCATGCTGTAAATGGTTGTGAGTTGCCAAGGGATCTGAGAAGAATCTTAAGATGAATCAACGCGATACATGTATTTCTTTACACCCTAACTTCAAACAAAATTGACCCTATTTGACTAGAGGACGACATTCGTATGAACACCAACCTCTTCTACTGGCCTCACTACATCAAGCAGGTGTTCGATGTGGCCAACTCTCGTCTGGCCAGTCTTCAAGACATCGCCGAGGACGCCCTTCGTGCTCGCATCCTTGCACTGGAAAAACGGATTGTCGGTTCTTCCGACCACGTCCAGATTATGCAGAAGAGGGAGACCTTATCTCAAGATGAGATCAAGAAAGCTAATGCCACACTTGATAGCTTTGCGACCCTTGTGGGTGAATTCAACGAGGAGGCCGAGGCTATCGCTAGGTGGGGTAAAACATTGGGCCAAACCTACCTCTGGAACTATCAGCAAGGGTGGTATCTTGAAGCTTGTTTTGTGTTTTTAAAGAGAGGAGAGACTGCTACAGCTTGAAGAGAGTGAGTTTCCACAGATTGTCGAGATGCGGAAGGCGATGGAGCCCTACGAGAAGTTGTGGCGAACGGCACAGGACTTCGAGGAGAAGAGCAAGGCCTGGTTGGCTTCACCCTACTGGAAGGTGGATGCTGAGGCGGTGGAGACAGAGATCGCGGAGATGTACAAAACTATCCATAGGCTAACCAAAATCCTTATTGACCAGCCTTCGTCTTTGAAGGTGGCACAGAAACTGAGGGTAGGTGAAGGATGAGATGATACTCTGTCAATGGGCGGATGTTCCTAATGATTAGTTTGCGAAAGAATCATTGCCTTTTCCGTTCCCTGCACACAGTTAAGCAATTATGCCATCAAATTTACGCTACGTCTGCGATTGAACTCGAAACCCAGAGAGGGAGCGATAAGTTTTCGTGCATCTAAACTACCAAAATTCTACTGAATTAACCAATAGGGAATCCTGGGCTGTGACAGAAATGGCGTAAACAAAGCACTGTAACCTCGATCCCTGCTTTCCGCCTTCTATTGACAGGCAAAGATCGAGAAATTTTTGGAGTACCTGCCGACAATGCAGGTGGTGTGTAACCCAGGTATTCAACAACGTCATTGGGAGCGCATGTCAAAGGTGGTGGGTTTCCATGTGCTACCAACTCCGGAAACGCCACTGTACAACCTCATTGACCTCGGACTGGAAGAATTTCTGCCCCGTCTGGAGGAGATTGCAGCGGCTGCGGCGAAAGAGCACAAGTTGGAGACCGCGCTGCACAAAATGAAGTCCGACTGGGCAGCCATGCGATTTGAACTGCTGCCGTATCGCGATACTGTGAGCCCCAATCGTTCATATTTCCCTCTCCTCTCGTACACTCAGAACCCAACTGAGCTCAGGGAATGGGAAATGTTCGACATTATTACCACGCGATATTGCTTTATTTTTTGAAGGAAGGCGCATTTATCAAATGGTCTTATACAGATAATACCATTCAGCCTCCAGATTCTACAGTTCCAGCTGTTCAGCAATTGTTTGGAGGGCTTATGAAACCGATTCCTTAGAAATGCAAGGGTGTTGTAATGTCTACTTCACTTTCCTTTTTCATAGGGCGTGTGCATCCTCTCAGCAGTTGACGACATTCAGGTGCTGTTGGACGACCACGTGATTAAGGCGCAGACAATGCGCAATTCCCCCTACATCAAACCCTTTGAGGAGGAGATGCGGGCGTGGGAGAACAAACTGGTGACCATGAACGAGATCATCGATGTCTGGCTTAAGGTCAATTCTCAATAAACTAGTTAATTCCCTCACTTGTTCATGCATTCATGGTGGAGATCGGATGTGGTCTAGAGTTTTTTTTGAGTGTCAGAATACCACTTTCTCACTCGTTATCCAACGGAGAGAAAAGTCGCAAGTCTCTTGTTCACATTATATAGGTGCAAGCGACATGGCTCTACTTGGAGCCCATATTCTCATCCGAGGATATTTTGGCCCAGATGCCGGAGGAGGGTCGCAAGTTCGGCGTGGTGGATGTGCTCTGGCGCGAGATAATGGCGGAAGCGGCGAAGAATTCATCTTGTCTTGTAGCCACCAATCAACGCGACATGCTGCGCCGACTCACCGATGGGAATTACCTGCTAGAGGAGATTCAAAAGGGACTCAACGACTACTTGGAAAAGAAACGTCTCTTCTTTCCTCGGTGAGTCAATAACATCGTCTGGATTGGGATATTATAGTGTGGCTCGTGCATCGAAGTCTGATTTCGTAAAAACACAGAAGAGTCAGTTAGACAGCAAGAGCAGAGCCGTAGAGACTGAATGGCGGAAGTATGAAAACGTTCACATAGCTACACGTAGGAGCAGACTTCTGGTGTTCCTGCATCACTTTCCAATCCAGCAATAGTGATTCGGTGTCAAACATTTCCACAGGATTATCTATTGCTCTCGTCGATGGCAAACGACCACATTTCGAATGACAATGGCTTTTTGTAAAAAAAGACTCAATTGATGAAATAAGCTCTGCAAAATGAAATACTGGGGTTTCCCTTCCACTTACCCTCCTCTTCGGTCCTCTTCGCTATTTGAATGGTGTCCAGTTCTTGTACCCAATCAAGAGTCTGGCTTAGAGATTTAAATGATCATTTGCCACTTTTGTAGAAGTAATGTGAGTTGGTCTCTCAATGGACGGTTTGAAGTCCTCCAGTAAAAGCTCCGTCTTGTCTCCCGGTGTTAAAAAAATTTCAATTGAATTATGTTCAAACGGTCCATTTAATCCTTTCGCGGATCCAGGCACCCTTAGGTGTCGAGTTTTGACGATGTTAAGCCTCAAGAAGGCTACATGTCTGGGTTATTCTCACCACTAAAACTGCTTCAAAATCAGTGTACTGGGAACTTCTTTATAGGTAAGGTTTTTGGTTAAATCTTACTGTTCAGTGAAGAGGATCGCTTTATGGGCATACTGAGGTCCGTGATTCGTAATTTCTCTCAATTTGAAATCTTAAACAGTTACAAACACGTTGCTGTGCACGATGAAGTTGATCAACTGACATTTTTCTTTGTTATCTTGGAGTACATCAGCCTCATGGCATGTGCTTTTCAGTTTCTTCTTCCTGTCAAACGACGAGCTACTGGAAATACTCTCGGAGACCAAGGATCCCCTCCGTGTGCAGCCGCACTTGAAGAAGTGCTTTGAGGGTATAAGTGCACTCACTTTCACTGATCAACAGGAAATCATCGGTATGATGTCAGCTGAGGGTGAAATGGTGCCGTTTGTCACGAAAATCTACCCTGCTAAGGCAAAGGTGAGTGTGCATGTTTATCTGTTTTCTCATTGGTTCTTTTTGACCTGCGTGCGGGTGCTGCCATAGCAACGTGATGGAAGCTAATAATGCGATTTAGTGGCATCACATTAAAATCACATAATTCAACTCTATTTTGCGGCAAAAGGAGGCTGATAATAGTAGAGAGCAGATAAAATATGCTTTTTGAGAATGCAATGCGTACTCTAAAACTGATCACCGTTTCCCCAAACATGCATTATATTCGATCCTTTAACTTATTAAAATATTTCAAAGGCTTTATGCTAATGGAAGGCTTTGCCTTTAGATGCGTAATCACAGAAAGCGTTAGACCTCATGAAAAAATAAGTTTTTTGCTGCTAGAAGAACAGAAATGCTGCCGAAAGTCAGTTGATCTCCTGTGTGCTTTGATGCGGCTCCATTTTGGAGTGCGAAATGAATCATTCATCGGAAAAGTTTGTATGCAACCAGGTTTTGTATCTAAAGTGCAAAATTTCCACTTACTCTTTTAAGAAATCTATCACATTCAATAAGATAAAGTAGCTTGCAGGATATTTTATAAACCGATCAATGGGTAAGTATTTTGACTGCTTAAAAGGACGAGCACTGAAGGGTGTGCAACGCTATTTCTTGATAGGGTATGGTGGAGAAGTGGCTCCTGCAAGTTGAGGAGATGATGGTTCAAAGTATTCGCAAAGTCATTGCTGACAGCATCGAGGCTTACTTGTTGACGGTGCGAGAAAAGTGGGTCCTTGATTGGCCAGGCCAAGTAAGTCTCCCATTCCATCAAAATGGGCGTACATCGCTTACCGCTGGAGCACTGATCAGAACTTTACCGTTCTCCTATAGGTCGTTTTGTGCGGCTCCATGGTTCACTGGACCAGCGATGTTCAAAAGGCCATATCGGATCAGAAGCTGCTGCCACAGAAGTTGAAATGCGATAAACAGATTGAAGATATTGTGGAGTTGGTAAGAGGACAGCTTACGAGTGGAGAACGCCTCACTTTGGAAGCTCTCATCGTTCTCGACGTGCATGGTATGCCACACATTAAGTATCCAGAAATTCACAAAGGAAACTGCCTCAAATAGCCATAATCTATGAAACACTTTGAAGATTTCTACTGGTCAATTAATTAACTTGACTAAGTTTGTTAGGAGGTGAATTCTGAACTATCTTAGGTAGCAATGCAACAGAATAGAGAAAGATTTCCGGAAGTTAGTCTTCTTAGAAATGGTATTTTTGACTAAAAGTTGTTTGGTCTCTGATTACACATGGAGACCTCCTTGCGAGGTATTTTCCACCCCTTGTACGGGATGAATATTGATGATTCCTGATGGGTCACGCAAGGTCATTGTAAATGGTATTGGACGGTTTATGCTATACTCATAAACAGGGCGGCATGTGGTGTGACTTGTGGAAATGTTGCAAATGCAACGTCTTAGATGCAGTGTAGACCATAAGGGGCTACTCTTTGGTGTGCTTTCCTTCAGTTCCCTGCTCTTTTCGAGGCCTCAGGTTGGTTGAACTTGGTGAGCTTGAATCCAGCTTGCCTACTTTACGAAAGGAGTTCAATTTGCTTCCATGGCTGGAGCTTCTTGTAGAACCTTTGCCATCCAGAAGTGGTTTTAACAATCTCGTGTGATTGTGATGCGAATAGATCACTCAACGAAGGACGGATTATGTTTGCGAGGGCCTCCAATTCTCAATTCTGAAAGCGAATCGCGTGTCGCCACTGACGAGTTAAAACAAACTTTTAATGCTGCAATGTTTAATGTGTACGCTTGCACCAACTAAGGGAAATTTGTGGTGTAAGATACTCCCTAATGGATGACAATACGTTTGGACAGCTGCAATGTAGCCTTCTCCATTTTAATCCCCGAAAAAGAAATATTCGTTTTTGTCCTCAAAGTCAAACCCAACACAAGACCTCACGTAACTGACTCCTGAGAGGATTTTTACCCTTCATCATCTCCAAGTTATGACCGTGGCCTTCAGTATCCAGCACTCACATGACCACGTGAAGTAGACAGGTAGGGCATCAAGGTGAGGCAGGCGTGGCTAAGATCAAGGGCTTCGCCTCCAAGGTCAAAGAGCTTCCTGTGGAAGTGACATTCTTCATTTTACACTTAATAAATAAAATGTCTTCAGTAGCTTCCTTTTTATTGCTTCGGTTTATTCTAAAAATTGCACTAAATAATTTGGCAATCCTGATTAATCCTCTTGAAATTAGATCGGAAATTCTCAATACGGAGGACAGCATAAACCTCAGCATTGATGATAAGTGGAGAATCCCCTAGCTAAAAATATATCATAAGACTCTTGCTCATGAATGTTTGTGCAATTTACAGCTTTTGAATGAGCTACGCACCCTAGTTTATGAAATGTGGCGACAAAAAACGCGCACGTTTTCACCAGGAAAGCCCTACTAATTATGCATTTAGTAGCATTCAGCAGCATTGATTTATTCATCGAGTACAAGGAGAGAATGTGCGTGATAATTCAACCAATGAGGCACGATGAAGTTGAATAATTAGTGCGTTTGGACTAAATCCGGCGTTTAGAAGTCTCTTCATAGTGTCGGTTTATTTTAGAAATTTATATCATGAAAGGAACTGTGTTTTTCGTTTGGGCTGCCCTCCATTTGTTGATTTGATCACATTAGCGCCCGTAAGTGGTGGTGAAATTTTATTCCACCACAGTGTTAAAACCCATTTTATCAAGATGTGTTAGCCCTTAGCCACGTAATAATTAGGGCTAATTTCTCTAGGCACCATTAGAATGATGCTAAATGATGAAGCATGTTATCTTTACAATACCAGCAATGATTTCCTTTAAAAGACAATGTAATTGCATTTCGTTAAGCTCGAGACGTGGTCGCGGAGTTGGTGAAGGCGGATACTAGCTCTATCACCGCATTTGAGTGGTTGAGTCAGCTGCGCTACTACTGCTCCGCCAAGGAGAACCACACCATCTATGTCCAACTCATCACCGCGCAAATCACCTACGCGTGAGTCCTTCCACCAGCCGCGCCTCGAATTTCGTAGCCCCAGTCATGTGCTAGAGCCTGACTCCTCCTCCGTAGATTATGAACCTGCCAAGTCATCAACCGTGTTCCAAAACCCGGTGAACCTACTTGGGGTGGAGCGCGACTGCCTCTCATTGCTCACCGAAGATTTGATTTGATAGCATAGCATTTATAGGAGCAAAATAAAGTCTATACACGTTTATAAGTAATCCGAGGCAAAAGATTCCGCGATTCCCGTGTTCGCGGGCTGCAATGGCTTCTATGGTTTGTTTAAGCGATTAACTTGGCAAACTGTTCAACATAAATAAAAATCATCCTCTTCTCAACTCAGTGTTCTAATGCCAAAAACAAAAAATGGCGTTAAATTTTGTCAAGTATTGTTAATGCTAAAAAATGAAATGAGCTAAGCTTTCTGTTGAACAATTTGCCAGACTTCCAGAATAGTCTGCTTTGGCGATTTCAGTTGTGAATATCTCGGTAACACACCGCGTCTGGTCATCACACCCCTGACGGATCGCTGCTATCGCACTCTCATGGGTGCCATTCAACTGAATCTCGGTGGGGCGCCCGAGGGACCCGCAGGGACCGGAAAAACGGAAACATCCAAGGTACTTGACTCTGCAGCCATTGGCATGTAACAGTGCTTGTAGGGTCCGTGAAGTATTGTCTTATGAGCATATGCCATTTACCTACTGGATTTGTGATGAAGGTGGTGGGATTTAAAAACGTAGACATTCGTCCTTATGAATGGCACTAGCTGTAGTTAATGTCTTCTAGCCCCCTAAATTGCGGACGTGTTTCAACAAGCACATTCTCCTAGCGGTCCTTTGTCACTACATATACGGATTCAGCAAGCTCAACAGTCGTGTACCTTTGTGTTAAGTAGTAAATCCAAAAGTCAAAAAGATTTTCAAATTATCGGTGCAGACGGAACACTTCTGATCGAAATGCCAACCATATAAACGGCAATAATTCATAGACAGTAACTTTGATAGTACTGTTGCAACACTTCAACGTGAATCTGCTCTAATGGGTTGACTTCTTTCAAAGGATTTAGCCAAAGCAGTGGCGAAACAGTGTGTCGTCTTTAACTGTTCAGACGGTCTGGACTACAAAGCGATGGGAAAGTTTTTCAAGGGTCTCGCCCAATCGGGTGCTTGGGCGTGTTTCGACGAGTTCAACCGCATTGAATTGGAGGTGCTCTCCGTAGTGGCGCAACAAATTCACTCCATCCAGATTGCTATTGCTCAAGGCCTCGAGCGCTTCGTTTTCGAGGGCACTGAACTGCAGTTGGATCCCACTTGCACCATTTTCATCACCATGAACCCTGGCTACGCTGGTCGGCAGGAACTGCCCGACAATCTGAAGGTGGGTGGCTCTCTAAGCCTCAAGCATTGTTTTTACTGCCATCCAACTCGGTGGAAATGGTGATCAAGGTGAATGAATTGATGTGGTGTCTATGTACAGGTACTCTTCAGATCTGTGGCCATGATGGTGCCCGACTACGCCCTCATTGGCGAGATTTCTCTCTACTCAATGGGCTTCGTTGAAGCAAAATCGTAAGTCGTATTTACTACTTAGGAAAAAAAATTGTCAAATTTGCAAAGATCCAAAATAATGAGCTTTGTTATTGCCCAAATATTTTTAAAAAAATGTCTAAATGCACCATTCAAATGTCAGGTAGTCAGGTAAGTGAAGTGAAATTTTGATTGCCTAGCAAATGGGGAACTGCATCTGAAATGCATGTTTTGGTCCCAAACGAAGGGTCTGTATGGCGAGGCATGATGAAGACCTGACTTGCACCTCACCTTTTAACTCAAGTAGCATTCTATGACTTGATAGGTGTCAATAAAGCCACTTTTGTTTATCAATTTATCTGAAAAAAGCCCCTCAGGTCCAAATGAACGGCATAAGCCGGATGTCATACCGTGGTCACGCGGTACTATAAGAGCAGGTTAGTATCATTGTCATAAGAAGATTCTTGGTAGCTTCTACTGAGTGAAGCGAATAAAGAGGTAAGGGGATTACGCCTTTTTTTCCCGCTATCTTAGCCTCTCAAGCAAGATTGTAGCGACCTACAAGTTATGCAGCGAGCAGCTCTCCTCCCAGCATCACTACGACTACGGCATGCGTGCGGTCAAGTCGGTGCTTACTGCAGCGGGTAATTTGCGGCAGACCTGTTCTGGGGACGAGGAAGAAAGTCAGCTCGTCCTTAAAGCTATCATTGACGTGAATTTGCCCAAGTTTCTGGCACAGGACATTCCTCTCTTCGAGGGCATCATCTCCGATCTCTTCCCTGGAGTCCATCTCGCTGAAACCGACTATTCCGCCTTTATGGAGGCAGTAGAGGAGGCTCTAGCCACTCGACACCTGCAATCTGTGCCCTGGTATACGGAGAAGATTTTGCAGATCTACGAGATGATTCTTGTTCGTCATGGGCTCATGATTGTCGGGGATCCTTTGGGAGGGAAGACACAGGCTTACCAAAGTCTTGCGGATGCTTTGACCCAACTTGGGGAGACAGGAGGCATGGGAGATGAAAGTGAAGTACATTTTGGGATAATTAATCCAAAGTCGATCACAATGGGGCAGTTGTACGGCCAGTTTGATGCGGTGTCTCATGAGTGGTCGGACGGTGTGCTGCCGGTGTTGTACCGAAGATACGCCCTAGCACAAGATGACCACCGTAGGTGGGTGATTTTCGACGGTCCAGTGGATGCAGTGTGGATAGAGAACATGAATACTGTGTTGGATGACAACAAGAAACTGTGTCTCATGTCTGGCGAAATAATTGCCATGTCCAAACGCATGAATATGATTTTCGAGCCAGCAGATCTAGAACAGGCAAGTCCGGCCACGGTGTCGCGGTGTGGAATGATTTTCATGGAACCCTCGCAATTGGGCTGGAGGCCGATGATGAACTCATACATAGCCCATGGATTGCCCCCGGTGTTGAATGAGGAACACAGGGCGTTGTTGAGGGACCTCTTTGAGTGGTTGGTGGACCCTTGTTTGGAGTTTATCGCCAATCAGTGCAGTCAACTGTTACCAATTTCGCAGCTACATGCGGTGAAACAGCTCATTACACTCTTCGATGCTCATTTGGACCCGATGAGGGAGCTGGGAGCTCGGGAAGCTAATATCGAAGGTAGGTCACATTTGTGCTTCGCAAACATCAGCACCTACAGACTGGACGATACCAGCTACGGAAAGTAACAGTGGATGTTGCCTTTAGAAGGATGGGTAGTTTGGCATTCAGAAGCCCAAGTGATTGTTCGCTCTCAGTCAGTCATTCCTGCGCTTTGAAGTGTTAGAATTCTAAGAGCCCTAGTTACTGGGAACTAGCATGTCGGCTTAGCCTTGGTCAAGTTTTCTAAAGCTTAACAATTCCATGTTACGCAGATGAGGAAGCCGACCAGACCGGTCAAGGCAGCTACGGTTTGACTGAGCAGACAATCACTCTCTGGCTGCAGGGCCTCTTCATCTTTAGTCTCGTGTGGAGCCTCGGTTCCGCACTTTCATTTGATGAGCGCGCACGCTTTGATGTGATGCTCCGCGACCTCCTCGCCGGTTCTGGCACCGACCGCGAACGTCCGACCACGTTGAAGTTATCGGGAAAGAGCAACGCGCTACCCGATCGCCTGACCGTCTATGACTTCGTCTTTGAGCGCAAATCCACAGGCAGCTGGATTGAGTGGGCTGCCCGACTTGCTACCCCTGAGTTGGGACGCGATGAGTTACCGCAGGACATGATTGTACCCACCATAGAGACTGTCCGCATGTCTTACTTTCTGGACCTCTACTTGTCTCACCGCATTCCTATGCTGGTTGTTGGGTATACTGGTAAGTTGTCGACTTGGAAACAAGGTTACATTATGAGAAAGATATGGGTATTTGTTAGTAATACCCGAGTCACCCAATTCTTCCTCTTTTTCAACTATCCCCCTTACCATTCACCTTTGATTTGGAACTTGATGCCTTCTTTGTTGATACACAGGCACTGGAAAGTCGGTTTTGGTGAATCAACATCTGGTGAATCTTCCCAAAGAGGTCTACATTCCAAATACACTGAACTTCTCGGCGCGTACTTCGGCCAACTTGACACAGGACATCATTATGTCACGGTTGGATCGTCGACGACGCGGAGTCTACGGCCCACCGCCAGGCAAACAATGTGTTGTCTTTGTGGACGACCTTAACATGCCCGCCAAGGAGGTCTATGGTGCTCAACCGCCCATTGAACTGCTCAGAATGTGGATCGATCACGGGCACTGGTACGACCTGAAAAGCAACGGCAAGCAGTTTCTTGTGGATGTGGTGAGTGCTGGTGAAAATATTGCACACACAGCAGTGCTATAGGCTCAATAGGGCTGCAGGCTCAGTCTGTACTGACGAAACCCTCATAATGTTTTTTTGTTCCATGAAGGTATGAAAGTCATTGATAAGGAAGCTGGATAAACAGGCCAAATTCAGTTGGGCTGTCCTCCAAATACCCTTGGAGGAAATCATTTGCGCTCGTAAAAAATATGGGAACTTGGGCATTTGTTGTTTATTTTGCCTTGCTCAACACACTGAAGTGACATGTAACTTTAATGTTGTCGCATTGAGAAACGAAAAGACTTTTCGATGTTTACCTTCACAACCTAATCAACGCATGATATGATAAACCTTAAAGACCAGTCTAGGTGAGGAAATAAGTAAGCGTGTTTTTGCTTTTGCTTAGACTTCTCTTTTCACATTTTTGAAGACAAATTTCTTGCCTTATTTTCAGCTCTTCCTTGCTGCCATGGGTCCACCGGGTGGAGGAAGGAACGACATCACCTCGCGCTTCACACGTCACATGAACGTTCTAGGCGTGAATGAGTTCAACGACGCGACAATGAGTCGCATCTTCTCCATCATTGTGGATAAGCACTTTGCACGCGGCTACGATTCTCAATTTAGTCGACTTTCCAAGGTTAGTAGGTCCTGTTAAACTCCTTCCTGAAATTAACAAATAGTATATTCAGTTTTAACCCTAACTGTCGCCAAAATGACAAGCATGAGAATTGAAAAAGACGTAAACTTAGATTACCAATGCTTTTGAGGGATTACACCTTGTAGATTATGGTTCAAGCTACGCTGGAGACGTACAAACGCGCCATCGCCGTGTTTCTACCCACCCCAGCTAAGTCGCATTACGTCTTCAACCTACGCGACTTTGCCCGAGTCATCCGCGGTGTTATGCTAGTCCCTCCATCCTGTATGAAGGAGAGCGATAAGTTTATGCGCCTCTGGGTCCACGAGGTGAGTGGTTGCTGGTTACTTTTCTACCTATTTGCCATCTGTGATCCATAACTTTCATTTCTCCCTCAATTTTGTGATCACAAAAGATAAAGGACTTTTCTGATGCATTCGGCGCACATGAGTTCCGAGAAAACATGTTGTATTAGTAGAATCATTGAAGACAATCGGCTTGCGGGCCTTCGGATCCATGAGCTGTGTTACTATTGGCCAGGTTGATCATAGGTGTGTCAATTTTGGGATCTACCAAAAGGTACAGGCAACTAGCATGATTCTTGCTTACCTAAGCGATGCTGACCAGTCACCGACATTTTCGCAGACGAGGTATATTATTCAGGATCACCGGTAACTACGATAGTCTTTCACTAAAATGCTTGGCTAAATATTCTTATAATTTGCAAAACATTTATAAGTAACGAATGGAAACAACCCCAGATTTACATCGTCATTCGCAGAAGGCACCAAACGTATCACTTTTTCTTCATAGGTATACCGTGTGTTTTACGACCGCCTAACCTTGGAATCCGACCGCGAAAAGTGGTTTGAAATTGTCAAGGAGACCCTCAATTCTGTCTTCAAGGTCACAATAGACAATCTTTTGGGCTACTTGAGATCGTCTGATGGTAAAGTAACCGATGAGGATGTACGCTCCCTGATGTTCGGAGACTACATGACTGATGATCAGGTCTACGACGAGGTGGCGAGCATGCAGGAGTTGAGGCAGCGAATGCAGTACTTTCTTGACGACTATAATTCAGTGACAAAGACTCCCATGAACCTTGTGCTCTTTCAATTCGCTATGGAGCATGTCAGTCGGGTGGCTCGTGTGCTAAAGCAGGATGCAGGTCATTGCCTTCTTGTTGGTGAGTGGTTTTGCTGGCTTTGTGAATGTTTCTTTTGGTGCCTGGTATGGACTGACATGCATGTGTGAACACGGACTAACCGAACCCCCAATCGGCAAACCAAAGAGATAAAGACCTCTGAATAGAAGTTGGCCTTACTACTCACAATCCGATGTCAGTAATATATGGGGCTTGGTGGACCATGCAAATAAGTTCCATGGTGGTTAGAAAATCCTAAAGTTGCTCAATTTGACTCAAGGCAGGGCTAGTCTCCAAAGGAGTGGTGTTTTGCTAATTTGCCCCTAGGTGTGGGTGGCAGTGGACGGCATAGTGCTGCCCGCCTTGCCGCACACATAGCCGACTACGAGTACTTCAGCATTGAGATCACACGCAACTATACTGCGTCCGACTGGCGAGAGGACATGAAGCGCCTGCTGCTGAAGGCGGGACTCACCGGCAAGTCCACTGTTTTCTTCTTCTCCGACGGACAGATCAAAATGGAGTCCTTCATGGAGGATGTCTCCATGCTTCTCAACTCGGGGGATCTGCCAAACATCTTTCCTGCCGATGAGAAGGCTGAAATACTCGATAAATTGCAGTCAATAGCTAGAGAGACTGTAAGTCGAAATGTGAATGACATTATAAAGCGTAAGTTCCATGAAACACTTTTGTTTACAGTGCACAGAATGGTTATGTAACTGATAGCACAGATAGCATACAACCAAGTCCGATTTTGAATTACTGGAAAGGATAAGATTGCCATTCTGATCGTAAGTGATAGCTATGAGTTTTGGCAATCAAGGACGCCCCCAATTCACCTATCAATTCTCGGCTCTAGGCCTGCGTGGGCTTTATTTGATACCTAACAAAATTTGGCACCAGTGTTGCCTCCTGTTTTCACTTGTCGCTGCGTTCTTGTCCAGTACTCATTTACTCACTACCAACAAAGAATAAAAGGGACTCAAGCTCTATCACAACTGCACGAACTTTTAAAAAGCCAGTTACCAGACCGCCTTTGTGTAGTTTTACTTGTTTCCCAAGTGAGAATAACACTGAAGAGAAATAATTGGCTACAACAAGGTCAAATCTTCTGTCGGTATGGGGTTATAATGAACCTCAAACCACTACTGGGGGATCCCTGTAGGCTGTTATACCCTTAATGTTTTTCTTACTACCTTTCCATGGCTACGGGAACAAGTTTCATCCACATCATATCACTGTAATTGGAATGCCCAGATCAAGCATGATAAAAAAAGGGCAATTGATGTGCTTGAAAACATTCAATCCTCACTAACGTGGTTTGCCTTTTCAAAATGTAGGTCGGGTCTGATGATGTGAGTTTGCTGTTCACTTGCACGATACACACTTTGCACGTCTCGTTTGACTACACACTTTCAATTATCCACTTTTTGTCACTTTGATTGATGCACTCCTCCGAATGGGCGGCAACTGCACGCGTGACAAGTCGTCTATTTCATGGAACAGTTTAAAATGATGCTATCCGAGTTCATTGAATTTCATTGATGGGGATGTTATTTCATCGCTAAATTAGTCATCAAAACGAATAACATAAATGCCAATTTCCGTATATTCTTTCCAGAAATTTCAAATACCAAAAATGAGGTTAGTTGTAAAGTGTCAACTTTTGAGCTTATATCTAGTGGGAAGGTGATAACTGGTTGTGACAGTCTTATCTCAGCGAGCAAAAGGTAGCTTGGAAAACGCTCAGCAGTTAATTCATTTTGCCTATATAGACAGCACAAACCCATTCGGTTAAATAGTGTTGCCTGACGTCTCTGTCAAGTCGTCTTCAATGAATTTCATTTGAGTTGGGCATGTGACCACCACTGACTTAGAGGAAGAGCTGGAAACTGTGAAGCCTTTAATGTGTAGTGCATTTGACCTCCAATATCTGTTTAAGCAAAGGAGAGTTGCTGTACAATGTGTTCGGCAATTATGTAACGCTTCTGCATCTTTGGGTGCTAAATAATGAAAAGGAAGCTGGGAGGTGATATTTCCTTCCTCTTTGTCCTCTAATGCTTTTTTGCATGAACTGCGACACGTTTGACTTAGAGTTTTCTTTCAAACAGACTGCTAAATTCAGAAGTGGAGAAAACACATATCATCAAGTAGCACGCAACTAATGATGAAATTGCCTCCAAAAGAGATCCTGCACTACCCTCCTCAGTATTCGCCTTGTTCACTGCTTACGCCTCCTACGTAGTTGACCTGTTCAAGGAGTAATATTTAAGTTCAAACGCCTAACCAGTGACTCGCAGGTCAAATATTTAGTGATATTTTGAGCTAGTTAAATTGCATTGACTTAGACCACAAAACTTGAGTGTCTGTAGCCCATTTGACACGTGAGTTCCATTAAAGTAAATACACTTGAGGTACTTAAAGGCAACCAAGAATTAAAATCTGTCAGCGTCAGCTCTCACTATTAGCATGTCGGGAAATGGTAGAGAGCACTGGAATTAAGCCCTTTTCTACCAACTTTTGAGTACATTTAGGCGCCTGTAATCTAAATTACCCTTTCATGAATACACTAGGGCAAAAAGCTGGAGAGTTCGCCGTTGACACTCTACAACTACTTCATCGAGCGCGTGCGTAAGAACCTCCACATCGTGCTAGCCATGAGTCCTATCGGCGACGCCTTTCGCAATCGTTTACGCATGTTCCCTTCCCTCATCAACTGCTGCACTATCGACTGGTTCCAGGTAAGGCCTCGAGTAATTGTCCAAAGAATGAGTAGAAGTTGGTTTTTCGAACATACTTGTATCAGATCTCTGAGGTAACATGTGTTACTTTTTTTACTGACTTCCGCCTATGCATTTGGCTTTTTTTTCGTAATTAATGGTTAGTGAACTAGCGTTCCATTCTGCCCTACAGGTCTGGCCGGAAGACGCACTGGCGATGGTGGCAAACACCTCGCTCTCCACCATTGAATTGGAATCCTCCATTCGTGAGTCTATCGTCACAATGTGTAAGTACTTCCACGAGAGTGTTCGCCTCCTCTCTGAGCGTTTTCTAGCCGAGCTGCGTCGACACAACTATGTCACACCCACCTCCTATCTCGAACTCATTCGAACTTTTAAGCAATTATTGCAGCGCAAGCGCGATGAACTCTCCACTTTGCGTAACCGCTACCTCAGTGGACTGGATAAGCTGGACTTTGCGTCGAAAGAGATTGGCAAGATGAAAGAGGAATTGGTGCGTTTGCAGCCTCAGTTACTAGCCACCGGTGCGGAGACTGACGCCCTTCTAGCCCGTGTCGCGAAAGATGCCGTGGAGGTGGAGGCGCAGCGCACCATCGTCGCCTCCGAACAGCTTGCCGCCAATCAGCAGGCAGCTGCGGCACAGGCGATCAAGGATGAGTGTGAGGCAGATCTGGCAGAGGCGCTACCCATTCTCAACGACGCGCTGGCTTCTCTAGACACACTGAAACAGAGTGTGAGTGTAATGAAGACGACATGAACGAATTCACATGAGGTTGATGTAGTGCAGAGACTACGCTGCAGCGCTGAATTCACCTCTGGGGTGTCAAAAGGCACGAGGGTGTCATGATTAGACCAACAGACATCGAGGTGCACAACTTTAGCTAAAAAGTCTAACTTTGGCTTTGGCGCAGTAGATCCAGAGCCTAGTGGCCTGAATGGCATATTTGGGACTGCAAATATTCAACACATAGTCCTAATATTTTATATATATCTTAGGACATAACATTGGTGAAATCAATGAAGAACCCACCGTCAGTGGTTAAGCTGGTGATGGAGGCAGTGTGCATCATGATGCAGGAGAAGCCGGAGCGCAAGCCGGACCCCTCGACGGGCAGGATGGTAGAAGACTACTGGGGCGTCTCTCTGAAACTCTTAGGTGACCTAAAATTCCTGGAGAAACTGAAGACCTACAACATCGACAACATACCGCCACAAGTGATCAAACGCATCCGCGAGGTCTACATCCCCAACAGGGACTTCAATCCAAAGATTGTGCGCAATGCCAGCACGGCGTGCGAGGGCCTTTGCAAGTGGATTATCGCTTTGGACAAGTATGACGTAGTCTCCAAGGTGGTGGCCCCCAAGAAAGCCAGGCTGGCGGTTGCGGAGAGTGAGTTAGATGCTCAGGTGGGCTGCAGTCAACTTTGTGCATACAGATGATCTTGAGGAAATTGAAATTTTAACAGAACAAGAGTAATTAGCAATGTGAACAAGTATCTTGGAGGGAAAATACTTTGTCCATTGGAGCAAAAAGTGTCAAAGATATTCCTTTTAATTTTATCGCTATTATGCGAGTTGACATGCAAGTCTGAATTTATTTAAGCTATGGTGAAAAAGCGAGTGCACAGGAAGTATTAATGAGCTCATTCAGTTTAGAAGTATCAGGTTACCAAAAAGGTTCATGGAGTGTTTGGAGTGTCTAGCTGCAATGGCCTATCCTGACTTTTGGAGACTCTTGATTGCCTCCTCCTCCACTTTGATACTTTATATTACAAAATGCCATTTACATCCGATGGATTTGGCACCAGCTTGTCTGCTACTTTAAAAACCAAGACTAACTTATTTCCAAATCTGTAGCTCCAGAAGCTGCTCTTATGGCTTCCTGTTTAGCACTTTTGAGAAGACACGGTACACAGTGGCGAAATGTTCCCCTTAGAAGTGGTTCCAACAATTTGAAAGATTTTGGGAAATATGATCCACTCAACGATAGATCCATCCAGTCCGCAAGTACTTTCAAGTTCCAACGCTAAAAGAGAGGTGTGTTTGCATTGCCAAATTAAGTAAGGATTGTTCTGTAAAGAGGGACTTTCAGTAATTTAATGTTTAACGTAAGTGACTAAACAATTTGTATGTAACTGCCTCAACCAGGAAGGGGAATGCTGGTGGAAGTTATGCAAATTTCTATTCCACAAGACATCCCAAGAGGAATAAGAATAAGCTTAAATTGTAATCATCCTGTTCTTCACTTCCTCTGTGTACGCCATAAAAATGTGCCGCACGAACGATGCTGAGCCCTCAGCCTCCGACTTGTGGTAGAGGGTGACTTATACTCCGCATCTCATATCCAAGCAAACATACCATTGGTCACTCCCAAACTGTCCAATCACGGGCCAGCACACACTCAGGGCACACACCACTTTAGCCTCGGAGGACTGACTGCGTCGGCTTTGCAGCTGCGCCTGCACATGACCCCACAAATTCCTTGCTGACGCTTAAACAATTGGGGCTGAGAGGTATCTACTCGATTAGATAGACACAAGTAGGCACATCCGAGAGGTGTAAGAAGTCTCGTCCTCTTATATCCGTAAGATAGCACAGGATCTTATTCCTCGGGCTAGAGCACGACTCGTCTTACCTAGGATACCGAACTCTACGATGAGGGAGGAAGGAGGAAGACTGCCCTTTCCTCCTATAAAAATTGCTCAAACGCAAAGTGATTACTTCCATTTGGATTGGTATCAGCTTTGGAAGGTGAGAAGAGGAGGTACTGGCATTAAGGTATTGAGGTCGCTTGTAAGGGTGGCATTCACAAGGTGGTGTGTAGTCAGGGAAGAAGGACAGATTGTAATGGAGATTACTTCTTTTGATAGGCCAAGCATTCTTCCCGTCTCCATAACGCCAGTTTTCTAGACCGCGAATAACTGTCTTAATAAAAGCAGAGAGCAGTGTGAACAACCTCCATGAATGGGAGAGCAACCACTTAATGTCCATTGGGTCCAACGGTAAATATCTGAAGGCTCGATGATACACTTTGTGTTCCAGATCGAAGTATTTTTCTCCGCCTTCAAATAAATCATTGTGAAGGTTACCTTCAGTGTTCTGGTGTGTCATTATCTGCCAGTTAAATTGATTTTACTGTATTCAGTTGGTGTAAAATGTCCTACCTTATTCTGCATGCCCTTAATTCGGTAAAATACTTTGTTCAGATGAAAGTGGGTTGTATCTGGTTGTTGATGCGAAACCATTTAAGTGCTAATGGATCTCCAACTACTATTGTCCCTCAGTAAACTCTAGGGAAATTCACAATTTTTTCCACCAAAATAATCTTTATTCGTGTGATAGCCTTCACCTTCTGCGAGCGCATCCTTTTGAACGCTTCCATTTTTGATCTTCTTCAGTCTTCTTTCACTAGTTGAGCCTACTCGTCGATCCAGTAGGTTGTATGCACTACGGCTGCTTAATTTTGCTTAGATACAGGTGAGATGCTATAATTTATTACCATTATCAAGCGCATACATGGACGGTATCCTTCGCTTTATGATGCTAAAAGCAAACACGTACTCTAATATGATGCTCAATTTGAAACATTTTAACATCTCTGTGTAACAGCTAATCCCTAGTAAAATCCTGTAAATCTACAAATTAATGCTTCACACTCCCAGTATTTTACATTCTTTACTAAATCAAAGTTTGTTGTAGCCTCACATTTCACAAAATGTGGTTCCAATAACGAAGGCGTTCATTGATTGGTTTAGAACAAAATGCTGGCAGAAAAGAAGGCGTCTCTAGAGGCAGTAGAGGCGAAGATGGCGGCGTTGCAGGCGGAGTTGGATGCGACGCAGAAGAAGAAGCAGGATCTTATGGATCTTATCGAGTTATGTGGCAAGAAGTTGGAACGCGCCACACAGCTTATAAGCGGTCTCGGAGGCGAGAAGTCACGCTGGACGGAGGCTGCGAAGCAGCTTAAGGCACGTCTGTTTAATTGAATATGGTCTTGAATTTCTTCAAGATTGCCTTTGTCGCCCTCTAGGCGATTTTCTCCTACCTCTACAATTAAGAGCTCCACTCACATATTCCTTTCATTTCTTATCCAACAGGAGCGCTACTACAACATCACAGGAGACGTCTTGTTAGGATCCGGTGTGGTGGCGTATCTAGGTGCTTTTACAGTAGACTATAGGTCGAGTGTGATCGCGACGTGGCACCAGATGACGCTGGACCTGAAGATTCCTTGCTCGGAGACCTTCAGAATAGCCGAAACCCTCGGAAATGCAGTAACTATCCATGAGTGGAACATCGCTGGTTTGCCGGTAGATAGCTTCTCCACCGATAATGGAATTATTGTCTCTAATTCCAACCGATGGTCATTATGCATCGATCCACAAGGTGAGGATGGTTTTTTGTGCCTTCCCAACTTGGCAGCCCATCAAGTTCATTGCCATCTATTGGTTTCCAGCACAAGTTTCCTTGGTCTCATTCGACGCAAGAATTGCTTCATAACTCATATTAACCATAATGTAAATGGTAGTTGTTCTTATCAGTTTCGAATTATCTGAGCTTTCCAATGGTCATATATAATCATCCATTAAAATCAAAAACTGGGGGCTTTGTGAACACGACGAATTACCCGTTGGGTGGTTCATCATCACCGAGACTATTCACACTGTCCTTTCTACAAGTACGAATGGGAAGAAGGTGTACAAGAAGTTCATAAAATAGGCAATGGACAATCCATCAGATCCAACCGAAACTGTGTGGTGCATGTATTCTGAGTAGTAAGGTGTCTTTTTGTTCAATATCGAAACCGCAGGTCAGGCGAATAAGTGGATTCGTAACATGGAAAAGGACAAGAACGTCCACGTGATCCGCATGACCGACGCCAATTATATGCGCACCTTGGAGAACGCAATTCAGTTCGGTTGGCCTGTTCTACTTGAAAATGTAGGCGAGAGTCTGGATCCAGTTTTGGAACCCATTTTGCAGAAACTCGTCTTCCGTCAAAGCGGCAGTGACTATATTAGGCTGGGTGAAGACGTGCTGGAGTACAACAGCGACTTCAAGTTCTACATCACCACTCGTCTACGCAATCCGCATTACGTACCTGAGATATCTGTCAAGGTGTGTCTCATCAACTTTATGATCACTCCAATCGGTTTAACCGACCAACTGTTGAGTATTGTCGCTGCAATGGAGAAGCCTGAGCTGGAAGCGACGAAGAATCAGGTAATTTTAGAGTCGGCAGAGAATATGCGGACTCTGAAGGAGCTGGAGGACAAAATCCTTGTGGTGTTAAGTGCTTCCGAGGGCAATATTTTGGAAGACGAGACAGCGATCAACATCCTCTCCTCCTCTAAGACCCTCTCCGAGGAAATTCAGGTGAAGCAAGAGGTAGCGGTGAAGACCCAGGTGGAAATCGAAGCCACACGCAGTGGCTACATCCCTGTGGCCAACCATGGAGCCATCCTCTTCTTTTGTATCGCTGACCTCGGCAACATTGATCCGATGTATCAGTACTCACTCACGTGGTTTGTTAACCTCTTTGTCATGGTGAGTGAGGAGGGCGATTTCTTGGCTGAATTATTAAGATTTGGTGAATGCTGCTCCAATTTTACCGTTGAGGACCGAATAATATCAAACCGTTTTCTATGCATGGCTATTTTAGGGAATTGTTCCGAAGTCACTCCACATAAATTTCATAAGATTTTCTACACAAAATAGTATTCGATTCTGCTGATCTGATCATCGACATCGAAATTAGTGAGGGTGTTGATGACATTATACAAGTACTGATGTTTATTCTGGTAGTCGATCAGGTCCAGTGAACCATCTGATGATCTGGAGACACGGATCAAGAATTTGAACGAGAACTTCACCAAAGTCATCTATCGCAACGTTTGTCGCTCTCTGTTCGAGAAGACGAAGCTACTTTTCTCACTGATCATGTGTGTTGCATTGATGAAAGCAAGGTAGGCCAGAATCCCAAAAGTTAACGTGCAAAGGTGTTTCTGACTTTGGTTATCCCACCCTAAAATAGTGTATTAAATTCGTGGTAAGATCTCTTTCAGAGGGGTTGAGGTGGATGCATTTTCATTTGTTATTCATTGACAGTACTTGGGCTTGTTTTTGAGCTTGCCACTTTGGTCTAACCGACACCTGGCTTGGTACACACCCACTTCACCACTTTTACGAGCAATTGAAGCATGCATTAGGGCCACCCCATTGCTGTGTATTCACATTTCTCCAAAGTACGTCTGTAGGATTCTTATTGCAGTTTATCCATCAGATCCATGGCTCATTGAGTGCACACACTCATGACAATACAGTGATGTGCTTTTTCCCTTCCATTGGTAGAGGTGAGGTGGAGGATAGTTACTGGCGATTCTTCCTCACCGGTGGAGTGGCTCTTGAGAATCCGCATCCAAATCCCGCACCCGAGTGGCTCAGTGAGAAAAGCTGGTCAGAAATTGTACGAGCCAGTGATCTACCTGCTCTTGAAGGCCTCGTGAAAAGTAAGTGCCTTAAAACAGACTACATTTAAATTGTATAAAAGGCCTAGTTTTGGAAGATACTGTGAAAGTAAATAATCTAAAAATTCCTTGGTCAGAAAAGGCTCAAAGGAGTTTTTAAGGTAAATAGCCGGAATCTGGTAATCTTAGTTTTGGACAACAGTTCCCTATTTGTTTTTTATTTACCTTGAAACTTGGTTAAGCAACACAATTTGACCGTTGTCTTTATCCGAAATGAAGGCGTGAAAAGCGATCCAAATCAGTGGAAGGCAGTGTACGACAGTTCAGTACCACACGAAGCCGCCTTCCCGGCTCCCTTTGAAAAGACCTCTGACATGAGTCGACTCATCCTTGTGCGCTGCCTTCGCTCAGACAAGGTTATCCCTGCCGTACAGGTAAGATGGCCACGCCACGGGTTAGTGCCACCCTAAACTCACGCTGTCAGAATGTCCCTTTTCAGACATCTTGACCTCACAAAACTGCATGATTTTCACTACCGCTTGAGTCAAGGATTCACGAATTTCCTTCGATTATACAGAAGTCGGGAATGTTTTTATAAATTTTGGGCTTAAATAATTCCAAAGAGAAAAATCTCACCAAAATGCTTCCAATAGGGAAAGCAGAAGAACATAAATAATGATCGGAGCAAGTAACCTACGAGTTCCATGACTGTCTTCTCTCCGCTTGTCAGCCACATGACCAGAACGAAAGAAACCAAAAGGACATGCACATCAGTCCAGCTGAATTTCTGGTAGAAATAGAAATTATTTACTCCTTATCTGCTCTCTCCCAGCTCTATTCGTCAAGCGGACACTAGCTTATTAATAATCTCCTGTATTATTTCATTTCAGGACTTCATCGAGCGGCATATGGGTCGCCAATTTCTGGAGCCTCCAGCCTTCGATCTGGCTGGCAGTTACGATGACTCCAACTGCTGCACCCCGCTCATTTTCGTTCTTTCACCGGGCGCGGACCCTCTGAACGCGTTGATGCGTTTCGGAGCGGACCGCGGCATCCGACCAACTGACATTCAGACGATCTCGCTAGGCCAGGGTCAGGGACCTCTGGCGGAGCGACTCATTAGCACTGGTATTACAGAGGGCGCCTGGGTAGTGCTGCAGAACTGCCACTTGGCAGCTAGTTGGATGCCATACCTAGAAAAGATCTGCAATGAAGTCATTGTGCCGGAGAAAACGCACACTGATTTCCGTCTGTGGCTCACGTCATACCCCTCTGAGGACTTCCCCGTCTCTATTCTCCAAAATGGTGAGTCCGTTGTGTAGGGAATACAGCTGCTAAATAGGTAAGATTTGGTGTGCTTGGTAACTTGAAAGCTCTACTTTTTGACACTATTTGATCTGATCCTGCTTTAAGAGGAGTAGTGCATAACGTCAAGCCAATGCCTCTTTCACAATACACCCTTAGAGATGGGAATAAGCTTGAAGCAGTATCATTTTGTTCTCCGATTCTTCCCGTACAACATAAAAGAACCGATCACGAATGGCATCAACGGCTCGGTTACTGACTTGTGATGTGCAGCGGCTTTTGTGCCCCACGCTTCGTTGTGCAAGCGAGTATATCATTGGCCACTCCCAAATTGTCCAATCACGGGTCAGCACATGCTTGCATGGAACACACCACTTCAGCCTCGGAGGGCTGAACGCGTCGGCGTTGCAACAGTGCCTGCAGATGACCTACCATTGGCAGATTTGTCCGCAACGAATCTCTTTATGAATGTCAAACACTTGGTACTACAGAGCATCGACTCGATTAGGTAGACACAACTGAAGGGCGTGTGGAGAAACATCGTCCCTTTATTTTCGTGAGACAGTCCACAATCTTTTGCCTCGAACCAGAGTATAATTTGTCCTATCTGGGAGTGCCAGACCTTACTGTGAGAGTGGGAAAGGGGGAAGACATTATCTTATTCTCATCTCCACTGTTCCGATGATATGAATTCCCCGGACTCAAAGTGATCACCTCCTTTTGGTGGCATCGGTCTTAGACAAAGCAGTGATGGGACACGGAGTAGGCAGGCGGTTGGGAAACCACAGTGAAGCAGGGCGATGAATTGGCTCGAGTCAGATTGCTTGTGTGTAGGGCCAATGTTGTAAGCAAAAGTGGAGGTCACGAGGTGGTGTGCAGTTGAGGGAGTAGGATAGGTCGAATTGGATACTGTTTCACTAAATTAAGTATTGCTCCCCCACCCCCCACTTCCCAGTTATTTACCCAACTTCGACTTTTTAACCGAACAAGTTTACTTCATTACATTGAAGAAACTTGCGAAAGTTTATCTAAGTTTCACTGAATGAGGAGTTCAATAAACTTTTCCTTACATTTGAGAACATCGACGCAAGCTTTTTCCAATCGTAGGCATCAAGATGACAAACGAGCCGCCGAAAGGTCTCCGTTCCAATCTTCTACGCTCTTATTCAACTGATCCGATTTCTGATATGTCCTTCTGGAATAACTGTAACAAAGTAATTTATCTCCATATTCTCTTTACCTCCTACTTTCATAATTTTTTCCACAAGAACGTGACCAAAAGTGTCAACCATCAGGAATACTTTTACATTATTCCCCTTTTGGGCTTTTACTAGTGCTTGTCATCTTTCACCTGCTTTCTACTTAATTATCGAACCTCCAGTGTAGTCGAATCAAGAAAAAGTTATTTCGCCACATGAATAACGGAGTCTCTTTAGGATACATTGAAGTGAACTGCAAGAAAGTGAAGGTATCAACACTTGGTGTAATATTTGTTGTCGATATCCTGATGAAAGAAAGCTCTGTTAGTCACTTACAGCTTCTTGGTGTCTACCCATACCTAGTTCTTGAGGGTGTTTTTATTTTAAACACTTTTGAAAGGAACTTTGTAATGCTCCAATGGTTTTGTTTTTCCTGAATTCCTTCACTCCTCTTTTACCACCAGCCTCAAGCTTGGCACAAAATGGTATATGGGCTGTGCTTCTTTCACGCCCTCGTCCAGGAACGCGTCAAGTACGGTTCTCTTGGATGGAATATCGCCTACCAATTCAACGACTCAGATCTGCGAATTAGTGTCCGACAACTTCAGGTTCGATTGTTAGATCAGTTGCTCCCTCTTTTTGGTCAGCTATAGCGCTTCTTTTTCAATCTCTTCAAGGGTGAATTAGTGTTCTTTTCTCCCTAACTGAGATCTTTTTATCACTGTCGGTTATTTTTTAGGATTCACCGTGAATGGTTATTCTTAGTTCCCTTTCAAGCGGCTAGATAAATAATGAATAATCCTTCTTTTCTGAAGCAATACGCAGAGGGAACAGGATAGAGTGCATAAGACTTGACGAATATCGAAGAAGTAACCAAACATGATTTGGCGGATTGATTGGTTGAATTAATCGACAAATATTGCAGAGTTTGATGAGGTTGGAATTGATTTACAACGAAAAGAGTTGAGCTGGTGAATTAAATTATAGAGTGTTGTCGTTCTGGGTGGATGGAGAGAAGAATCACGAGAGAATGGATGTGTTCAGGATTGAAAGTTAATCAGACATGAATCGTAGAGCTGATATAACCAGAGATTGACGAATGGGTAGTTTAGTAAACAAATGGACGGGCGGATGGGATATTTATGAATCAGAGACAACAATATGATTGGAATGACAAATCGTAAAATAATATTGATGTGTCGATAGATTGATGGACCTAGACGGGTGGATAAAGTTGAAGGCATAGCTGATTCAGTGATTGGTCCATGGGTCAGAGACGGATAGGTATGCAGAAGGTGAAAAATAGTATCAGGGGTAAAACTAATAACTGTCCGAGTTGATTCCCATCGGGATTTGCATGGATTTAGTGGGGTTTAATTCAGATTATCGTGTTAGACAGAATTGGAAGAGGGTGAACACGTTGAACCTCTCATTCCAACTAATTGTTCTGTTTGGAAAAGCTCTCCCCTTCATTGTAGATGTTTCTCAACGACTACGATGACCTTCCACTGGACGCGTTGAAGTACCTCACGGGAGAGTGCAATTACGGTGGCCGAGTGACGGACGGGAACGACCGCAGATGTCTGGTCTCCCTGCTGAACATCTTCTATAACCATGATCTTGTAACCCAAGACAACTACAGGTAATTACTTGTGTCTTTGGCCAACCAGTACTTGATCATGAAGAATAATTATGCCTGAATCGAAACCGCAAGAAATACTCAAACTTCAATCACTGACTTATCTTTTCCAAGTAACAAAGTATTGTTCTAATTTTAGTGAAAAAAACACATTTATTGCATAAAACTTGCATGAAACTGATTTTTCCTCTCTCAGCAGAAATTCTAGTTGGTTTCCATCCTCCTTTTCCTCCAAAAAAACTTCATTTTCATTTGTTTTACTTTGAGTTTCAGAAAAATTATTTCATTGAACTGGTTTGGTGTTTCCATGAGGCCCACCATCACCTCTCTCGAAGAGCCTATCATTCATTTCGTAACTATTTTGTAACTCAATATTTTTATTGTATGTGTGCATGCATTAGTTGACATCACGCATCATTTTCTAGTCTCTCGCCATCAGGACTGTACACGGTTCCTCCGGAAGGGAACTACGAGAGTTACCTGGAATTCATTCGAGCTCTTCCGAGTCTGCCAAGTCCTGAGGTGTACGGACTCCACGAGAACGCTGACATCACAAAAGACAATCATGAAACCACTCAGGCAATTGCACCCTTTCATTTGTTTGTTGAAGTGCTTCTCCGGCACTTTTACGCTTGTAACCGGCAAATCAGCGCATAACTATTGTCACACTACTTGCCTATTATGTCTGGCTCCAAAGCTTAACCTGGGATTCACGCATATTCCGATAGCGTCTTTCTGTCCTTCAAGCCCAGCGATTCACTCCACCATAGCCTTCATGCAACCAAACGGGATTTGCTCCTCCATAATCCCAAGTACCTACTTTAATGTTTTGCGCATACACAAGCACATCCAGTGAAAACTTATTTCCCTTTCCTTTGCTCGTCATAGTGATCATAAAAAATCAAGTAGCGATTGTGATGTTAGATTTCACCTCTTGTATTAGATTTCATTTAACTTACATTGCAGTTAAAAAATTGACCAAAAAAGTGCTCCAAAGTTTATTTATAAGTGTAGCATATGCCACTTCTGAAAAAAAAACTACTCTCACTTGCTATAAGCAGCATGGCTAAAGCCACTTATCCGCACCTAGCTCTTCGACGCCATTTTACTGACACTGCCACGCGAGTCAGGCGGTGGCGAGAAGTCTGCGGAGACGACAGTCAGCGAGTTGGCATTTGACATCCTGAACAAGCTGCCAGCCGAGGATTTCGACTTGCAAGCAGTGATGAGACGCTACCCCGTGGTCTACACCGAGTCCATGAACACTGTGCTGCGGCAGGAGTTGATTCGTTTCAACACCCTCACTGCGGTGGTGCGTAGTAGTCTGCAGGGCCTCTTGCGTGCCATTGAGGGCCTTGTGGTGATGTCAGCGGAGCTGGAGGAAGTGTACGCCTCCATGCTCGTGGGCAGGGTGCCAGCTGTTTGGGCCGCCAAGTCATATCCCTCACTGAAACCTCTTGGAAGTTATGTTGTTGACTTACTAGCAAGGTTAGTCCAACTAAGCACTTACTTGGATGCGGTTTCCCCATATTTTAAATTGGTATTTGCAAAAAGCAATAATTGAATTTGATCTTAGCACATTTAATGAAAAACCTTAAATTCGCTTAGACTCGGCGACAGATGGCCAATTGGACTCCGTATGCGGTGGTAGGGATATACATCATATGCGTGATGACTTCGAACGATACTGAAGTGAATGAGCCTTCAGGATAAAAAGTTGACTGACTCGGGCCAAATTGTAAAAAAGGCTTAAGAATTAATTGAGTCATTTACCAGATTTGAATTGATTTTCCTTACACCGCATATTGCTCATGCATTCAAACAACGAAAACAGACTGAACTTTTTCAATGAATGGATCGTCTTCGACTCACCACCAGTGTTTTGGATCTCGGGTTTCTACTTCACGCAGTCTTTCTTGACCGGGGTGCTGCAGAACTTTGCACGCAAGTACACCATCCCCATTGATATGGTCGGCTTCGACTTTGAAGCGAAGCGTGTCTATATCAACAGCGTTCTCGAGCCGCCCGCCACCTCGGCTCATACAGAGGCTGCAGAATCAGAGGAGGAAGCGGCACAAGAGGAGACACAGCGAACAGACCGTCAACCCCATACCCCTTCTCATGCTACTGATGGCATGCTTCAGCGGCGCAACACCTTCCATGGACTGACCAAACCTGACAATGGAGCTTTCATCACGGGCCTCTTCATGGATGGTGCAAGGTGGGATTCGGAGACCGGTGTCGTGGTGGAGTCGAAACCGAAGGTTCTCTTTGATGCTATGCCTGTGGTGAGTTGATGTGAAGGAGAATCGAGAAGGTGCCTTTAATTTATGATTCCAGCGTCTTTTTAATTCAAACAAGTCTGAATTTGGTCGTCATATGGGTTCCACACCAGACAACATGATTAAAAAACCTTTTTGACTTTTCAAATCTTAAAAAACTAACACAATGAAGGCGGTGCTGAAGTGTTGTTTTAGAGGTTAAAACTTTTGTTACCTGATTTCTGATTAAATAATGCGAAATTCAACCGCCGTAGAGTAAGTAGAAGCCCTCGCAACCATTAGATTGTTTACTTCCCCGCAGATCTGGCTGGTGCCGATGCGACTGGAGAAGGTGGTGACGGAGGCTAAGTACTCCTGTCCCGTGTACAAGACGTCAGTGCGTCGTGGCGTTCTCTCTACCACCGGACACTCGACCAACTTCGTTCTCTCTATCCTACTACCCACCGAGGTGCCAGAGGCCCACTGGATAAACCGGGGTGTCGCTGCACTGTGTCAGCTGGACGACTAAACCCACGATTCTCTTCCTCACTTTCAACACAATGCCCCTCACTTTCACTCCCCCCAAGTCCAATTCCCTCGTACCTGCTGTCACTTGAGTTGAGGTCGTAAAGTACTGTCCATAGTTCCAAAGCGTTTTGAGGGGATATTATTTTATGAAGGAATGTTGCAGCAACTCAGTGGTACGAGGTTAGGTGTTTTATAGAAACCTTATGAAAATTTATCTTTTGGATTTGGGACTTTTTGCTTTTACATATACCGTTCAGAAAGGAACGTTTCGTGGCGGCAGTATGTGGTAGGTCGCTTCCTTACCAATGACTGGTGGACGTCTTGGACTGGTCTTCTCCCTGACACCAGTGACAGTGGCAGTAGGCGTATCTTCAAGTTTCTCGTCAATAAGGCCTTCGCGGATATCTGCTGGTATTTAAGGAAATTTTAAGAATACTCCGCTGTAATAATATCACGCACAGATACTCTGTAGTTGATCACCTGAGTGGTATGAACCTTTCAAAGCAGCAAAAGTAGCTGTTAGTGGCGATCGCAGACGTAGTGGCTCCCTCTTCAGATTGACATCGCTACATCCATTGCTGCGTGCACGTTAAACTCTAGCTTGATCCACGTATAACCTTTTGTGTGGCAGAATTGCACAGGAGGCGGATCTTGGAACAGTGGGGACCCCTCCAGGGTCTACACAAATTGGGTAAGTGGAAAGACAGCAATCCGATTTTAACCGCCACACCCGACAGCCTGTGGGAGTGTGTTCCAACCTTATTGACGAATTCATCCACAGCGAAGCATTCCAGACACCACTCAGGTGCTGAGATAGGTTCATAAAGGCAGCAGGGAGAAATGTCCAAGTACGAGCGTTCTTTTGCTGTGCACTCTTTGAAGTTGGTCCTCTTCGGGTGCTGTATAAATCCGTAGGTGTTGGCTTACCCTAAAGGCCCCCTACATCAACATGGATGTTGAATATCTGGTATTTATCATGACTTCACTCAAAGGAGTATGAAGCTGAGGAGAGATTAGTGATTTGAAACTTCTTGATGGAATGATCAATGCCTTGTTTGGCGGTAAATTGGCTAAGGCAACGAATTTTACGCATCCTAAGCATCTAAACACAGTTCACAGACCTGCTTTAGCGAAATCGCGTCTTCAATGGAAGCAGATCGACAGCAGTTACTGAGTTAGAGCTCTTTAAGTAAATGGTCAGTTCCCTGCGTATGCCCAAGTTCGGCTAAGTCCTTACTCCATTTTCCACCCGATCTCGCTATATTGTAACCTTATTCCGCTATTTTTCCTGTTATTTTCCTTTGAAAACATAAAACTGTTGAACGGTTGAGGAGTTGGATCGAAGGCGTTGGACAGCGGCCACGTATGCTTTGCTACCAGATTGTGTGAGGCAAAGGCGGTGTATGCACGTCCCACAAGAAACTAAGCGATCAACTCTCCCTTACATACATGCATTTGATAAGGGTTCCACAAGTGTGATACTCATTCCAAAACGTTGAGAAAAAAAGGGTACCATGAGACTTTGTCGGAAGGACGTTTTGGAATGGGATGATCGAAATGACGCAAATGTGTGTATCTATCTAGTTATCTTAGCTTTCATGTCTGTGGTCCCATAGTTAGATTTGATGGGGAAGAAGAAATGCTTTCACTTTTCCGGAGAGTTCCGTAAAGGCCTCAACCTGATCAGTGATGGGATACCACGTTTTACTACTCTAGCAGGTGTTGCCTACTCTTATTCTGGAATTCAATCGAAATGCGTTTTATAACCACTAGTAAACGTTATTTTTCATAAAATTCTGATAGACGTACAGGTTGAAGCTGGGAATAGTGGTAGCCATTTCATGTTCTCTAAAAATGTCAAAGATTCGCTGCGTGATGTTTCTATGCAGCCATTCATATGGAAACGGAAGGTCTAAGCAGACGGGATTCTGCTTTTAACGCAACAAACATCTCCCGACATTTTGCTCGGGAGGACTTGCAACTCAGGCCGAAGGCGAAGCTGGGTGTGTTTGGAATTGAGTAATCAGGTAAGTAGTCCCTCAAGTTGGTAAACAAAGTTTAACTCCACGGGTCTGAAGTCAGGAAACACACAAGCCGTGTGAGAAAATAACTTTGGAAGTGCCTTGCCTACACAATGAAGGCGATTCAGAAGCGGTGTTGAACCGAGGCTATTTATCCCTGACAACACAAGACGACACGCCTTAATAAGAACTCCATTCGAGCAGCAATTTTGCGGTTAGTTGTGTTAGTGCGTAAATCCATTCAGGTAAGGAGACGTGGAGTGAATGCAGCATTGCTACACACAATGCGACCGGACGAATCTGTGATCGTTGAGAATTCAAAAACACCTTTGTGTGTTTAGGATTAATGTCAAATCATTGACTCACAGTGCGGGCGACATACACAAGTTCCTTACCACTTTATTCATTCCAGAAGCCCACCAGTTATATTGGTGCTAGTTTTGGTTAAGGAACAAATTCTCCACTAAAGTTTGCCGATTTAGGAATTCCGATGAGGCGGATCTAGGAAATTCTGACTGCTTCAAATATGCAACCCAGCTACCAACTACCGATCGTTTGATTCAACCAAAGGGAAAGCCTATTTTTTGAGGATTCAGCTCCCTTTTAGTTCCACACCAATTCACATAATTTTAAAATGACACTGAGACACAAATACGGAAGAGAAGCTAAACATTTCGTAAAACTTTCTTGATTTGAAAGTCAGCGGTTGGCTGCAACTTTCTACAACCTTGATCACTAATGGCTACATGACAAAAGGAAGGCAATCAGTATTAGCTTCCTAAATGATTAAACTACTGAATTCTTCGGTATAGAAACGAAAACCCCTCTAGTATAGACCACTGATGGTACCTCCCCAAAATTGATGATCATAGGCCAAGAAGTATGATGTTGACGACCAAACTACAAGCCAGGGCGCAGACACACATTGAGTAAATGAGTTTCTCAGTGCAGATTTGAAATCTGTCTCTCATTAAGATGCATTGTGCCAGTTTTAGGTGTATTCCGGCACTCTGACCTCTCATAGCTCGAAAATATGGAGGAATTTGTAAATAAATTAGGAAAGCATTGAATGAATGGTAAAGCTTTGAATCAGGAGTTCAATGAGAAGTATTGCGATGCAATCAGACATTCAATTCGAGAGGTCAGACAGCTAAATGAATACTTTGTCGATAAGTCAAAATAGATATATGAAATCTTGCCTATTTACTATACTCAACTGCCATCCACAAGTAGTTGAAACAACATTTTTCGAACAGACCATTGGGAAGCAAATTCAATTAATGGATCATTAAATCAAAATTACAAGTACTAAGACAAGAGGACAGAAGATGAAAAAAGAGTTAAAGAAGAGACAAAAATCACAGCTACAAGGCCGCACTCCAGCCGGCATGCATTCTGGCGAGCAGCTCAGGACATGTGCTGAGACAGACCAATCGCCGAACCTGTTCAGCTGGAGGAAGAACAATCGAGCCACCAGCGCTCGCCACCGTTGTTCTCGCAATCACTTCAAAGTGAGTGAACCAATCGCTTGTGCCGAAACGCCCTCTCAAGTCATCAATCAATAGCTCCGCTGGACAGTGGCCAATTAACTTGCGGCGGAGTAAGGATAAGCGGCAGCGCTGGTATTCCTCTTCTGATTGGTTGTAGCGTTGGCTGTAGACGGACCAATCGGTACTCGAGTTGTCCTCGACGAAGGGCTAAGGATATGGGGAAGACTCAATCGTCATGGGGAATGAGGACTGCGACGGGGAGTATTAGAGTAAAGGAAAGAAGCTGGTTATGCGCGAAAAGTAACCAGATTTCGGCAGTAAGTCTTAGAACCAACTAGACCAGCTAGCAAAACATGCGTGTTTCTAGATATTGCTAACTACCTGAATGATCGAGAGAAATAGATTAGAGTGGTGGCGAAGGGCGGCGAGAGTGCGGTAGAGCGCGGAACCAAAGAGACCGGCAGGTCCAGAGGGCTCTAGCAACTCGCGCAAGCTCGCGGTCAGTCGGATGGGCACATACTCCGGTGTGGGAAAGCTGAGAGTCACACCGAATGCGTAACCAAAGTCAATGCCTACCAGACTGCCCGTGGATGTATCCAAAAGGAAGTTACCCATATGACGGTCGCCGACTCCTGCGAGAGGATGCGCAAAAAGTGGGTCGACAGAGCCTTAGTAGGTCACGTTGTGGTTTAGGAAATAGACAAGATAGGAGGTTACGATTAACTATTGCTCCCAGTAAAGCCTTGTTAACTCATTACTACATCAATCAGAAGGGAACAAAAAATGCTGAGTAGCCGAAACAAACGGTGAGACACGCTCTCACCAAGAATGAAGTGAACAGCGCAGATAGCAGCATGGCTGGAGATAAGGCGGTGGCGCAAGGTAACGAAGTGCTCTGCCGAGGTAGCCACCGCATTACGGAGACCGCGACGCAGAAGGCGTAGCGAGAAAACGAAATCCTCGAGCTCGGTAAATTGCAAGACCATCGACGACGCTTCGGCTTCGGAGTCCCAGAGGAAGTCACCGGAGTGGCTAGCAGCCTTCGCTGCTAGCTCGCTGCTCTCAGCTCTGGAATGAAAACGAACAGGAAAATCTCTCTTTTTTTCAGCGTCTCAGTTTGTAGCTAATTAGCTTAGGAACGATACCAAGGGCAAAGATACGGAAATTTTAATTCTCCACTCTGTTTGATGATGATGTTTGTCTCAGAAGTCACCCAAGCTAAATAGCTCGACTTACAGGTAGCGTTCAGTCTCTCGCACAGTCATAGCATTCATAGTGAAGGCGAAGAGGGTAGTGGTGCTGTCCAACCATTGAATTAGGCCACGCGAAGAGCTCACCGGCACTACTGTGTAGGTGCGGAGGGGCTCAGTAGAGGCACCCGTGGGGGTGGTTGTGGTGGCGGAAGCAATAGCATAGTTTGCGAAACCGAGAAGACGCTGAATACTTGTGTCCTGACGCAGGTCCTCACCTCCTTTGACCAGCCAACTGCGCCAGTGTCCATCGTTGCCCAGAAGACGCACCAGTTTGGGTCTTCGCAGACTCGTCAGACACTTTGATGAAGATCATTTTAATGCATGAAGAGTCTATCAAAAACTCCGCTCATGCAGGACAGATTGAGAAAAGTTTCTATCACCTATTTAGTTACCATAGTTGTGGACGTCGTAACAGATCAATGACTATCCTGAGACGCACCTTGACGTTTGGATCAACACGTTCGATGGTTACATCCACTTGTCCTTCAGAAGAGGAATCCACACACTGACCCAGCGTTCCTATTGGGTCCTGCTCATCTGGAGAAAAGTTAGCCAACCACTGCGAAAAGTGGTCCATCCTCGAGATCTTTGGATCGTTTTGTTTGTACGTGGAAATAATTCGTTGGATAGCGGAGTCAAAATCGATAAGAGTAATACTTTGAAGAGCTTTACAGTCATGTCCAAACTCCTTTTGTATCAGATCAGATAGCTGAAATGAATAACGGGATTGCTGTGGGTGTCGTTTTTGCTTCTAGTCAAATCTTTTGTCAAAAAAATCCTACGCCTTCTGTCTTAAGCCCAATAAGTGAGTATAGAGCAGATTTACTTTTTTTACTGCGCATTGTCGACCCATGCCGGCATTAACAGAGGTTGAAGGGATTACTAAAACGAAGAAATGAATGACAAAATAGCAGGAATGTAATATTTTCCCAAATGTTATTTCGTTTAAGTTAACCTGCACCATGAAGTCGAAGAAACCCGTGCTCCAGAAGGCTGTTACAAGAAGCCATGAGATCGGCACGATTTGAAAGGTCAGAACGAATAATTTTTCTTGCGTAATTACTCACCCAATCCTACAACACAGAATAAAGTATGAGACCAGGAAGTCTGATGGTTCACAAAAATGCAATCTAAGTCTTTTTGGAGGGCAATGTTGCTAGGACTGCCCAAAGCCCCAGAAGAACGTTCTTAAAGTACTACTTGGTGCTGAGCCTTCGAACGTTCTAGGGAGATGGGTTCTACTCCAATCCTTTCCGAACAGGGGAGGAGTGTACTCCAATTGGTAATGATATTCGCTTGGATGAATGCGCAGGTCAAGACCAAACAATTACTGTACAGCTAGGCGCACCTAAAATCGTGATATCCTTTTTAGCAGCACATCTGGTTGAGAGCTCGGTAGAATTCAGGCTACGCGAACACTAAAACCTCATCTTATATCACTTGGAGATACAGGTTATAGCAGTCGGAGATGCAAAATTCGGACCATGCATCTGGGAAAACAACAGCCGGAGTTGATAGAGTTGTTAACGCAGGCCAGGATTTCGGTGTCACCCGTCCAACCTTCCGCATTGGAGTTTCACTATGCTCCAGAGGTGCAAAAGCCTGTTCAACATCGATCTTGCTGCTCAGGATGACACATGAAAGGCTCACTTTCTACCTCGCTAATTGGGTTCTGCAGAATCCAACTATTACTCCGACTAGATATTCTAGCCAAATCTACCGGACTGTACTTTTGATGGGGCAAGAAAGTCCTTACGATAATAATTCGGTGATTGATCGTTGCTATTTAATCTGCAATACACGTGCTGGAAGCTGGTTATGCACGAGACCGATGACTCCCTGACGCACATCAAGAGTGTGAAGAGCACGTGCAAGCGACTCAATGAGACGGATTTATCTGCGGTATTCAATCCTCAAAATTTTTATGTATTCAGGTAAGCCTGCCATATGGTCTGAAGCACGATCCGAACATCACGCTCGAGGCGATTTGGGATGAATATCAACACTTCTACTCGTATTTCATCCCTTTGTTTCAGTCTAGGAACCGAGACAACTCCCAGGTCTGTGGTATACAACGACCAGACTAGTTTGCAACACGAAGACCCAACCCGTTCAAATCCAACCAACGTACCAACAACTAACAGACGAACGTCGAGGAAAACGGAAAGGCTATTTCCCCCTGCTGAAAGTGAGGGGATTGTTACCCTGTCAAGAACTACTACAAAAGACATTAAAAGTGCCACCGGTTCAACGACAGTGGGGTAAGGTCGATCCCGCCCATACAGCTCCAATGGAGCTGCCAACGAGAAAGTGGTCAAGCCAAGTCAGAGAAAGGTTGCATGCCACCCAACATGATGAATCTATTCTAGACAAAAACACCCGGTCGGCAAAGATTCATCACCGTTCGACGGCTAGGCACCGACCCCAACACCGCTGTCTTATAAGAGAGTCTCTGATGTCGAGTTGACAAATCATCTGCCGACATTGGACAACTCAAACTATAATTAGTGTAGGTGGTGGTTAGGTGAAGCTTTCCCGACAACTTCAACACCCCATGTCCTTCCTTGATACACAATTTACGAGAACATTTTACAGCACGAAGTCTAAACTCAACCTACTCGGCTGTGACTGGTTCAACAATCTGGCAGATCAACACTACTGCTGCATTGAAGCTACAATGGATTCCCATTTTGATAAACACCGCCTCATAGATTTGTAACAAGAAAATAGTGACCGAGTGAAAAATTCGCTGAGACCCAATATCATCAGCATTATCACCACCAAAGATTAAATATTATTTGAAATGTGCAACTAAATTTGCTAGAAGTGATGTGATTTGCCTTGAGGTGGTTAAAATGCAGGAAACCTACATGTTCGATGGTAAGAAAACATTTGCCTAGCCACTCTCACCTTGAAAACGATGTCGGGGTCGTCGAGAAACTCAAACTCTGCGAGGAGTCGGCTCAGTCTTGCATGTTTCGAAAGCGTGCTTGATAGCCTATCAAGAAAAACAGACAGTAAGTAAATTCAGAGAATCGAATCAGACTTTGCGTTTCTTTACCACGTTGAGTCACATTCTTGAACACATAAAAGTCGATGTGTCCTCAATTATGGCAAGATGAAGTGAAGAGTAAAATTTAAAAAATGATGTCTCAAATAATGGGTCCGAAATACCATTTTGCCTGCGTACATAATGTTACCCACTTTAAGAGCAAAAATGAGTTGCAGAGAAATTCTAAACTAAACGTACTCTGTGAAAATTGGTATTGCATCCCCTTTCCCATTCTCAATCAGCTTTGCAGTAAATCGTTCAACTAAGGAACGCTCGTCGTGATCCCAGCCGCACGCCGACGTCACCAAAACCCGAAACGGGAGAGCCAGCGCCTGTGAGTACCGTTGTGTGACCCGACGAAGAATATCCGTCACCAGACAGGCCGCTCCCTCAAGCAGTGCATTCAGAAGTCTGTCAAACCACTGGGAGAACATCCACGGTGGTAAGCGCTTTGCCTGTGGGAGATGAAGGCAGGGGAAAGGATAAAAGCAAACAGAAGAGGGAAAAGAGATGATAAGAGGGAGTTCAACGGACCAATTCACAAAAGACGCTAGGGTTGTAATGCGCAGCGGACTTGCAACGCGCCACTTCGACCTGCAGAACTCGACCGAACCGGATGCGACCACCCTCAGCACCCATCCGCATTGCAGTTAGCACAGAGCGCGTAAAAATACCTGCGTAGGCATCTCGATTTCTCTCACCTTCTATTGTCAAACATAAAATGAGATTGTATACACAATGAAATGATCTTTGCGCCTAAATGTATATATTAATGAGTAGGTTTCCCCAACCCTGTGTATTGGCCTGAACTCTGAGCTGGTGGTGTGAAGCTTTGCTAATGTCGCCATCTTCACAACCTCCTTGTCTTGGTTAGGCAATTCATCACTGGCTAACTAGATTAAAGACAACATCTATACTTTACACTCTCTGAAGTCTGTTTTATTTTTTTAGCCGGAAAAATAAAGGGGTCGGCTTTACCTCTATATTCATCATAACTCGACAGAAGGGGAATCATTAACTTGTCGGAGGCGATAACGAGGCAGTATTAACTCAGGCTTTTGACTCAATTAAACAACTTCAGGTCCTAAAATAAGCATTCATCTCACTTTCATCGATTCGTGCATTACAAAAGTTTGCCACTTCCAGTAGGGCTTCGTCAGGACTATGAGCAAGAAGGTTTCGTCGATGGATGACCTTTTCCGCCAAAGGTGATGAGTCTTTCGACGTCGACCAAACGCCCATTGCCACCTCCACACACCGCTTGAAGAAGAAGAAGGCGCTAGACTCTAGAAAATTCACATCGTCCATCTCGCTCAAACCATGGATCTTTGAGAACCTCGTCTTCAGTGTGGGTTGGAGGGAGGTCACGTAGTGTCTTAAACCGAGGTCACTCAAACGGCCAGACGACTGAAAATCGTGGAATGCTGAAAGGATTTGAGCCGTGGAGATGGCATGAGAAAATTGAGCGAGAGCCGCATCTTCATTGTCCGTTGAGGGTAGCTGACGAAGAGCTTCATAGATCTCGATGCAGTGAGCTGAAAGAGACAACTAGAGCGTCTAAGGAAGTGTTTCCAGGAGACACCATACAGCGGATGAGCGGAAATATTGCAGCACTATTTCTATTGACTTGGGATTAAATAGGTGGCACTAATCAATTTTTTCGGATCACTGAGCCCTACTATTTACCATGCAGATCAAATGCTGTTTTCATATGTCTTAAAGGAAATTAGTGATTGGTTTAGGACGTAAGGATAATTGAATGGACACTGTTCAAAATCAGCTCAAGATCTTGGAGTCAATACGCTATTCGATTCGCGGTTCTTTTAAAAAACTACTCAATTCCTCGTTTATTAAAATTCCAGGAGGAATTAGTTAATGTGCCTCATGACTCAAAAAATATCGACTAGCCTAGGGATCAGATTGTGATACTGTCGATAGAAACCCACACCTTCAATTTCTATTGGTTTCAGGCCTATTCCAATCACAGTTCAACAGCAAGACTTACAATTAGATGAGAGGCACCGAAGAAGCCCATTCTCAAGATCAGCTAAGAAATTATTGCCCTCTGCAGCCGCACTGGAACAAAAAACTAGATCCTGAGAGTATGCAGAAATCCAAGCGCGCGAGAACGCACTGCACCAGGCGAGACGACGGTACTCGCTATCATCACCCACTTGATCAAGCATTTGGATCAGCTTATACAGTGATGTGAGCTGGTTGATTGCCCGACGGGAGTTGCCAGTGCGCGAAAACTCATTGCCGCACTCAAGGCGAAAGTTAACAGTCACGGGTAGCAACTGGCCATTGAGTGATAGACACCCAGCTGCCGCCATTTTAGAGAGGAGAAAGAGACTAGCGCAAATAAATAAGATTTATGTTGGCCTTACCGGGAAGTAGTCAATTCTTCACTAACAATAGAGCAACGCGCCTGCCAGGTGTGAAACAACTTCAATGCAGAAGGTGCACCTAATCCCAAAGGAAAATAAACGCGTGTGCAAACTTACCTTCTGTGGAGGCTTCCAGAAATTCTTTCAGTTCTATGAGGAGCTGCGTTTTCTGTAGGAGTGTGTTTCTGCATTCTTTTGAAGACCATGTCTAGAACACGGTGAATGGGAGGGTGTGAGAAGTACCTGCATAAGCCCCCTGAGGGCCGATTTGCAACGAATTTGAGCTCTACTTAAATCCTCACGAAGCACACTGAAGACTGCCAACTCGTAGGCGAATTTGGTCTAGGGAAAGTTGAGAATATTAAAAGGACTTAAAGTACCTCAAAGTCCTGTGAAGCTGAACGCAGACCGGACTCCATTATACAACAAAATCGGTCCAAAGCATCAGTGTCTGATGAGCTGTTGATGTTGATTACTTTGTTTATTTCAGCTCGGAGGCACTGCTGCAGGCGTGAGTGGATGATTTGAGGAACTACACTTTCCATCAGGTAGGGATCTTTCCATAAAGATGCTGAAAGGCGTTTGCACACGAATTCAGGAGTGTATATCTCATTTAAGTTACAGTTAGATTTGAATAACTCGATGACTAAGTAGAGAGGCTTAGTTGAACTTTCAACTCTATTTGGCCTTTTCATTCTCCTTCAACTCGCCTTTGTCGAGGCCACTTATTGCAGAATGAAGAAATGGGTAAAAAACACATGTTATTCTTGAACACAACTTCAACTAGCAAATCAGTCGCAACAATGCAACCCAAGGAAAGTTCAGATCACTGAAGAGGGAACCTTTGCAAAGCTAAGTTCATACAAACTGCTATAATCTTGAGAATGGAGCATGCGAAGATTTGAGCCGAAGCTCGAAATGAATGGTGATGAGCTGACAACAGCTGCAGGGGAAGCGAGCAGACCTCTACCGGGATACGCTAGAATTAGAGGGGATTTTGAAGAAGTTGTCATTGCGTCTACTTTGAGCCAAAGTTGAATGGATAGACAAGGTGGTTATTGATGCATCAATTCACTAAACGAGTGGCGAGCATCAGGAAGCTTTTGTTTATTACCTTGACATCAATGCAACCCGTTTTGTGTCATCTTACTACTAATCACCATCAGACAATACGAGATGGATGAAATGGTTGGATAAGATGCAGCAGCATCAATACAGAGCCTAGAGTCAAATAAGTGACTGGTGTCTGTTTGGTAACCCAATTTATGTCCATGATTAACACCATCATTAGCGTTGCTCAAAACCAAGGATTTTAACCTGGAATGCCGATCCCAGACGCCTATTTTGCTGATCAGACTATTATGTAAACAGACGGAAATAGAAAGTTCCTTCTGAGGAGCAGTGCTCATACAAAAGCACTCCTTAAAGTAGGCTCCTCAAGTTGTTTTAAATCAGTAGATTTTTTTGGAGACTGAATGGCTTCTAGCAAACTGCTATCAACGCCTTTACCGACGCCATGGATTGCCTAGTCTATAAAATGAAGAAACTTTGGTATTTGAGACATTGCATAATAAACCTGAATTTAAAAATCCCGCCATTTTATGGATAAAGAAGCCCACCGACCGAATTCATCGACTGTGGCGTTAGATGTTGAGGGCTTTGCCTCAGCAGCATTTGGGGAAGGATCGTCTGTAGATGTGATGAGAGAAGTCGCGGTGACGGTGGCGGCGACATCCAACTCTTTCCAGGAGCCGAGGAGAGCGAGGCATTGCAGTAGCTCCTCTCTGCAAACCAACTGAATTTCTGCAGTTAGACCAACAGGGCAGGTTGACCAAATGCTGTATTCTGTTCCTTCGTCTTCACTTTCCTTAATTTTGTCCTCATCATCATCATCACCATCGTCAGTGGATGAGGTAAGCAACTGCAATAAAATTTTAGTAAATGCATTCTCCAAACTAGTGGCGCAGATCAGATTGAAATGACCGATGATAGTAGTACATAGTCATTGAAGCAGCGATTGCGTAAAATCATTGTGAAATTTCAATGGAGGTCCCAAAATCACCTATCATCTGTAAAACATGGTTAAACTGATGCATAAATGAGTAATTTCGTAAACTGAAGCAATACTCCCACGGTAATGCAAGCTAGTTGATACAGTTGTAAGTAATTCATTTGGCTTCTTATGGTAGGAGGTGTTTTGAGGCTGGTTCGGGCCTAGAGAACAGCTTCTTAGTTTCAAAAAGACTAACTCTTACAATAAAGATCTTTTGACGACTTCGCTACCTTACATTCGTTCAAGTATAAAATACAGACTCGTCCTGGTAAGTTTTGATAAACAGCCCAGTGGCGAATGTAAATTTAGATTAACAGATGATATTCTACTCTAAGCTCTATGTTTATAGGCTTTGAATCTCAAACATCGTCTCATAATTAGCAAACTGGCCTTTGATCAATCGAATATCCCAATACACTGCCCATTGACCATGAAAAAAACAGTAACTGTAGGGGATCGTACATCAGAAAGTTGCATAAAAGCGCCCTCATAGTCACCAAACACTTTGGCAACAATTGCCGCCCCCAGACGTTCCAGAAGGACTGGTGACTTTGATCCCGCAATCCATCGATCGCAGAGCCAGCCTAGGAGCTCATCGCTGAGACCCAGATCCGCGTAGAGACGCGTTAGCTGCCACCAGCAAGTGGCAGCGGTGGTGGTGGTGGTAGCTAACTGGTTGTTGGTGCCCTCTGCCGAGGCAATTTCGAATTCCTCGTGAGGCAAGATGAAGACAGGCAGAGAGGAGGTGAAGAAGCGACGGGTGGTGGCTGTCCAAGGGGAGGGTGTTGAGAGAGATTGGCGAATGCCTTTTGAGCTGTGGAGGGAACAGATCTGTTTAAATACTCAATGTTGTGTTCGGTACGGCATGCAGATGCATAATTTTGGGAGAAATTGCATAAAACTTGTCACTCTTCATAGAAAAGAATAGAAGCAAACCACTTTTACAGCACTCAACTGTTTTATGAAATAGAAAATTAATTCCTTCTGAGAATCATTCACACATATTCAGTTAGATGGCCTTAAACGAACCCTCGATTCACTGACTAAGAATAAGTATTCTTAAAGAAAACAAATATCGTGCACTTAATGGTCTCATTACAGCTTCGACAGGACTGATCCGTCGGATACGGAAATTTTTAGATGAGTTAGTAACGGAGAATAATCGGTAGGAAACTACTGAAAACCGCGGAATCCCCACAAGAAAGTTTTGTCATCGACACCGCCTTCAAAGCTTTTGTCAAATTCCTTTGAGCCTAAAAATATTTAATTCTTTAACTGGAAAAATGCTTCTGCTTTGAAAGCTCCTTCGCTGGTAACAAAGATAAAAAAGATTAGTATGTGCAAAGCTAAACTGCAACAAAACTTTCGGTTTTTAGTTTTAAAAGTATAATACAGCCACAGAAACAAATAATTTTGATACAAGTGCCATTTACCATCGCTTTGCAGCAGCACAGAAAGCCTCCTCCATCACCAACGTTCCAATCGCAGTCAGTTCGGCTGAAATTGCACTAGCAGCAAGAAGAGTCGGCTCTGGCAGGAGATAAAGAACTCTCCCCTCCAACCCACTCAGATCCCACAGTAGAGGGAGACAAACGGTTTGGCCACGCGACAGCAGACATGCCAGAGCACTACCTAATCCCTTCAAGAAGATGTCGGCACTCGGAGACTTTGCCATTGAGACGATTACTGCTTCGAAAATAAGTCCAAGAAGGATGGACCCGCATTCCAATGGATCTGCCTCCGCCAACTGGAAGAGAGGCTTCAAGAGCGCCTCTGGAGTTAGTGTCTCGACGTCGGGTAGGGCGCCGAGGCGATGACGGCCACAGAGGCGGGCAGAATCGTTAAGTGAGGTGTCGAATGTGGAGGTGGTCTCGGCGTGCTGGCGTTGAATGATTCGTTGCTTGAAGAACTCTCGAAAACCGTTACCCATGTGGATGTCAGGAAATTGGGAGGCGATGGTGGCAGGAAATAAAAACTTTTGACGGAGCTTCTCAACGCTAGAAAGCTAAATAACAGAGGGCAGAAAGATGAATGCATCGCGAAAATCCATTGTTTATAAGTGAGTTATGAATGCTCTCTAAAGGTCGCTTATTCCAATGGCACTGTAATACTTTGCTTGTTTGACTGCTGGTTTTGGTTACGGACTTGGGTGGCCATATTGCCTTGGCCGGGTTGGCTGGCCCCCAGGCCATGCCAGCAGCTCCAATACACACACACACACACACACACACATATATATATATATATATATATATATATATATATATACGTATGTACATTAGGCCCTAATGTTATGCCTTCTTTTGCCTTCAAGAAAGCCTCGGGACGCTACGGGCACACCAGCGAAATCAGAAGCTACTTAATAAATATACTGCGTACTTTCAATAAATGATAGTGTAAGTGAAGAAAAATTGAAAATTACGTTACGATTGAGCATCATTCTCATGATTAAAAGTGTCGTTCACATACTATTTTGAATACCAACCTTGCAACCGTAATAGTGGGGGAATGACGCTGACTTGTCACTTTATGTAGCGAAATTTCCGCACGAGATGTGGGATGCTCCTATTTCGCATAATGCACATATCAGAAACGTTGCTCGGTTTGGTATGAAAAGAATCGGCTAAATAGCCAAAATTCCTCTTAGCTAAGGAGTGGGAACGGGAATAGAAGGAAAGATGACAATCATTGTCGCTTAAATTTTAAATAGTTTTCCTTTGACATTCCGACTAGACAGCGTGGAGAAACTCCACCTGGCTTGGGTGATTGATAAAAAAACATAGACTGAGCAGTTTGATGAATTCATTAATGAAACATCGGAAAAGAAGCGAGAATTTTTGCGCCAACTTACGGGTGGGGAAAGGAAAGATGCTGTTTATTAATTACACAATGCATTTTTGTTTACTCTACCCTGTTAGTTGAAGTAAAGGAGCTATTTTCAGAAGTAAGAACTATCTAAGAAAAGTGTTGGACCTAATGCCGAAAGAGCAATACCACAATAAAACAACCTTTCAGTCTTCAAACAGTCCATTGTGTTTCAGTCTTTGTAATATGGTGAGGTTAAAGTGGACGAAGGCACGTCTACCAGAGATTAAAGGTGCGTAGTGAATTTCATTGAAATCCGCGACATTTCTACTACGACACGCATTTGCTGTGCCACTTTTGCTGCCATGTACCTTAGACAGAAAAATCCGATCACATTTTAGCAACCAGCACAGAGATCCCGTAGCAGAGGTTGCTGAAGATGGCAGTAAAAGGAAAGCAAAATCTTCGTAATGTGATGATATTTAACTATCAAAGAATAATCAAATTCCTACGTGTTATAGTTTGGCTATGATTCCAGTCATATCATCCGCGCTTACATCAATTTCAGTCTCATCCCAGGAATACAATGTGTTTTGCTTCTTCTTTGATTTTCCCAACAAGAACATTGAAATTAACAGTGGGAGTGGGATTCAAGACTACCAATTCTGTTACAAGACCGAAAAATTCGACTCGAATTCGGTGATAATTCACCGATAAATTTTGTGGCGTCCACTTCCATTCCACTATAAATTCGCATATCCCAGATTCTTCTCCAGTCTCAGTCCATGCCTATGAAAAACCTACATTTTTAAAGCTCCGCAACTTATTTCTTCGACGCATTTGAGTGCTGCTTGAAGAATCAAATAATGGCCTCCGAAGGGGGTTCGCATCCGAGAACATCTGGTTGATTTGTGAAAAGGCGGATGTGGAAGGTATTCCCTGAGTTTCCATTAACTGGGTTTCCGTAGCGCTCCCTTCAGGAAGAACCAGAGTGGCAGAGCCAGCCCCCACGACTTGGGTCTGGCTCTGCAGCAGCTGTTGGGTTCCACTCAGCACAACTGGATCCAGCATGAATCGAGAGGTCGAGATGGATTTTCGTGTGAAACTGGTGGCAAAGTGAGAGCGTTTTTACTCCACAAACAGTATACCATAATTTCTGTGCAAAAGCATATACACGACGATAAAAATAGCCCAGAAGAGGACAAAGTTAACTCTCGATTCTAAAGAAAACCTTCAAAAAGACTCAAAAAATCAAGCAGGTTCCCAGATGAACTACGACTGTTTCAATAAAGAGCTCGATTTCAGGATATTTATAAAAGCTTATTTTTAAAGCTAATTCATCTCCTTTATGACGATTCATTTTATCAAGAGCTTAAGATACCCGTTTCTTCGCAAAAAAGTTCTAGTTAGGTCAAAAGGCTAAAAAAAAAATCAGGTTTGCTTTGAGGGCCCATAGAGGCTAAAAAAACAGAATTTAAAAAGCCTCTGGCACAGAAGGTGCTGGAAGGGACTTTACACCTTGAATGCTAGGCATTTCGAAAGAAAGCAAATAAATTGTAACTTTTACTTTACAGTCCTTCGTTGAGACAGTAAATGATAAAATTTTCGCATAATAGTAGCCGAAATTGGTTAACTCTACGTCAACAGTATGCGGTTATACTCCTCTCTCCACTACTGAGGTATGCTCTTGACCTAAGCTACTGCTGCCGTGAATCAGGACTTCCACAGATCCAACAATACCGTTAGACTTCCACATAATCCCCTCCTGAGTCCCCTCCTCTCCATCGTGATTGCAGCTGCAGATAGCTAGACATAGAGGACGCCTTGAGCCTATCATAAAAAAATGACGACCTCCATAGTTCTCGGTCCCCCTGTTGGCGTTCAGCAAGAGATACCTTTACTTCTACAGCAAAAATACGTGTTGATAGAAACGAGTCTGGACCTCCTATCCACAAAAATCTGCAATTTCTTGCCGTAATTTACATTTATCTGTCGCAAACTTTACAAAGTGACACCACAAACTACAAGGAGCCAGCCTGCGAAAAAGGAATAGTTACATATGCTCTCACCTTCACCATCTACAAACAAAGGCCAAGGGGACAAACCCCATAAAGTTGTCCCGCATAAATGCCCACGCCTAACTTTGTGTTTCATTGCCCTAAATATGATCAAGGCATTAGATAAAAAACCAAACATGCCTTGTTTCCTTGAAGGGGAAAAGTGGGTCGAGGGGATTCTGTCGGAAAGGATGACGAAATTCTGCCGACTTAATGGCCGGTTCCAGAGCCATCTCTAGAGTGGTGGACACAAAATGCTGTCCAATCCTTCCTCCCAGTGTCTGATCAGCCGTGTTCACATGGCGACCACTGCTTAACATCTGGAGGACCGAAAGACAGCGAGAGAGGGAGGGAGAGCCACCCGGAAGGGGCAAATTGAGGCAATGTTGGGAAATATGCTTTCGCAATTGGCCACGAAGTTGTTGGTCATCCTCTGCACAGAGCCCGTAGGATAGACCCAAATTACAGACCTCCTGAGAGAGAAAAGGAGGTAGCGTATTGCGATCGTTCCATTCTACCTTACTGTGCCACTTTGGAAAAATTCACAAAAGTTTATCTGCTGGACTTGGACATGATTTCGTACGCTATTCCGCAATTACTTAGTTCCTTTCATCTTTCACTAATTATTGTAGGTTGTTTGTTCGTGATGCTTGTGTTGCAACGTTGGTTAGAGAAACAAGCTCTGGTTGTCGCATACTACTGAGGTACCCTCCATTTTATCTTTAGAGAGCGATGCCTGCTTTGTGCATGTGGTGCGTTTTGAGTGGAATTTTTTACTCAAAAGTGCATAGGAGAAAGTGCGCTTCAAAAGTAGCCAGAACCAGTTAGCCTGTCCACTGTTTTATGCCAATTCTCAAAAGACAACACAAAACAGCGTAGCTTACATAGCATGTTCCAAGGCTTGCCTTTGACAGTACCTAAACTTTAGGATAAGGGAGACTTTGCTTCGCCCAGCGGAAAAAATTTCCAAATGCAACTGAACACCAGCTGCGATACAGGAGCATACGCGCATCAATGAACGAATTGGTAGACAGAAAGGCAGAGTGGACGAATGAAGATATCACGGTTACATGAATTAAGGATGCATGAAATGCTTGATCAGAAAACGACAAATGAATGCTTGCATAAATTAAGCAGAGAGAAAGATGAACCAAAAACGAATGGACCCTCAAACGGCATCATTTCACAAACCTTCCCTTTAGTTCACTTCAAAGAAATAGCTCCGTTTTTTGGTGAAAAGTCCTACCTCGATCTCCTTGTTCCCCACTCCACTGACAGCCTGCCGTGCCTCAACAAATGCCCTGTAGGCTACACGACGTGAGTTGGGTGTAGAATTCGGTCTTGTAAGAGTAGATATCAGTGTTCGCAACAGCCGAAGAATTAAAAGCTGACGCATCTCAGCACTGAATTCTTCATTTCCTTGAGATGCAGCCATTGCAAACTGGATCATCCGCAGTGTCAGCATAGTCCCGTCAAAAAGCACAATTTCCGTTCTAAAAAATGACGCAACAATGCATCTGAAAATTAGTCCAGTGTCTAGGGCAGTTTAAAATGAAAATTCGACTCACCCCCATTTAACCATCTCCAAGACGTTTGAATTCACCATGTTCTGAAGTATTTCCACCTTAGCCGTCTGTTCAAGGGGAAAAACAAGCTTGTCCTCCTTGAAATCTTCCATTAGCTTTCCAAACATTCGTAAACAGTGAGAAAAGGTAGTCGATTCGATGTCTTCCGGTATTTCCATCCCAAGAAGAGTGTTAGTCATATGTACAGCAAGCACAGGCCAGTGGGATGCGGCGGCGCAGGCGGCCTCAATTGTGTTTGTGATTGGGCCCGCCGAGGGTCGCTTGCGCCGTTGAGCTATGTTTAAGTCGTTCACACTTGACCACAGTTCAGCTACGAGAGGATGAAAGTCAATTGGGAGGTGGGAGAGGGGAAGGATATGCAGTCCCCGACTTTGCAAAATGTTTCCACTTCTATCTTGAGAAGTGGAACAAAGTGAGGTGAATTTGGAAGCAAGAAGGCCAGAGCATTCCCAGACGACCGTGAGGAGGGTCTTATGACTTTGATGCACATTTTTGAGGAGGACGCTAATGAACCTAGGAGAAGCGTTAGCTAAAAACAAAACCAGGATTCTACTCACTGCGAGAGAGGAACATTATCAGCCTCGGGAGAGAAGCTGTTGCATGAAGAAAGAATTGTTTTGAATAGGTGAAAGCTAAATGTCACCCTTTTGTAGTCTGTGTAGCCTTGAATTTCGAACAGCAGCTCTCTGAATTGAGAAAATACACACATTTACTACTAGTAATAATTTGAAGTTCTAAAAATGTGAATCGTGATTTTGTTTTGAAAATTTCCCTTATTTTAAGCTAAAGCACAAATGGCTGTCGGTTTCTTGGCTCGACTTTACCAGAGGCGAGCGTGCTAGGGATCCTTACAACCCTAGAAAAAGTTTCCACTCCCTTCCAGTTTGCGAACATTCTAAAGAGTTGTACTCGCTCTCACTCCCTCCTGATTGGCTTATATTAAGCAGGGATGTGACCTAATTGCACTGACAATGCCTCGAAGACGAAGGCTAAGGTCAATCAACTGCTATACCTTCGCGATCCCACTCAGGCTCGCACGAGTGCACCACATGCCTATATTGGCTCACTCACGTTGATCGATAAGGACATCTGCCCTGAGGCCTATTGATTATCTATTACCTATCGATAATCGACTTGGTGGTCCCTGTAGCATCAAGGCAGCTCGCAAACTTCCACAAAAGCCAATCTAGGACGAAATGGTGAGGCAAATTTTAAGAAATTGGGGAACCTTCGGCAGTCCTTTAAAATTCATCCTTTATTTTCATGGATGAAGTCGCCAAAAAGACTAATTTGTCTGAAGTGGTACAGAAAGATGTGAATTTGGATTGAGAGGAGCAAAATACTTCGTATAAGTATTTAATTGTTCACTGTAGAAATAGAGCGAGAAAGCATTCAAATTATTTTCAAGGAACTCAATTGAATATTTGCTCCCGACTGCTCAGAATATATACTAACTTTTCGGAAACTTGATGGTATTATTTTAGATACTGGATGCACTGTAGTTTCCTAAGTCTTTGTCAACGTCAAAATAAGCTGTCAGTAAGGTGAAAAGATTTTGTGATGAAGAGTATCTGAGCTGTAGGCATACCCAGAGGACTATAACGCATAGTGAGAGGACGGACTGCAGAGTCCGAGGGGTCCGTATAGTTAAATACTACCGTTAAATAATGCATAAAAGCGGTCCTGTATTCGAGTTTCCCAAAATCGAAAGAATTGGCAACTGACTAAGATTCCATTAACGATAGAGGAATGGTTATAGTTCTAGAGGTCACCTATACGTTTCAGAGTGATTCATAGTGTGTTCAAAATTTACTAAAACCCTCTAAAACGGTAAAATATTACAAGACTGCAAGGTTATCCTGGGATGAAATAGAACAGCGATGGCCGTCAGCTGAGCAATAGAGTGCCCTTACTTATATGGGATTGATACGCCTGCAGGTAGCCATGTATCAGCCAACAGACGAAACAATTCAAGGTTGTTTTTCAGTGCTGAAGCGACACCTTCGGGAATACTGGAGGTGTGGTCTCCGTCACCGTTGGGGGAAGATGTGATCCATGTGTTTTTTATTAAATATGCAAGAAGGGATCGAGCCGTCGATTTTTTGACCTCGATGGAGGACAAACTAGCACCAGAGACGCCCCAGTCACCGAGAAGGAGACAGAGATCGATGCTGAGTGAGGACAAACCGCAGGAATCGACTAGAGCTTCCTCGCCCGAGGAGGCATATGTGATGAGAACTGGAAGCCAGAGTTCGGTAAATGGTTTGAATAACTGGAATAGACATACATATATATATATATATGTGTAGCATTGAACTGGATTAATTGCCCAAGATGATAAAATCAAGGCCTAATCATTCAGAAATCTTGTGGATTAACTTCCCTTTCATTTGTTTTTAATTGGTTCACAAATTGTTTTCAGCCTATATAGAGTGTCAAATAATTCATTGCCGTTCACTGATTGGTTAAATGGGCTTATGCTCTTCATGGAAAACTAACCAGTTTTTTTGACATTTACTCCAATCTGTCTACTTTAACATCGCATCTGTTAGTCACATTGTGCATACATGTTTCCAATAAGTTAAAATTAGAGGAAAACAGATGTCTTAGTGCAGTCTTTTCTGACTAGTTCATCATTGGTCTTCCTACAAGAAGGCTTAGTAAACTCTCATTCCTATGAACAGCTGAAGAGTAATTTAATTTGTGTAATCGGTTAATAAATTTCTAAAGCAACTGAAAGTGTTATGTAGATTTAAAATTATTATTGTGACAGGAATAAATCTACTTGAAAAACGAAGGTTTTGGTTCTCTGTGCTCCAATAAGCTGGTGTTTTTCAAGTATACGCTTGGCAATGCGAAACTTTCAGCCCATGCGGCCTACATTTCCGTGTAGCTTTACAGAGCCAGTTTTCAGGAGGACTCCAAACATCACAGCACCTCTGGTAGATTTTTTAATCCGGATTTTGCCCTTCCATAACTTCGTTTATTGCAATCCATCTAACGACCTCCTCAAACACATTTGCATGACGTGGGTGGAAGGTGGCTGACTTACAGGAGCAGTCCCATCTTCCAGCTTGAGGATCATGTAGTTTTCTATGATATTCTTTGCGGCCAAGTTGGCATTTCAACAGTAAAAACTGGCGAGCATTTCATCTTTTGCCATTTTTTTGAGTTAGGAAGATAAAAATAAAATTAAATCTACGACTGCGACGACGAAACTTCCTAAAGACACCATTAAAAGCAAGCCGATTATATCACTGGGCAATGCCAACATTCATAACGTCTGTGTGCTTCATGATGTGCTCTTCTCGAATTACCTCAGTACAGTTGATGATCACTTTGACCACAAATGCGCGCACATTGGCGTTGGAACGGCTCGAGGTGAACTGTTCGTAGAGGAATCGCAGAATAGCAGGCATTTCGTTGGAGTTTTCGGACTAAATAGATTTTTGGAGGAAAACATTTAGTGGGCATGCAGTAGTGAATAACACATGTAGTGACTTGTCACTGACCTTCAGGAAACCCAGACGGTGCATATGCTTCAGCAGTCCCACGAAACACACCATCACGGAAGTTGTGTTGAGGCAATCGACTTCCAGATTCACTTGAAATGCTTCTGCACCCTCGTCTTGAGTGAAGTCGGCAGAGATGACAGAAAGTGGAGGTGACGTAGTCTCTTTAATTGAACGAATTGACTTATTCAAGTCGGCCAGAGAAGTGGATCCCCTTATGATCTATGTGGATTTAGTAAAGCTGTTCATTAAATGCGGATACTAGTTACTTCTCCTCGACTTAGAAATTTAATACATCTTTGAGGAGATTTTCCACTAAATTACAGACTCAAAAATAGTAGTGAGACATTATACCTCAGGTGTCAGCATTACCTGGGTTCCTGAGGCTCGCATGAATCGATTAATCTCCACAGAAAAACTGCTTCCCTGCAGAAGTTCACCACGATTTGGATCTCCACCAAAAACCCTCCCTTTTCCGACAGATTCCTTTGACTGGCGCCGCAGGTAAGACTCTCGCTGCGATGGCAACCAAAACTCCTCCCGCAATTCGATGAATGCCGATCGGTACTTACCTGATCGCTTAAAAAGTGTGGTTCAGTCTATACGGTACCTAATAGTCAACAGCTAGAAGGTATAGGAGGAAAGAAAGGATTAGCAGAAACTCACCTGTCTAGGAAAGTTGAGAATTTTGTCTGCGGGAAGGAAGCGTAAGAGGGGATCGCAAGCAAGTACGTAGTTGTAGACCTTCTCCTGAGTCTGAGTGGCACTCACGGTGGCGACAAGGCACGCCAGACTGGCAGACCATAGGGCACGTCTCAAGGTCGAGGCGGTGGCTTCAAGGTCATGGGTTAATGAGGCGTTGGGTGGTGGTTCAAGTGCATCTTTAAGGGTCGCGTGAGCTTTCCTGAAGTGCGTATGAAAGCATCGAGCACTGCGATTTCATCTCTTTTATCAAATTTAAGCAGGATTAAAAAAGGATATTGTAATTGTGTGTGAACATTAATTGGCTTCGGACTCAAAAGCGTATGGTCGGCAAACGACTTGATAAAACTATTCGGAACCCTGGATGTAATAACTTTTTGCCATGGACCCTCCAATTTCACCAATTGGAATAAGGTACAATTTTGAGGGCAAGTAGAAAAAATTCGATAACCTACCCTATAAGCATGGCCGTCAATTCCTTTCCCTTTATCTCCATCTTCCGAAGAGGATCTAGCATCACCGGTCCAAGAAAGGCCTTCAGGATAGACCCAACACCGCCGTTACTCATTCCATGAAGGCACGCCTTAGGGAGGCGGTTGTATAGCACCACAAGGAGATAAAAGGTAGTACTACAACTTAATAGCCTCCACATCCAATGCGTCACCGTCAGTCCACCTCCTTGCACTCCAATCGCCAAATTTTGGGTCCACTTGACGATGTTTTGTACACCTACACGTTCCAGAGCAACCGGGCCCACATAAAGGAGAAGTGGTTGAATGAATTTGCGGAAATAGCGATGCCAGAGATCGATGAAGGCGATTGACGGCTGCCCGGAGATGACAGCCTGTTCAAAGGCCTCCACCGCTGAAGTCAGTAGTCGCTCTTGGACTAAGGGCAGCGTCCATATTCTGAGAGGTAATACGTCACATAGACTGTGACAAATGGTGCCAGTACTTACCGTTTCATCGCACACTGTAGAGCGTCGTCCAACTCTTCATCCATGAAGTGCTCGTCATAACGACAGAATGTCATCGTCAGAATCTGGATGGCTTCGGGACAGCTGACTGTTTTTAGAAGGGAGAGAACCTGAATATCGGTTACAATAGAAAGTTAATAAGGTGCGCTGAATCGAAGGCAGTTGATGAAATTACAGAGAAACTCATTTGCAGCCTCTAGGTACTTTCGGAGCAATATTTTCCCGTGGTTCTCCCACCACAACGGACAGGCTTAGGATGAGCAGAGGTCAAACGCTGACTACTTTAAAAGCCAACCGGTATTCGTGCTTCTTTGCCGTAGCGGAGTACCATATAATCATCTACTTGGTTATTAAAGCATCTACCGTATCAGCCGGCTCCAACTGGAAAATATAATCAAAATCAACTACCTACATGCTTCACACAAGTGTCAGCAGAACGTCTTATTAAATGAATGGCAGAAATTCACCAACCTTTTTAAGCAATTTGCATAATGTAGTTTTGCCTTCCTTTGCCGCCACTTTTGCTTTAATCAAAAACTACCACTCCAACTAAAGTAAGTGGTTTAAAACTTGTAGGAAAATGCGCCCGTTACAAGTTATTTATGAGATCGGATGAAGTAGAATGTTTGCCCAAAGCTTATTGTCATGAGGATGTACTCATATCAACCCTTTTCTAATGAGCCAAGCTCACTGATCTCAGGAGGGTTCCGCATTCGCTCAGTTTTGTGGAAGGGTGCGCAAACTCCTGCGGATCCAGGGGAAGACTTGAGGCAAGAAGAAGTTTAATGGCTTCAACAATCTCGATGCGACTTTCACTTGTCAATCCAAAGATGATAGGAGTGACTTCCGGTTGAAGGAAGAAAGCCAACATATCGAGAAGTTTAACCTGTGGTGAGAAGAAAATGCGATAAAAGCTAATAAATAGGTTTAAAACTTCTTGAAAATGACTTGAAAGTTTTTACTTTGGTGGAGGCTTTCAGAATCTCAGTTTTGAGAAGGTTCAAGTAGGTCGCTACGAATGCATTTCGATCAAGTTCCTGTAAGACGAAAAACGACTCCTCATGGTCACATGGCGGGAATGGTCCAAATTATACTTGGAGAAAGGATGTTATAGCAGTGGTTAACCGTGGACCACAGTGTCCGGGCCGAAAAGTATTTTTATTGTTAGCTTTCATAAAATTTTAAAAAGGCGATTAAAGTTAAAAGCTGAGTATCAAATCCAATGAAAGCTTGATAAATTTGAATAACACAGATGATGGTATCAAGCAAAATTGAGAGCCCTATGGAAAAAAATGAAATATTTTCCAAAGACAACACCCGATTTAATGCTACATGAGCCGAATGCCATAGACTTTTTGTATGCAGGCGCTTTTGACAAGTAAAGAGTAACCCCAGTACGGAAACCCACATTATGCCTTTAATGAAAAGAAAAAAAGTCAACTGCAGTGGCCGATACAGGTGTAAAGAATTGGAGAGGAAATTACAAGTTTAGAGATTTCAATGGTACAACAAGCGCGTGTTTATAACCGCTCCTCATTATTTACTCTTGAAAACTCCCATTGGTGTGCCATTGCTAGGAATGCTGAAATAATTTTTCGCCATTTACACAGGCTGCAAAAATTATCACCGTGCGCCAAGACACTCATGGACATGCTTCTGAACCGCTCCAAGTAGCAACTCACCACTTGCGAGAGAGAAATAACAGCTTCAAGAAGGTCAACACAGACCTCCTTGCCGAAATTGCTATCTTTCAAGAAGGGCTCTATACGTTGGTGCCATGCGTTAGCAATCCCTTCGCACAACTGGTTTGTCCACATTCTAAAGCAGAGTGTTGAACAATTCGATAATACAGATGCAATCGTAGTAATCCAATCAACTTACCTATTGGGTTCTCTTGAATATATGCCCAAGGATTTGAGTAGAATAGACATAATTGCATTCGGATCGTTTAATTGCACGGCATCTTCTTTATTGAATCCCAAAATGGATAGGAGTTTGGTTGGGTAGATCAAACACCCATTTGATTGGTTAATTGCCTTTAAAAGCACTTCTGCATCAAACGCTATCTGCAGCACAAGTAATGTTACTGCTTTAACCGAGAACCCACTTGATGTTTGAGACAGGATGAAATGGCGAATGCAGCCTGAGTAAGTTCGGCCAACTTGTCGGATGAGCCCAGTGTGTTCTAAAGAATAATCAGCAGTGAGTGGCAAAGTCATCTTGCCTCTTTAAACGTGTCGATTATACGTTGGCACAGTTGTGAAGAAATGCAGTCAGAAAACAATTCACGAAGACCGAGATCCTTCTTGGTGGTGATTAGAAGCAGTGATATGTTTGAAAAGATTTCTGTAAGATCAGAAATCTGCCCCTGATCTGTTAAAGCAAACTCGCCGCTCTCCCCGGAAGGTCTAAATTTAAAGGTGAACTTCAGAAAGTCGACAAACTTGTACAGTTCAAGCAATTGAGACATTGAAGTCATAGTCCAGGCTAGACACGTTTTGGGCAGCAGTCCAAGCACCTTGACGGCCTACAAGTGATTAGTAAACCAAATCGACACATCACCTTATCGACTAAACGTATTTCCATGGTTACAGGCTTTAAGAGGATACGACCGAGAAAGTTCCATATGGTGTGATCTTCAGAAAACACACTACTCAATTCCACTCCCGGTTTTGAATGGAGGATTGCAAACAAGAAATTCATAATTGCCATTGATTCATCTTGACCCATGCTTTATAAAGTAAGGTAAGAAAATTAAAAGATTTACTTCTCTTCTGATCCACAGTAGCGCTTCAGAAATGCAATAATTCGACTTTCAGGAAGCAGAATTGCTTCAAAAAAAACCATGTTGGTTATAAGATTAGCCGAAAGCAGCCAGGAGTAATTGTTGAGACAGCGAACAAATCCACTCAGCGAATCCAAATTCCATTCGAAACTAGAAAAAATTAGAATATTACGTCAATCCAAAATAAATTATCAGTTATACGTTGATATGAGGAAACCCGTGTCGGAAAGTATTTTTGGAATGAGTCGCGAGCTAGACGATGAGATGACTTGCTCCACGAGCTCCCGGAACAACTTTCCATTGAGAGGGTCACGACAAGCCAGCAGCAGGGATTTCAGGCAAGAGGGAACAGGAGCTGCTTCCCAGGATGTCGGTTTAAGCGATTCTACCACGTGTCCTTTTTTACCAGTTCGTGTCAAACGCGGCTGTTTTTCAGGGGTTACGCAGTCGTCACGTATCAAACCTCCTGGTGACTTTTTCATCAATTCAGTGAGCAATTGGACTGCTCGTTTTACAGCAGCTGAGATAGAACTTTGACTTGGTGCTAAGTAGCATTAAGAGAAGACTTCATAGCATACCTGACAGAAGGGACCGCTTGAATGAGTCAATGAGGGGAGAGAAATACCGGAGTGCCATTTCTGGTCGGGCACTAAAAACAAGGACAAGTTTTGGAATAAATAAAACCCGCCTCACCTTAGGAGATTGGCTATTGTGTCGGTAAAAACTTGAGCAGCAGCTCCATTTCGACATAGACCGTCCAAAGTTAGCTGGAGTAGATCCTCAAAAGTTTGATCGCCAATAGAGTTACAACGTCTCCTATTGCCAGTGGCTTCGGAGCTCATCCACTTCAAGTAATCTTGAAGACAGGCAGAGGCCAATTTCGTACGTCTTGTTTGAGTCAATTCTGGCATAGAACTGGATAAAACAAATTACTTGCCCTACCAGGAAGTGGCCATTGTGAGTCAATGTAGTCAAACATATCATTTTCTGGTGGGGTAAGATTTAGGATGCGTAGAATCACTTTCTGCAGAAGTTTGGCTTCACACAGGCCTGCCATTCGATAGCCCGCAAACCAATGAACCAATTGAAACGCGAGGCATCGGAAGGGACGAGAAATTAGCTAAGGATCAGTTGATAAACACGATTTTACTTGATCAGTGTCAGCTCCCAGAATGAATGTTACGTGAAAGAGAAGAGACCAATATGTAGAGTCACTCTCCCCAATTGAATCGCTAGGATCCGGAGCTATTTCACGCTGTTTGATGAGCCCAAGAACAATATACCCGTGCAAATATTCGGCCGCAGACACCCTCGCTTGACGGGAAACGCTAGCACCGACTAGAGACAAATTACAAATCTGAAGATGGAAATACTCTGATTGGTTGATTTGGTGGCGGACTTGGGCCTCCAGAGGAGGATACGAAGAAGCCGTGCAAATAATCGCACATCAGAAAGTCGCATGTACGGCCTCAAATCCGGAAAAGGTAAGCACAATGTAAGATCATTAAAAACACCCTTTTCTGAAGGTAGAATATTGCCAAAAATGGTTCTATCTTCATGAGGGCTTTCTTTCTAAAATGATTCATGTAAAACCCAAGTATCAACAAACCAAATTGAGAAGTTTCCAATGCTGCGCATTCCGGCCAATGATTTCAATGACCTTCATTTGCGCCCTGCTAAGTGTTGAATCAAAATTTAGTCGAGTTGGCCGTCTAACAATTGCCCTTAGCGTTCGACGGATCTTTGCCCTATGACCAGACCCCCGTGAGCGCTGACCAATGGGAGGCGGCGGCGGCTTTCCTGTGATTGGTTTATTTTGCTGGACCCCTAGTAGACAAGCTAATGCTGGCACAAGACTCCCAAATGCAGTTGAGTAGACTGAGGAGTTGGTTTCCATCTCTAATATGGAGAAAGAAAAAATCTATGGATAGATCGAATTGAGATACGTGTGCTTTTGATACAAGAACTAACCATTCAACCAGGATTCAACAGCGGAAGCTGCAGCGATTGCTAGGTCCACACAACGAACTTGTAATCCGGCCAATTGACAGGTAAAGCTGATAACATGAGCGAGTTGGTCGAAAAGCCCATCTTCGGGGTGCAGAGAGAAGACTGAGAGAGGCAAACTGAGGAGACAGGAACAACGGGCGGTACTAAGGTCATCGGCGGAGAGAGCTCCCATTGGTTTGAATGCCTCCAGTAGAGAGATCGCAAATGATCTCAGGTGAGTTAAGATGGGAGAGGCGTGACGTTCTGTTCCAAAAAAATTAATTCGAATTCTATGCAATAGGTGATTACGTAGTGCAAAGAAAGAAGTGTGCAGCATTGACGCGATTTACAAATTGGCAACCTCAACGTTCTGCATTCAACTATGTTTAGTGAGGTCAAGTTCATCGAAGATTTGTATTTTTATCAGTAATTGGCATGTCTCCGTGCAGGAAGATGAAAACACCCGGAGAGAGTTATGAAGTTTCGTATTTACCAACATGTAGCTAACACTAGCAAATTATAGATCTAATTCGCTAACGAGGAACAATTTGTCGAAACTGATCTCGATAGCCACTTTTACCCTCATCTATTCATAAAACTACTTATGGCTCATTAAGTAATGGATTGACAGTTTCACTACTCAAGACTGGAAAATTGGAAAATGTACTATTATTTTGTGAATTTCTGTTGAACTCATTAATAATTGCATCTGACCAACTTTTTTTTAGGATCATCACTGCCTGGTCATTTTTCTTCCAATTCAAGTACGGGGATGTAGCAAAGTATGTCGCAATATGCAGGCATCAAAAATTCCCTCCTGAAGGGGTAAAATAATACCCCTAATAAGTATAAACAAAATTGATCTACATTTCAAGACGGGTATCAAGTGAATTTGTCATTAGAGTAGTTTTAATAATTTCAGAATGCCATTTGATTGGACAGAAAGGCCGTTCAGTAATGATATAGCAGTGGTCTTGTGGTATTAGGCGTTGACAATATTTCAGGAAAGTGCCAACGGTAGAAGCACGCGGAACTTCCAAAAGACCGCTACGTTTTCATATCTTCACCTATTTGTCCCTACATTCTACTAAAAGACTTTCTGCTGTAGGACAGAGGGCCACACCCAATTTCCACGAAGAGAGGTATTTGTATTTTTGTGAGTAGGCGATACAAAAACATTTTCTTTGACACATGTGGCCGCCAGGGGAATTAATTTCTCCATTACAATCATCGAGTAACACGATAGAGCGCTGCAAACGTCAATCTACTACTGCAACCCCAAGGAACGCAAAAAGGAAGGCCTGGAACTGATTCGCACAATTGAAAGTGCACCGGTATCTCCAAATGAAATCACTTTGTTGTATTTATTTACGGTTTTTGAAGAGAAAATTTCGATGCTATTACCCAGGTTCCATAGTAACATTGAGCATTTCGAATAATGAACTGATGGATTTGATTGCCATACTGATTAATAGATTACTTGGTTTATCAACGGTGGTGACGCACGCATTTGCTTACCGTAAAGCAGACTGAAAGCGACAACAGACGTACCTTTGAAAAGGCCTGACTGATTAGCCAATAGGACGGCGAGTCTCAGAAGACGGTAGAGACCACTAAGCAGAGGGTATCTACAAAGGGCGGGGTCCAAAAAAATACCTGTTCGTACACCTACGTCTGCGTGTTTCGACGTGAGGAACAGATGAGTGTGATGTGAATAACATCTTGAAATATGGCAAACCAAAGAGTCGGTGGTTCAATGAGCGCAGCGGAAGATCGTGTATCCTTGAGTGACAGCACTTCAGTTATGAGAAATGTGTTTGGGTTAGGCAAGGTAGTAAGAGGCCAATTTTTCCTTCAAGCCATTTTACAACCTCCGACCTGTTTCTATCGCTATGCTATTTGCAAATCATGTGACCACTACGTAATGAAATGGAAATGAGTGCTTGTTTTGTGTCACAATACGTTCGTCTACATTGTGAAAATTCAGATTATGGAGCTATATGTGCTAAAAAGGAACTTCAAATAATGTTGGCAATGGGTTTTGCTTGGGGTTGGGTGCTTCGAAAGCAATCTGAGAGCTTATAAATGAAAAGATTTTAATTTAAGGACACTACTCACTTTTCCACGAGTTCAAGGCAGGTTTGCAGGAAGGAAGGCGCAGTAGCATCGTAGGTGGCAACCGAGCATTCTGGCAAAATTTGCCTAGCCGGTACATCAAGGGAAATTTATAGAACTGCATGAGTGGAGTGTTTTTAGGCAACCTAATAACAATGAATGCTGCTTTGCAAACATTTAATCCGTCATGAAATAGTCCCCGAGAAAAGAGAATTTCCACCTTTTAAGAGTGTACAAATCAGATGTGGATAGCAAAAAGGAGGGAGAGAGAACTGCCTGTCAAGTCCTAGGAAACCCGATTACAAATGAATTTCTCTAAGATTTGGCAAGTCAAGAACATTAGTACAAACATTAGAAGTGCGACCACCTAATAAGGCACAATATCACCACAGTTTCAGGGAAGTTTGAAGCAAGGGGAATCAGCCGAAGTGGAGAAGGAGTTCAAAGCTTATGGTCTATTTCAAGTGGCATAATATTTTTCAATGCGTGAAAATTCAAAAGAGGTTTGAATTGAATCATTCATCGCGACTATCACAGAAAGCAAAACAACTTATTTTTTTAGTCGACAATTCATTTGATAAGTCATCAACTACGTTGCTAATGGCTTCGACTCTTCTAGCTCTACCACTCATAGAGGTGGCTAATCTTTATGTGATTTTCCAAATTGCGACCTACCAAAAAATAAATTTATTCGCGTAAGCAAGTCTGAATTATTTACTATTTGCTTTGATCAACTTACTCAAGAAATGCAGCCATGTTTGAAAGTAGAAGAACATCCTGTGGGTTTTTGACAACCACCTGCGATTCCATCTCTCCGGTGTCTGTACCGCGCTCCGCATAGGAGAAATCGAGGCGTTTTAAAATTGCTAAGGAGGATGTCAGGAGGGGTCGAAATATGCGGGACGAGGATTCGCCGTTGGTGTAAGAATATCTCTCCTACAACATAGCTTAGTCGTGTAATATAACTTAGTAAGTATCTGGAATGTGTGTAACTATAAAATTTCTTGGACGTTGTGTAAAACTTTTGAGTATAAGATGTCCGATCGTCTCAAGCGCCAAGTTGGGGAGCTGATCTGTCACTTTTAATACAAATTTAGTTTGGACAGGAAATGACATCGACTAGTTAAGATGCGGCCAACAATGCATCAAAGATAGTTGTTGGCACAAACTACCTTTCTCACTAGGCCCGTAGGCAGTCCCAGCAAAGTTCGCCACAGTGGCAAATATTCCCGATACGAAGGCCTTGAAGTTGCGATTTCCGTCTGGAAAGAACCACTCGGTTGGCTGACCGAATTCAAATCCCCCTCCACGACCTCGCTCTCCACCTCACTTTCACTATCTAATTCGCTATCCCCAATGTCAAACGGTGAATGGGAACATGTTTGGAGAACGGCATGGTAGACTAGGAGAAAAGGGTGATTAAGGAACTGCTCAGGGGTAAAACAGACAACTTACAAGCCTCATTAATAACTGAGGTCAGATATCTTTCCTTTGTCAGGATTTTTATTGCGTTAAAGATAGAGTAGGCAGCTCTCTCAGTAACATTTTGAGATAGGCGAGGATATGCCTCAAAGCAGCCGATGATCGCCAGTTTCAGAGATCGCCATAACTCCTGCATCGGTTGTGATGAAGCATAAATTGCTAGCACATTAGCCGCAGACTCAATTAAGTCCGGAAGGCTGTAGGCTTTTGGGGGCATAGGAGTATCTGAAATTTCTGCAACCAAGTGGACAATCTCCTTCACTGTCCATGAAAGAATTCGAACTGATTCGTGAGTAGATTGACGCTTTTCGTAAACCTATTACAGTAAAACAGTTTAAAGACGCCGAATGTGGGGGTCACGTATCTCAATATTATGGCTCACTGGCATCAAGATGCTCAAACATTTCAGACGGAAAGACAGCTGGTTTGGTGTAAGAGCATCCATTGGTGGGGACTCCATTAGAAAAGTTGTTATGCTTCCTGAAACGGTAGACAATGAATCATCAGAGGTGGTTTCCATAAGAGCGGAATTTCGATAACATATCAAAAGTGCGACGTATGCTCCTTGAGCAGCTTTAGCCAGTGCCAAATTTTTATGGCTAACCAGTGTTTGGAGGTGGGACATTACAAGCTAAAATACAAAAAAATGCCCTTAGCAATTTTAAGTGGAATGACATCTAAAAATAGTAGAAAATATATTCAAAGATACCATATTAACCGCCTTCAGAATTGTTCCTTCAAAATACAAAAGCCAAATAAACAGCCTGTCTTTGGCTATTGTTCCTCATGAAGTAAGCAATTAAAAATGGCAAGAAAAAATTTATTAAAACATACTATGGTCCTGCCCCAGTCGCAAATGCTGAGATGTTTAGCACAGGACTTCAGAAGCTTACAGGCACTTCTGATGGATTTGTACTGACTAATTTTGTCCAAATTTGCCAAGAGAATTTGGACTGAGTAGTTGTGAAAACGTTCCACATCTAGCAGAGTGACTATTGTAGCGGGGCATCTTACCATCACATTTAAGTTCATTGTCATCAAGACTTATAATTTTCGATATGCTGGAAAGAATGGCTGATACAACAACGAATTCTGGCTTCTTCGTACTCTGTGTAAGTTGTTCTGATAGCAAACTTTTGAGAAGATCAAGGATCTGTTCTCGTAAATGCCCCACTGTGGGTGAATGTGAAACGACGGTGGCTAATGATAAGCACAAACTGCTAGCAACAGATTGAGCTTGTTTAGACGCCAATTGATCATAAAGTTGTTCCGCATATGTTTGAAAGATGTTTGGACTTGAGTCTTTACTTGTTGAATGAGTGATAACCTAGATTGACTGTGTGAAGCCCAAATTATTACCTTCCTGAAAAGACGTAGCCAGGCTTCTTTGAGCTTCGCTGACCTAGCACACATGTAGCCAGAGAAAGAAGTGTCCTACGAGTGAGGATGAAAGGCGGGTTTACCATAAAGTCCTCGTAAAAATTGGTGACATGGTATGCGTAGTTTAGGACAATTTTTGTAAGGAAGTCGCAGAAGTTGTGCTTGAAAGTCTCAGACTGAAGACTATTAATATAGTTTGTACAAACCTCAACAGATTGACCCAAAATAGAAAAAGACTTAAATGCGCGCGAAGACTTATAACCTTCAACAAGGACAGATTCTAAGCGCAAAAGTAAAGAGAGCGAAAAAATACGGACCGATCATGCGAGAATCGCTTAAGGCCTTTTCTTTCAGGTTTCGCAAAATATGGTTGGCATCCTCGTGTTCCCCTTCTTTAAGTCGCCGAAAAATATCAGAAATCCCATACTGCAATTGCATCGAACGACCTTGATGTAACAACGAAGAATCAAGCGGGTAAAAACGCGTCAATTAAAACTAACCTAACAAATAAAATTATGATATGTGTTTTCAGCTAATATTGTGCGGTAGCATCTTCAATGCATCTGCAATGCTGCACTCACGCAAAGCGGTTTGTATTTTTGCACTAGCAGAACCTTTCATGAGTAGTGTTAAGATATGCCTTTTGCAGCCACCGGGGTTTCCTTGAAGAATGTGTACATATGTATGTGTATGGTGGACAGAAAGAATCAGGGCTACTGGCATGGTTTAAAAGTCAGCTCATCCGGCGAAGGCAAAATGGCCGGTCAAGTGCTGATAACAAACAACAAAATTATTTCTCTTATTTGTTTCTACAATATTGGTATTAATGTTTGGCATATGCATGATTTACTTTGGCTCAAATTTTTCACTTACTATACCTCAAATAGTTGCATTAGAAGTGCATAGCCTCGAAGACATTAAGTCCAATATGCTGTCTAAGTTACACAATGAAACCCTACATATTATGTGTGTCTAGCATTGCTTTTATCAATGAGTTGGTCGCCCACTTTACATGTGCTATAGCTGGTATTTTAATAGCGCCATGTGCAATTGGGAGAATATTTGCGAAATGGACAGCTGCAAAACTATTATATTCCGTTGTAGCTCCCGGATCCTTCTTCATTCTCTTCTCTGTCTGTTATAAAACTTTAACGCCTAAGTACTCAAAACGTGCTTCAGAAACCTTACTAATTCATAAAAGTTCTCATTATGCTCATAACAAGCCTCCCACGACGTTTCGACGTGGTGCATAATGCAGACCTTAGGGTAGCTTTCTATCTATAGGCCTTATAGCATACGCCCCTCCAATTTAGCTCTAAGAATTCACCTTTCTAAGAAAGGCAGCATTCTTTTACATCTCCATGCCGCATTCAAAGCACACCAATTGACTCCCCCTTTACCTCCTCCGAATGACCTGGTTTCCTTGTCATGCCTGTAGCCCTGATGTAATCGGTTTGTTGTTTGCCTAACTCTTGGTGTCATACTTATGTTCATTATAGGTAGCTTTTAGGCGAGAGGTGGGAAGATAATTTTTAACCTGGTCATGGACTCACGTTGTTCCTCTCCCGAGTCTGAGGCACCTCCGTTGTAGACACTTTCCTTCTGTGCATTTCTCCTGTGCTTATAATAAAGATGTCCAAATACATCCGGCCCTCTACTAGCAGCGGTGGAAGAAGAGAACTGGAAGAAAGGGAAGAATTCCTTAACATGGCAGAGGTCAAAAACGCACTTGGGCCATTTCAAAGCGTAGTTAATGGTTCTAGAATTAGATATGATTTAGTACAAGTAACGGTTGGTAAAAATGTCATACAGGCTAAAAAGAGGGATTATTAATTTTATATTAGGCTGAATTGCAATTGGTGGTGTGCGGAAAAAATAAAGGCATCTTCATACAAAATATTCCCACCTCATTTTAAAACCTAAATCCTAATATGCTTGCAGGTCTCACAACTTAAATAAATATATAGAAATGAAATTGGTTACCGTACAGGTAAGAGCATGTGTAGTTTGTGGTGCTGCAACACTTTGTTTGGCAGTGCAATTGAATGAGTGTTCACTTCTGCCTCCATAGGCTCATTTTTCCTAGGTCGGCGTGACATCTCACTTGTAGCGTTTCGAGACGTCCTTGAAGACAAGAGAAGGCATTATACTTAGGTAGAATACATAACGTTCAGCAAAGAGAACAGGATCGGGCTATTGGCATGACCCGAAGGCCAGCCCACCTAGCTAGGGCAACATGACCACACGAGCAACCGTAACCGAAACCAGCGGCCAAATAAACAAGGTGCTGCACCACACATCCTCACAGCGTCCCAGCTCTTTTGTTTGTGAATAATTTTAATACTTCGCTTGGCTGATTGCCAGTATTGGCTATGGTCACTTGAGTAGCCATACTGTCTCTGTCGTGTGGGTTGGCCTCCGCGCCATGCCAGCAGCCCGATCCTTTTCTATTTGTCAAAGATATGCTCTATCAGAGGATTATGCCTTCTGTCGTCTTCAAGGAAGGCTTGGATCGTTTTTACTGATGGTGCCTACTGAGGGTCTAATAAAGCACCAGAACTCTGCGACTACCACTCAATGCTTAAGCAGAAAAAAATAATAAATTGGCATCAGGATCATAAATAATCAATCTAAGTGAGCTTAAAGTGTCAGCTGCTGATGAACTTTTCCTCACGAAAAGCGTGTGAATGCATACCTGTTTTATTTACATGTTTTGTCTCACTCATTTATTTTACTGTGACCGCTATATATCTTACGCTTTGCGCTTATAAACCCATCAAAGTGCAGGAAACAAGGGAACGTGATCCAATTGTTCGAATTTTCCCTGAGACCAGCGCGCCGTGTGATTTGGTGGCCCAAATGTCATCCACACCAAGAATGGATGAGTGTGAGCTGGATCTGCTCGTTAAGGAACTTGAATCTGATCAAACTGAGCTCTTCAAGTATATTGATAGGGAAGTTGAGAAGAAAACAACAACCTATCCCGTTGAGGATTATGAAAAGATTACCAAAGTTGGTCAGGGCACCTTTGGTGAAGTTTTTAAAGTTCAGCATAAAACCACTAAGGAAATCTTCGCACTTAAACGTTTGCGAACGGAAAAAGAAACTGAAGGAGTATTGTTCCAATTACCTTCTGTAGTTTGTTTCCTTTCAGTTTCCGGTTACTGCACTGCGAGAAGTGATTATTTTGCAAATGCTTCGGCATGAAAATATTGTTCGCCTCCATGGCATTTGTCACAAACGCAGTATGCTTCTCACTGAAATCTGACGAAGTTTTAGGCCTTAATGCAAATGGTTCTAGATATGAGTTTTATTTGCTTTTTGAATTCTGTGATCATGATCTTGCCGGACTTCTTAGCCAAAAGGTCGATATAAATTTGCCAATAAAGAAGGGCATTGCAAAACAGTTACTTACTGGAATCAAATTTCTTCATGAGTATGCCGTTTGATTGCGTATTTATAGGGTAGTTGATGGGCCACCTGCTAGATGCGGTATTCTCCCATTTCAGTAACAACGTTCTGCACCGTGACCTAAAGGCTTCAAACATATTGATTGATCGTAGTGGACACCTCAAAATCGCGGATTTCGGTCTTGCCCGTGTCACTGTGACACCCTGGCGACAGGACAAGCGCCCACAGTACACAGCAATGGTAGTCACCCTTTGGTACCGTCCCCCAGAGATCCTTCTAATGGATCGTAACTACGGCAAACCAGTTGACCTCTGGGGTGCTGGCTGCATAATCGCCGAGTTATGGACGCGCTGTCCTTTGATGCAAGGCGAGAATGAGTTGAATCAGCTTAAGCTTATCATTAACCTCTGTGGCTCTATCACTCCAGCCGTCTGGCCCGGTGTGGAGCACTTGGAAAGTTACAAAAAGACCAAACTGCCCATGGACACGCGGCGTACCCTGCGAGATCGACTCGCTTCCATCCCAGTCCCATCTGCCATTGACCTCATCGATCGTCTCCTTGTCTGCAATCCCTCTCGTCGTCTGACTGCCGAGCAGGCTCTAACCCATGAGTTCTTCCAGGAAGATCCTCCGCCGGGGGACCTATCCTGCCTCTCTCAGAACGGGGTTTCCTTTCTTGAATATATCACCAACAATCGAGCCCGACAGCAGCAACATCAACAGCAGTATCGCGGAGGTCAGTACAGAGGTGGTCCGGGTTATAGGGGCCGTGGGGGCATACCAGCGGCGGGTGCGGCACAAAATCAGGTTGAGAGCAGTATGAGCTTTGATCGCGTCTACTAAGAAGATCAGCTTAGGTCCTTTTTTGTAAATAGAACTTTTCTTTTTGTATTACTTGATGGTCAAACTGTTGGCGTATTTTTTGGTGATGGTTTTGTAATTTTGCTCAAGTAGAAGAATCGGTTATCATATTTTTGCTCTTGATGTAATTTTGAAATGCTTTGGTCTAGTTGATTTGTTTAGTTGCCTTTATACTACACCGAATCGTTGAGGCGATTGATTCTCCTGAACCCGAAGAGTAAGGCGGTTTGCCCTGAGCGTTGGTGAATATTTTCACTTGAAGGTTCCCATTTGACTGCAAACCGTACTTGTCTTCGCCTATGCATCCAAGAGTGGTCCGTGACTTCGCTGTGCTGACCATGTGGTTATTGTCACTTTCCAAAAAAAAACGCACCGACATAGTATTTGATTTCCACAATTAACCTCTACAAATTATTGCCTGGAGGATAACGCCTATGTAGAATAAAAGGGAAATATGCAGTCTAGTCGTTTTTGGAGTAAGTTCTTTTCTTCTTTTTTTACATTCTGCCGAGACTCTGTAGTGAAAAGCAAGCGTTTGCTTACGATGGTGAATTGCCGGCTTCCTTATTGCGGATGGCAAGGACGTAATGAGAATATCATGCTCTTGAATGTCATGATCTTTCCCTAAAAGAGCTTATTAAGGTAAGATTCGGTCTGTGTACCTTCAAACACCTTTTGGTGTGTTTTTTTCACCAAATAAAGGAATGACATTCAAATATGACTTCATTTCATCACTAAGACGTGGTCATTGATGCCAATCGGGATCCGAACTTGAAACACCGGTGTACGGTTAAACCCAATTTGAGGAATGGATTCGTGTTTATTAGATTCCTTGTTAAAGATTGTCCTAGGACAAGTAGGATTCTGAACTGCCGATTTTTCATTCGGATAATGTCCGCTGAGTTCTTGTTCTCGAATGCCTTCTCAGTTCAAGTGGTCATTAATTATCTTGGAGTGACCTTGGCAGTCTCATCTAAGGCGCACTCGTGGATTGAAAGCTTAGTCAGTCTGTCATGGTCTAGTTCGTCTTTACCTAAGACCTGGATTTCTAACTCTCTTGATCGACCGCTTTGTTTGGAGGTCTGTTAGAAGGGTTGCCAAAGAGCACAATGTACCAAGGTCTCAAGTACGTTTGCTACTAGGGTTGCCGTAACCGACATTCTCAAGGAATGTGTAAAAGGTGCATGCAGTCAGCTTTGCTGCAGTGTCGAGGCTAACAGTGGTTTTCTTATTTGTGATCCAGCCGGATAATCCCTTGAGTTCCCACGGTTTCTACCACTAGATTGGTGTCGTGGTCATCTGCTCACACCTTCAGCCCCTTGGCTATTTCGTTTGTCACCACTTTTTTGTGTTCTGATCTCTATTGCCCTTGGACAATTAGTCCAAACATGCTTGACACGACCTTCGGTTCTAACCTCAACGACAAAATCCAATCAAGCACTTTTTCTTGTAAAAATCGCCATAACATCGCATACCGATTTTTGAGGAATCCTGCAAAACGCTAGTTCAGCTCGTCGTCTCACAGGAAGAGCAAACCCTAGCTAGCGAGTCCTTCTATCGTAACCGAAGACAAGGAAGGGCAGTGAGGATCATTTAAGGAAAATACGAAAACTGATACGGAGCGACTTCTACTACTCAGAATCCATAAAAGTCAAGGAATGGATAGTCGTCAAGTCTACACACATGTTTCGTCCAAACATTGCGGTCGACAAACCTTGCAGCATAAATACTAACTTCCTGTGAGTTGAAGTTTACAGTGAAGAGGCTTCAGGAGGTGATCAGGGCCGATCAAACGCAACATTGGTCTACTGGAACCAGCATTTCACGCCATAAGTTTAGGTGAGCCCCCGCTATCCTTAGTATGCCTGCCTCCAAACGCCTCTCATTCATTCTTACAAAGCCAGACAACTTAAAAGGGCACTCATGTAATTTACCAAAGAATTAAGATTTTTTGTCGTATAGCGGGCTACGATTATCAGAATACGCGGTGACAATAGCAGATGGAGAAATGTCCTTACGCGTTATCGTAGAAAAGAAGATCTGGCTAGTGAACGTTCCAGCATATCCAGAATTAGTTTGAAACATAATTTTTGAGTACCATATTCTGCGCACCAGTAAGGCTGTTTTAGATTTTGCAGAAGGTACCTTCTATATCCACTAAGACGGTGACGTCGCGTTAGCTTTTCTGTCACCGAAGATAACCGTAGATCCAGTACCATATATCCTATTCACAGCCTCAGGAAGGCCTGAGAACTACTCTAATATCCTTTGGTCACACCTTACTCATATCGCTGTTGCTGGTGGACCTCACGAAAGCTTTCTTGTGGTAAGGTTGTAAACCGAGAAGAAAATCATCGTAGAACGCACGACTACCTCCAGCCGCATATCACCTCCTCTTCTGGAAGAGGTTGATCCTCAAGCCAACAGAATGCTCAAAGACGGGATCATTGAGCCCTCTAAGTTGTTATGGGCCCCCTCGATTACCCCAATAGGGAGAAGGCGGAAGATTGGGTGTGTCAATTACTGAAAGCTAAACCCGCCAGTCAAATAGGCTCTCCAGATCGTGATAATGGCAAGATGGTGGAAATAAGTGGAGAAAAGATTGGTTTTAGCCTACCCAATGTGTTTTGCGATTTCAGATTCTACAGTTCAGTGATCCCTTTTTTTAGCTCCGATCGAGCTATTCGCGAGGCACTAAAATAATGTACCCGAGACACTGGGGAGTATCATGTCAATTCAAAATCAGAGTTAGACCCCCTGCTGGAAGCGTTCGACATTGAATTCAAAGACACGCCAGTTCCTGCAACGCTTGGTTGCCCTTTAGAAACATGCTGCCTCACCAGACGGAATGGTGGTGAGAGAAAACTCAGCGAGCTGCAGTAGTACCCCTTACTTTCCTGGCTTTCTATTAAAGGCTTTGTTCGGGTTACTAGTCTGCCACATAAACTTACGAGGAAGCAGGTCAAGAAGAAATTCAAGTGAAAGAGGGCTATGGGTCGTTCAAAGAACTGAAGCAAGTCTTCTGCTCCGCACCGATTCTGGAATTATTTACTTTCTTTCTGGACACTAATGCTAGTGAAACGCCTATGCATGGTGGGTCCTCACAAAAGCCGACGAAGGTCTGGAAAACGCCACCACTTACTCCAGTCCTAAATTCAATGAGCGGATGCGGCTGAACAGTGTCGCCCAACGTAAGCTCTTCACCCTTTTAACCATGGTGAGACATGGCCTGTTAGCAAAGGAGATCATTAGTGAGGACGCATCACCAGACGTTGATCGAGTTGGGAACGATGAAGGAGATAGACCATTCAGTGGCACGTTAGCACGAGGAACTTCAGGAATACGATTTTACAGTACAATAGGGCGGAGGCAATGCACGCAGCAATGGGGTTGCCGTATCTCACAGACCAGCGGAGTTTTCATCAGCAGTCAAACAAGCACCATTGAAAAAATGCTCCAAGTACCCACTCTGATGGGGATCTGGTATACGGGATATTCCTTATTATCCCCTTAAAAACTAACACTGGAATAATTGTATTCATCAGGCAAGGGGGTGGAAAGTGGATGACAGGCGTGATCAAAACTGCTCTCAGAAAGTGGGGACTTATTATTATCAAAATCGAATCAGAGCATCTAAGTACGTGGTGCTTCCACGTTAGTTAATATTTTTACTTTCCCAAGATTTACATTCACAGTTGGGTCCTATGGACAAAAAGCAAATGCTACACGAGCCGAAGAAAAGATATTAATGTCCTCGAGCTACCCAAGATGCACGTGATTTCTGCTGGACTTGCATTACCTGCGCCAGATACAAACGGTCGCACCACCTCAGTCGATACCCACGGGGCTCCTAGACGGAGGAAAGACCACGGAGGGAGGAAAGCGATTGAGACAGAATGTCTGGGGGGTTCAAAACGTTAAAATGGCACTTCTTTCTTCTTCAATTAGGTAGATATGTCAATACGGAATTTTTAAAGCTATGCCTAGGGATCAATATGCCGATTCTATGAGTCGACCTTAATTTTTCTTTCACCTAGCGCAATCCTGGTTTCCATAAGGTAGTGGGTGAGTTAAAACAATGAATTACATTTCAATTGAGTTGATCAAGGCTTTTACCAAGAGTACCTGGACCCAGGATTGCGATTTATCCCTAAGTCGGTCTCACCTCGCATAAAAAGCTGCAGTCCATAAATCCACCTTTTTAAGATGCTTGTTGGCCACGAAATGGGATTACCTGTTGATACTCTCCTACAAAACGTGACAGTACCAACCCACAAGGCGCTAAAGTACGCTTCTTAATTGAAAGAAGAGATGAAACACATTTTCATTCTTTCGTGTGAACACTTGTGTCTGTCATGTGCCAGACAAAAGGTACCTCTCCACGAGCACGGTCAGTTAAGAAGGCAACTCGGTAGAGTTCTGTAGACTTTCTACCTCCGGAATACATTGTAGATTTCTCCACTTTCAGAGTAAAGATGCATTCGCAGTAATAAATGTCACCTCAGTAACACTGAAAGGCAACCGAGCTTCACCTACAACTGAAGAGGTTTCACCATGTAATGCGTTGTTATAAGACGCTACTATCAACTGCATATGAAGACGACATCCACAAGTTAGCTGGAGAAAGGAGTCCTCAAGAAACGGTGTACAAGGAGAAAGGGGCTCCAAGAGCAGCACTGGGGACGGAGGCGGAGAGACTTGGTTCAGTCTCGTGGCTGCAAGGGTGTCATTGGCCCTAGCGTAGGAAACAGAGGAAGAAGTGCAAGTTGTACGTCCACTGCATCAGTAAATTCTCTGACAACCAAACTGTTTTTGCTTCCTTCCAACCAAGTTTACCGATTTTATTTACTAATCTTATTTGTGCTTTTTTAATTGACAACTTAACCACAAATATTTTGTGTAAGAATCAACGATCTTGAAAAATAACCACTTAAAAGGCTTACTTTTGCGTGTATTACAACCCGTATAGATTAACAACGCTAATGACTGAGTTGTGAGGTTTGCTAAATGTGATCCGATCATCTATTCATTTCTTAAAAGTCATTCCCTTTGTGTGGATTACACAAACAATTGAGGCGTCGCTGTAGTTAAGTGAATGTCTAGGTTTAAAAATCCTCCATTCCCAATTGGTCCTTGGCCTCTGCCAATGAGGCAGTGACAGTGTCTGAAATAAAGGCAGCGGTGCCATTGCACTTCACATACATCACCGCGTTCCGTGGGTGAGCGTTTTTTCGGTGTTGAAGTGTGTTTTCTTTCGCCCTGGGCCCTGGTAAACAAGAGGAACAGCCACAGCATGCTGGTTTCCGTGTTGAGTCTTCTCCTGACATCTGCTTGTCTCCTGACGCCGGTCAGTGAGGCCTACCAGTATAGCAACAATTTTATCAACCAGGTCACCACCTATCCCAACATTGTCACCGCCAAGAATCGATGCTTACCTGGCAGGAGCGGTGGCAGTGGCGCCACCCCACAAACTCTCCTCGTCTGCGACCCTCACGAACTCCTCAGTGTGGATCAATGTGAGGATGTGCTCCACATCTACTCCACTTTTGAACAGTAGTTTCAGTTTACAGTTTGAATCACTTGGAGTAAGTCCTATCTAATGCACCAGTAAGGCCTAGGCGAGGCTCCCTAGCGTTTCATCAACCACACGCTATTTACGTAAGTCAACAGAATGGGCAACGAAATGGCAACTTTTGTACTATAATTTCTTTCTCTTTTAAAGCCAGCACTTCATTATTGCGCCTTAAGAAGAAATCTCCCCTCATTCAACCTTTATGTATTCTTGTGACTAAACTGTGCGCCACTTCATCAATCCTAGTGCTTTTCCTTGTGGATGTGAAAGCAGTCCCAGGCAGTTCTTTAATCTCATAATAAGCTAAAGGGGTATGAGGATGAGTGTTCGGGTCTTCCTTCACCTACTTTTCAGTTGTACACATCCTTTAGGGTGTGTTTCTCATTTAGTCGTTCCCTTCGCCTTAACTAGCACTGGTCCGATTCCGACTGGGAAATCTTCCCAGGCGGAGTTGTGCGCAGTACTCACGGTAAAATCTATTTTAGCCGCCTCATTTATCTTGATCATGACGTCTTTTCACTTAAAATGTGGAATTTGAAACAACCCTATAATTTGAGATGAAGTATATGCATGCATCTTGTCCTGCTGCTAGGTATGGAGATGGGGTGGCCCCACGCATTCACATCTCCACTGTAGTGCTACGAGACTTCTCTGAAGACGAAATGAGGTGTAACGCTTGGGCAGAGCATGCATTGTCGAGGTACAGAAGGGATGAGGTGCTACTGGTATTGACCGTAGACCAGGTCACCCGGCAAGTGTACAATGGCGTAGCTCTGAGTGACCTGTTACCGAAGCCGACAGTTAAACAAGCAGCCAACGTATTACATCCACATTAGTTCCATAAGCAGGAGTCATTACTTGTGAAGAATTCGTACCACTTTGACGTGCTTTAACTAGAAAGTTCGTACCATAGATCGGGTCGTGTGTACAGCCAAACGCGGGCGCCCCGTTCTCTGTCATGCAGAATACAAAAACCCTTTTACATGAACTTTGGGCTAATCCCGCGATTGTCGGACATTCCCCTTCTGGATCTGACAGTCCTTCAGATGTAAAAGTGAAATTATGCTTTGAATTTTATAGTGTCCCTTTAACAGATTCTGCTTAGTATTGGTGTTTTTTTAAGTGCCTGTTTGAAAGAGGTGAAGTGAAGAGCCTCATTCAAATGGAAGCCATTCCATAATGGAAGTTGCCTTCCAAAAAAGAGTTATTCACCGACAAACAGAGACCGTGCACGAGCTTGTGAACCACTTGTTAGTTTCAAACTCCACGTGATCGTCCCTGCCGCGTAACTGCCGGTGGATGTGGGTGGTGTGATGCCAAGCCGTGATGACTGAGTCTAAGTGAGTCAGAGAATGCATTCATTTCATAAAAAAAGAAGAGAGCAGTGAGTTTCATCTCATAAACAACTGTCTGACTCTGTCTGATCTTCTGAATAATTGAAAAGTTGAAGAATATGAAGTGTGGCATTTGATTTGGACGGAAGGTCACACACGATCCCCAGTAGGCTTGGTTTCAGCTCGATAGCAGAGATGAGACGAGCGACTAAGAGGGATAATGTGGTCCAACCTTCTCTGAATCGAGGTGTTAACGCCACAATCGGCAGCCTCCTAAACTGATGCTTTTCCTGACTGGTGGTAAACATCGCCAAACGACTGACGGTGGTGGTGTGTGCGAGCTTATGGGGAGCCATTTTGGCCGACATTACTGACGGTAAACAAAACGACGTGTATCTGCTCTAACCACCCCCTCTCACCTCATTCTGTCTGGTTAGCGACCACCAGATGTCTATAAAAGCCGTACATCCGCAACACTGTCGGATTCTGGTTAAATTGATTTGCAGACTGAACTCGCCTGCTTGTGCACCATTATGAAGCCCTGAAAATGCTCTCCCTCGGACTTACAGTCAGCCACTAACGGAGAAGGATTCGGGCTACACGTGCTGAAATTTCTTTTCATCAAACAGAGTAGTTTTGGGCTAAGTACTGTTTCAAATGAACTGACTCGGCATTCACCTCGGACGCAGTAAAGATTCTTCGAAGCGCAAAGTCTAATTCGCACCGCCCAACGCTGCACTGTGACCTCAGAAGTGCATCTTGGCGACCCCAAATGCCACCGCCTCATGATCAACCCATCGACGATTTTGATAGAACAAATGTAAACAATAGGACGCACCTCCATGCCCGCGTTTTAGCCGTCTTATGGTAACGATCTCGCAATTCTCTTACTGGTGGAATGACTTATTTTCATCGCCTACTGTCGACCGAATTTCGCTGCAGATATTCAAACAGTTGGTGACACCTTATCCAATGTTACAAGTTTTAAAGCCAATTCTTAAGTCAATAGTTTTACTGATTTAAGAGCAAACTCATCTCCAAGCCATTTTTCACAAATGTGTAAGGTGTAAACAATGGGGCAAAGCTGTTTAAAAAATTGGTAAACGAAAAGCGCTCGGTGCCAATTTGCGTCAGTCCTGTGTTTTGGTTCTCGCATGCACACGCGAGCCTCGGGCCCTATTACGCGGTCAAAAACGGACCTTCTCATGGCAAGGGATTCCCATGGATATTCTGCCTTAAATCTAATGAAGTCTTTTATTATTAGCACGCCATTTCTTCTTCCCATGCACATGCTGCTGCTTGAAACTTAGCGATTTGAGCCAATAGAAGTTAACTCTGGCCAGCCGAACGAGTTCTCTTGAGCGTGGGAGAGGTGGAGATGAACCTTTCTCTTTTTCCTTCCAGTGATGTCATTAAATCGACAGTTAATGGAGATGAAGGCACAAATCAACAGTGACCGCGGCAAATGTGATCGAAGCTATCCTCGTCCCACCATTGCCATTGCTTTGGTTGATCGTTTGCGTTTTGGGTAGGTGCTACTTATTACCCACTTGAGTAGCTTCGATCTTGCAATTTTGTCAACTGTTTGACTGCTTTTCCATGAAAAATTGCTACCTAAATTACGTAAAGAATAGTGCTTCTTCATTTGTATTTCTTCAAGCTTCTCTTTCTAAGTCCGAAATTAGGAGATAAAAATGTAAATCCAGCGAATTATTTGTTAATTATGACATTTACTTTTATAAATCATTCAAAACATTGGCACAAAACTATTTAACGACTTTACTAGGCTGAACTTGCACGAAATATGTTATTTTTTTTATTTTTTTGACAGCAGCCTTTGTTTGTGTGAATAACTCACCTGAGAATCCAAAACAGGCAACTTGTGTGAAATCGTTTCGTTTTCATATGTTAGTTGTAGCGGAGGTGAACTTTTGCTACCCTTCGCGTTTCCAGTAAGCAAGTTCTTGTGAGGCGGAGTTGTGAATGAGGGTGTAAACACTCTGCTTATGACGTTTTTTACACCATGTCTATAATGTCATTCGTAGTCCAAAACGAGTGGAACTGAAGCCCTGACTACTTTTTTTCTCACAGCCCACGTTTATACGAATAAAGCGTGATGGGGTTAGGAGCTTCCGAACCTCTTTGCGACTAGCAGAGGGTCTCACTGTGACTAGTCGAGGCAATTCTTGTGTTCTTAAGGGGGAATGTTTCGATAGTGCCCCAGATGTCGTAACTTCCCTTTTTTTCGTTAAATTTTGTCTGCCGGGTATTACGCAAGTAAGGACATTTGATACCCCAGGGGAAAGCATTTCCGATTAGCCTGTTTCTGATCGATTGTGATCGGGGACATCCACCGAGGATTATTTAGTCGACTTCGCTCCCACTCACCTTCGATCCTGATGGTTGCATATCACAACATCGAGATGCGATTTTTTGCCGAAGGGTCTAAAAATCGTAGGCTCTTTGAATGGAAAGAGGCCGGAGGCTCTTTGGTCTAATTGACAAGGTGTGCACAGACGAAGGGTAGAGCACCCCTAGTCCTTTGTGGAAGCATGGGCATAACAGCCTTCGTTTCGTTAATGACAGCCAGATGATAGCTCTTCTCGGAAAGAGTGGGCGACGGTGAATCCGAATTATTTGCAATCTTGTACTTTTAAATGCTGCCACATTGCGCACTCGGTCAACAGACGACACTGTGTGTACTATTTGAAAAGCCCATGAGAACCGTGAGGACACCAAGTAGCCGTTGCTCTTGCCCTCAACTCCGAGCTAACAATCAACCGACTAAAACCTTTCCAGTGAGAAGGATCGGAAGCTCTTCCAGCATACGAAGTAGTGCCATCTTTTCGCCTTTTATAAGCCCAGTCATTGCGTCTATTCGCAATTTCCACGTTTATCTTCAAGTAAATGGTGAGGGATTATGCATCTAAATTGGTTGACGTGATTCATGTCAAAACGTTGTTCAGTTTTTCATTCCGCCAAGCTGGAGCAACTTTAATGCCTTTTTTTTGGTTCATCAAGCAGGATAAATAACCCTCCTCCTTCAACCGTCTGTACCAGAGCTTCGATTCCGAAAAGGACGTGCTGACACTTTGTGAAGCCGATGCAATCCACATCCCATTCACGCCAAACTATGTAACGGAGACGTCTAACTTCGAGACAAATGGATGTAAATCTGCAGAATTCTTGGCAGAGCATCGGACGCCCACCAAGACCTCTTGTACCCTTTCACTAGATTGCTTTGGAGTTTAAAGAGAAGTTCATGGTACGGGTTGCTTATAAAGCTACCCTGACACATGGTGTCGCATGTTCAAGTCGATCATTGCCCTAACATAGGCGCATTTCTCACCTGATGAGTTGTGGTTGGAATAGAACACTCCCACTATGGACTCTTTAAAACATTCCTTCCCTAGTTTGTGGCAGTACTGCCGTTACAAGGACAACAGAGTATCGGGTTTCGTTTTGTTAAAGGTCAGGAGATCGCAGGCGTCAGGTTTTTTTGAAGGAAGACGTACGTGCCCTTGAAATGGGGAGAAGAAAGCGAGTCAGCATTGCTACATTTTGAGGTGCCTCATTTCTGGTGTCTCTTAGAGGGTCTGTTCGGTTGTGTTAGCTTCTTGAGGTTTCCGCGTGTTTCAAAGGCGACATTTTAGGTTTTTTATTATTGGATGATGCGCCTTTTAATGTGCGCTAAAGAAGGCTTCCAGAGCCTGCCATCCTCTGGGTAGATAGTCATTTGAACAAAGCGACATTTTCGCGAGAAATGTGTTCGAACTTGTTCGAGTTGGGTGGATAGCCTGCAAGAGCCATTGAACACTCAAGTCATTTGCCTACTAGAAGCACAGCTGGATGGAGGAGATAGTGGACATCAATTTACTCCACTTTGCCACTTGGATAAGTGCCAACACAGGCGTAGATTATTCGCCAATTTGTGTGTGTGTGTGAGTGCATGTGAATACATTCAGATGTGGATGAACTAAACAATTTTCATTTACAATGGTAAACACAGCTCTGGGGCGTTGCGACTTCTTCAGGATCCTGCCGCCAATGTGATGGTGTTTTCAAGGGCATGTCAGAGTGTCCATTTTGTAAATTCTGTTGACCACTGCACGCTTGTACTCCTCCAGGACACCACTGAATTCCCAGAATGTCTCACGGAAATACATGAAATTTAAAAAATTAAGCGTCTATGCATACTTAAATCGCATCTTAGAAAGCTAAGATCGGCGAATAACTTCGCTTTGGGGATGCCTGATTATCTGCAAATATCTCACAATTGTTTACAAACATTACAGAATGGTGGAAGATCAATCAGATGAAAATATCATCAACTATGCAGCCATTTTCACCTACTACCTGTTTGGATCTTGGAGGCTTCCCACCACATGCGAGTCTGAGTCAGACAAAATTATTGTCTTCTACTCGAAGGCTGATGGAGTCGTAGGTTCCTCCTGTTCGATCAAAATTTTTTAATAGCATCAATTAATGCATAGCCTACTCAAAACTGCTTACCAAGTGCCTTTCTGGACCGAGTTTATGCATTTTCACAAGTCGGTTTGCATTTCGAGCATTGATACCTTTGCCTGTGGCTCCAACAGATGACCTGAGAGAGTGGTATCACATGCAGAGTACTTTGTTTTGTATAGCTCTACGTCTATGCGGGCGAGAACTTAAGGGAGAAGCTTCCAAGAGACGTGATCCAGAAAACCGCAGTCGAGGCCAAGGCTGCTTTCGGTTCTGGGGTCTACGAGGGCATGAAATACCTACTGACACGATTTCAGTAAGCAGCCCTGGTCACCATCTTAACACCCAATGCTAAAGGTGAAACTAAGAGTGGTGTATATCAGTAACATTTGCCCAACACATTTTGATTCTTTGATTGGTGGAATAGTGGCTTGGGGATAGCAGAAGCTAACAGGAAAAGTGTTCTTTCTTCTAGGGAGATTCTGACTTCTAACCGAAGTGGAATGTTTGGCACAAGATAAGTTGTCCATTCTATCTTCGTCTTAAATGAGGATTCCGTTAGCAGCCCTCTAACCTGAAGATTCTGTTGACATGATTTGCCTACGCACCAATAGATCACACTACCGTCACTTAGTTGATCCCCAACTGATTATCTGCCTGTACCTCATTGCACCGCTTTCAAATAAACACCTTTATGATTTATTTTCTTAGTAGAAGGATGAAAATGAGTAAAACCATGGTTTCAATTCTCTGACGTTTGACAAGTTCGCTACCAGCATGTGTCGTCTAACAAGTTATGGGGGCTGATGGAAAAGAACCCGGTTTGCAAACTCGTTAGTCAATTTTAAGACAATAGCGCAGGTGTGTGGCCCAAACCGAGCTCCCACTGGTAACAAGGTGCAGTGATAACCGCTATGAACTAAGTTGCCAAATTTATGTGTAGCTGCTATAATCGGATTGCCTGATTCTTGGTGAGCACTCCTACCAAGAAAGTAACAGATAAAAATCTCAGAACCGATCACACGAAGGAAGTACTCGCAGAGTTAACGTGCCTTGTGGCTGTTGAACAGACAATCAGAGAAGGAGGACACCCTTGAGTGACCTCAACTGTGTGTAGTTACCGAAACTAGTTGTCCTTGGCCTTAGGGCAGTTGTTAGGAGAGCTAGAAAACACATACGCTGAACGAGCCGATCAGGCGTCATACCATTCGCTCATTTACCAGCATTGCTGACAGTATCTTTTTGGTAGCCAACACCCAAGGGAGAGTTCCATCGCGGTGTGCGTCACGATCGTGACTATATAGCAATTATACAGCTTCGCGAAACTTGAACAAATAAAGTGGTCGCATTTATCAAAAACCCACAAGCGTTTTTAAACATTTTTGTAGCATAAGCTCAATAAATTTGACGGAGAAGGGGTCCGCCCCACACGGACTTCACTTTCACATAAACGAACGCAGTCTTGAACGAAACGTAAGACTTCCATTTCACTGCCTCAGACAATCTTATCCGCTAAACCTTACTAGTGCATTTTAACCAAATTTTCCCACAGACTTGAACGCCGAACGTACGAGACAGAGGGCCTACTATGAATCAAAGATGAAAAACTACAGACTAAATGCAACCAGCACTGGAAACATGAGAAAAGAAGAACAAAAAGGCATGCATATACAGAAGAATAGAATTAAAACAACTAGTTTGGGAGAAAAATTGACGTACTATAAAAGAACCGAGATCGTATGCAGAGCAAGTAAATGCACAAGTCCGCATTGCTGTTCAGTTTTTTTTTCAACCAATTAGACTACTTTGTCCTTTTCACCTGGGCGCTCGAGGTGTTTTTGCTGCCTTCAGCGCTTGAAAAGTACTTGTCATAAACCTGCTTGAGAATCACCATTGCTAAGAGACCCAGAAGGAAGGCAAGGAAATAGCCGATAAGCAGGCGAACACCCTGATCTTGAATGACGTCCACAAGAACTTTATGTTGAAACCAGTCACTTTGGAGGCCCAAGGCGGTCACTAGGCATCCGAGAGAAAAGAAGACAGCTCCAGAAATGGCGTGTATTTGATTAGAGGTACGCAGCTTCAACCAAGGACGCAAGAAAGCGTAGGATTTAACGACACCGAATAATGATTGTAAGAGGCCATACAATATGAAAACGTAGCCCAAACAGCCGTGCCACGTTGTCACATGGCCTTTGTTACCATCACTTTTTACCTTGTAGATGACAGCGCATCCAGCTAAGATTGACAGTAGACCCAATGTTTGTAGGAGCCAATGGAGAGTGAACTGCAGGTGAATTAAATGGCAAAATTAAGTCCCACAAATACAGTATGAGTCACAGGAAAAGAAAGACAATTTACCTTTCTATGAGTTGGGGAACTTGGAACCAGGGAGCTGTACCTGTTAAAGACGATGATTCCTTGCAAAGAGAAACCACAAAGACCAATCATCATGAAAAGGGGATGCCATGAAATTAACGACTTAAGGGGAGCGATGCAATATAGAGTGCAGAGAATCAAAAGCAAGCCACTTGCGTGGACAGCCATTCCAGAAACCGGGTCAATGCTGCTGGGTGGACACGCTGGGGACCACGAAGGAAGTCTGGCCAATAACATCCGTGCTTTGGGGAAAATGAGTCAGGACAAGGCGTAAAGATCATATTAACTTGGCAAAACTGCAACCTAAGTAAGAAGGGAAACTTAGTGTATTTCTTAAATTATGCACGGCCAAACTCACACTCACCGCCATCAAAGTCTATGCTGGTCAGGAAAAATATGTTAATAAATTTTTCTACTAGTGCATAGTTGTTCAAAAAGCTATCTGCCAAAACAATTACAGTATTTTTTTTTAAAACCTTAAATAATGAGCTGTGCTAAATCGTAAAACATCCATTGTGTCAAGCACTTTACTTTTAAACCAACCGTAAAATAATTAACTGCCTAAGAAAGTGCGCAAAAAACATATTGGTATCCAAAGTAATGGTCTCAAAAGCATTTGTTATTTGTGTTTGGTAGCGCTGTAGCAATCTCCAACAGATGGCGCAATTAAGGAAATTTGTGCTACCGTTGCGGGTTTGTCGTTGTAGTAGTTTAAGAAGATGGGGTTTTCAGTGTTGAGGCACATTTTACTAAGTTCTTAGCTTCTGCTCTTTACCTCTGGCGCGACTACGCAGTCAGATGGTGTTCAGTGTATAGCAGCATTTTCGCACGCCTCGCTTATGTGCCACCAATTTATTTAATATTTTACATGATCAGCTGTTCGGGCGAATACAGTGGCGGTTCAAACCTTGGGGACTTTTGAGTTTCTCGATTTGTTCAAAATGTCTGGGTCATATTCACTGGTTTAATTGTACCTGTTAGTAACCATCCTCATTTTAAGAACACATCTGTTTTGATGGTTATTGCTTCATTACTTTTCGCCATGGTGTTTTCTTGTCATATTTTTCAATTTACTGTTCACAGATGGCGGATTTGTCGCAGGCTCTCGGAAAATCTGAAGAAGTAAAGTACCTTCCGTACGTCATACCGATGCAGGTTCCCCACCCTTTTCAGCGTTTTTTAATTGGCCTTTTTAAATAGTTTGTAATTTTGCTGAATTATTTTTTGTGTACTGTCAGTACCTACATATCATTCCTATCTTGTTAGTGCCAAAAAAGGGGAATGCATTCTTTACAATTTCGTTTTACAGCAGGTGGACTTTTTCACGTAGTTTTGCACCCACTTTGGATCTTAATTCTATGGACAGTTGAGCAGATCTTCAATGTCATTCACTTAAGTAATCCGATCTCCTTTTCAAGATTGGCTTCGGGCATTATTCCAGCTGGAGCGGAGCCCTCAAATTGCATTACTTTGGTTACTTTCTCCCGCAGCGGTGAGACTACCTATTTTGCAAATTCTGAAGGTGAACTCTTCTCTGCAACATTTCCTAAATATAAGTAAGGGCGATAACTTTTCGAACTCCGCTCCATAAGGACGGAATTCATAATTGCCGTTAAGACTCCTTTGACTGCTCTCCAATCATTTGACGATGACGACGGAAACCTGATTATTCTCGCTGCCGCTCGTGACCTCGGAATTTATTGGATTAATTCCGGTAAGTCTCTTTGGAATGAGCTGAATGATGCTATAGCATAGTTCAACGCATCTCTACCGTCCTTTTTATCCCTAGAAACTAGGGTTCTCAATTATAATACGACTATGCACGAGTCGACCATTTACACATTGGACGTGCGAAGACCAAATGAGGACTTGATGTTGTCGGGAAGCTCTGACATGATTACTTTGTGGGATCTTCAAAGGGCGGTGAGGTTGAATCAATTCCACTGTGGCAGCGCGGCCCAAATCATCACCGTAAAAGCATGCTCTCTGTTCTTAATAGGGCGAAGAACAAATATGTTTAACCTTTCTTATCTCCTTTTCAGGCTTATTTTAATCCCCCAAATGGACGAGTTATTGTCTCTGGTCTCCGAGACGGCACAATTAAGCTGTGGAAATGGAACGATCCTCGATGTTCTAAGCGTTTCTCTGCTACTTCTTCCTTGCCTTTGCTTCAGTATCGATGTATCTGTCCGAGCCTGTGAGCATTTCCTTTAAGTAACGTAACCGTTTAATGCACAGATTAACCGAAGGTGGAAAGATGCCTGATCTAGTTTGCGTTATAGTTTTGCGGCTATATTCCCATTTGGATCAAAGTTTAATCCAAGGAGATTGGTTATCAAGACTTGTCCTCCGCTTAGTCATCAATCATCCCAAATTTTTGTACCAATAAGTCTTGATGCATCAGGACTTCTGACTGTCCTTTTACGGCTAAGTGTAAGAATCGAACATGTACAGAATCAGATTACTCTTAGGCTCTCTTTAAGTTGGAATTTTGTTCATTGAATATGGTACAACTCGGTGACTTGACGGAAAGGCAATGTTTGGACCACCATTAATGTAACAACATTCCCATTTCATAAACTTTTGCGACTACCGTTCAAGTTTTGTTACACGCTTTTAAAGGCTGATTTTGCTGTTTTCTAGTCATTTGAACGGGATATTGCACTCCGTTCTCGTAGTCTAATGAACCAGTCCTTTTACAAAAGTAAAAACCGCTTCACTTGTAGCGACGGTCGTTTTCTCTATGCTGCCGGTGATGAACCCTATCTAGCCATTTGGAGCGTTGATGATGTTGAAGTACAAGGTCCTCATGGCGTTTTGGAACTGGATTTCGCATCCACCCTTCAGATGCAATGCGTGCCTGTTGAGGTGGGTTCTCTAAGATTCGCTTATGATCCTATCACTAATACATGGGGGATTTTCTTCAAATTTTATGTTGGTTTTATGAACTGGCAGGCAAAATACTTGTTGTCTCCTCGCAGAGTCGTTTTTTTTGTTTTTGAATGGCGACTTATACCATTATGGAAAAATAATCTAAAGCTTCCAATATGCCAAGGGGAGTTCTGGTAGTATGCGCATAGTTCTTTCTGCCAGGCCTTAAATTTCATGAGCCCTGCTCGCTTTCGAATTCGCCAGCATTACCCTTTACAGGGAAGCCATTTTTTCAATAGAATTTATATTTATTTTGGGAGAGGTTTTACAAGAAAATGGTGGGAATTCATTGTACCTTCATCAGTAGCATCCTTCTCATCCGTGTTGTGCGGTGAGGTATCGTAGAAAAGAATGGGGGGCACTCATTAGGCGTACTTATCTCCGTGTCAATTGAACCTTCAAGTTCTTTTTTGTTTGATTTTTTGTGCTAACAGTATCCTTTTACGAATTCCAACGTTCTCAAATGCTGAGTGATGGGATATTATCAAGTGCAATCTTATTTGCGGACACTAACGTCTCCTTTAGGGAATGAAATGGTGCTTGCTCAGAATACCTATAACCTCATTAGTAACACCTTCCCAGTGGAGAAGATCGTCCTATTTTTTGTTCGGACGTTGGAGATACAAAAATCCTCCCTCCTACTGATGCCAATATTCTATAGGGTGTGGTAGAAACGTTCCTCAGACCCTCTTATAACCTTATTAACACTATCACATTTATCAACGATAACATTCCACCAACTAACGCCAGCATTCTTATGGCTCGATTATTGTCTCTCCCCCTCCCCTCCCTCCCCCAAATGGAATGGCTGAGTTCGGCACTGAGTTTGTTTATTTCTTTACGCAGTTTGAAGGTCTCCTCCTGTTGGGTTCTGACGGTCGTCTCCGTCTATTGCCCGTAAGTCGAATTCTTCTCGCGGTTCCGCACAGCCTAACTTTCCCGCTGATGTCACGTGATTGGAGAAATTGCAGATGGGAGATGCTCACGCAAACCCAGGACTATCTTGTCGTAGATTTCGCTGTGGCTCCATCTTCTTCCTGGGTGCGGTCATCTTCACTTGTTGTGGCACTCACCGAAGATGGTGGTTTTCGGATCTCAACTATATGTAGCTCGACGGTACGTGACAGACATCTCGCCAGGTATCATTCCAGTAGTTTATTTGTCAAGCAACCCAAGGCGACTAATGAATTGCCGGTGCTGAAGACTGATTCGAATGAGGAACGGTCGGTGTAATGGCAGGTTTATGGTGTCGTTTATTTTTTGAATCAGGTTATTTATTTGTATCGCTGCGACAGGAGGAGGTTGTCACTTCCTCAATTATAGCATAATCTGCGGGGCAAATGTAATTACTTCTCGAATGAATGGCACAGATGAGACGATGACGTCTTAGGTAGTTGGGAAAACTGCCAGCGCATTTACGAAATATTCAAGCTCTTAATGTTTAGCACCTTGTTTGTGATCTCATCAGGGAAAAAAGTTGCCTATCGCATTTTTTTATTAAATTGCTGGAGATTGGGGTCGATCGAATTGTATCCAACTTGTTAAATACTGTTACAACTTTGACCTTCTAAGTGGGCATTGTCGTACACCACAGTTGGTATTCTAAGCGCTGTTCATTCTAACAGTTTTGGTGCACTTAAAACTGAAATCCACCGAACCTGATGCTTTTTTTGCCAGTGAACAATAATTTCAAATCGGTTTTATAAAATCTGGTTTTAAAGTACTTGCTTATTCAAGCGTAGCTTCACGATGAGTTTCATCACCCCTTTGTGGTCGTCTTTCTTTGAAATGCAGTTTTTCGTGACTTGAAGCTCGATAAATTTGAACGCGATTGTTGCCGGATAAACATCATAATTTGGACTTTTCGATCCAATAAGGAAGGCGGGAGATTGCTATTCCTATAAAGCCCAAATTCCTATTTCAAAGTGTTTCCGCAAAGTTAAGCGCCTTTTCATCCTCTCAGGAGCTTACTAGTGAAAAGTTAAAATGGTCTTTGATGAGTATTGAAATTCAATTTCTGAACTTCATTTAGGTTACTGACGCACTTACGTGGAACCCCCATAACCTGGAATTGGATTGGATGTCGGCGGTACGTTGTAGAGTGTTGCCAAAAGGTTCAGTAAGCCAGATGACTTTTTGCCTACGGGGAGCGTCTTCTGCGCAAACTTACTATCACATTTATTTGAAGAAATTAAGAGGGGAATTTTGGTTACATGAAGCCATCCCTTTGATGTAGTTGAAAGTTTAATAGTGTTACTCTCGGATGGAATACAAAAAGCCAAATGAAGGCGCTTTTATAGGCCGGATTGTGGTGAATGACTGCCGAGATTTGAATCGCATCATGCTAACTGCAACTGGGTAGTGGGAATAGGATGTTAACTTTAATTTTTTGCTATTACTGGGGCCTTGTCTATTCGTACCTTTACCTTAAATGACGTTATTCCTGTAAGGATTGATCATCTTATTTTCACACTAATTTTTTTATGCTATCAGTGGCTGGGTTCGCACCGATTGCCAACGGGTAACAGGGGAGGTGCTACTGCTAGGGATGGAGAGAATCGGCGAAGGCCCACAACCACCAGCAACATACATGGCTATGCATATCAATAACTACACAAATTCACCTAAATGCTCTACTTCCCCTTAAAAGGATTTTTCTTTTTGCGCTTGGCTGATTCAACACAAGGCTATTTTTGATACATTGTAATAACTCGACAACGCTGAATGGGCATGTCTTCATTGGCTCTGTAATTTGGTCGTCTTGATCGGATGCGGTGTAAGGTTGTCTTATCTTAGGGCGATATTAAAATGAACCAACTTTTGACCTTCACAGAGGCTATGCGCTAGTCACCATAATTTTTCGTTGTGTAAATGTAACTGATTTTGTAATTTTTGTGTAAAAGTCTTCCCTCACCATTCCTTTCATCAAGTTGAGTTATCCCCTAGCGGATTCGGAGCATGGATTCTCGACGTGGACCTTACACCCCTTACGATAGGTGGTGCTAACGCAGAGTGTTTTGATATTTTACAGAAATCCGTTTCAGAGCCAAATGAATCCGTCGGTAAATAGAAATAGCGGAGAGTTAGGATAAATTTAGGTTCTACATTGATTTTTTCGTTGAAATTCTTACTATCAGGAATGAATTACGAAATCCTCTTGTGTGTGTATGTTTCGAAACCTACCTTACTGTGATCACTTGTCACCAAGGCCGGCAGGTTGGTCGAATGCCAAAGAAGCAGTGCCTACTGACTGTGAAAATAAAGTGCCAGTACATCGGAGGAACAAAAGAGGTGGATTGTAACAACGACCAAAACTACCGTTTTTTTTGAGAGTTTATTATTTGAAGGAAATTCTGTTTATCACCTTGTTCATCCCATTAATATACTCCTTAAAACCTTAAATTGCAAGCTCATGATTACAATGCTCATGACGCCTGCTTCTTTGTCTTTAAAAAGCGCCAAATTGATGACGTCTAGATTGGGTTGTTCTACGAAAGACATTTTCTACACTTAAACACTCTACCATGATTCTAGCCATCTACGACTGGGAACGAATCACGTTTATAATGGATACTAAATTTTTGCAATAGATAGAGGTAGCATTCTTCTTTCGCATGTATCTGAACGTTTTTCTGATAGTCGCTACCGCAGTCGAAAGGTGGAGTGGAGTGATTTCCTGCTCATGGGCATTTAGGCGAAATAACTTGAAAGTATTTATGTCACCACTCCTCAACGTAGTTAGCCATTAAGTGAAGTTGATTCTTTGTAAAAAGTCAACCGTTTTTCGGCATGGGTATGTATAATTACCCCTGAAGAATCGGGCGGGTGACCTCGAGACTGCTCCAGTTAAGCATGAAGTGAAGTCGCAAATTCTTACAGCAACCATGTATCAGGTTGGTTTTCAATAACTCCTGAAGTCACGAGTTCCCACGGTGGGGGACAAGTTAAATTTCCATGGCTTGTGCACACTCAATCCAATGCACTACCTTAAAAGATGGGTTTTGTATTCTGTTTTAAAATTTATGAAATTCCGGCTGATACTGACACCGATTAGCCACATCGCACCTACCAGTGGGTGGAGTAGTCGTGTTATTAGAGATCTGAGACTTTCCTGATGATGAAAGGAAACATAATACTCAGACAGCATGTGTTGACGTAGAGAAGAGCTTGGGGTTATTGGCGTGGCCCGGAAGTCGAGTCGCGCGGTGGAGGTACGATGGGGAGCCCCTTGGTACCCCACCACCAAAACTGTGAGTTAAGTCAAACAGTATTACAAGTAAAGTGGTGTAATCGGTCAAATCACTTCTAAAAGGTGCCTAAATGTTGCGTAGCTTAGTTTTAAAAAGGTTATTTGTTTTGGTATTTATTTTCGCTGTTCTGCATGCTTATCACCTTCAAAGTAGAATTGAGGGCAAGGTAGTCGAATCGGTTTAATACACTTTTGTTTAAAATAGCATCCATTTGATTGAATTCCCCCACTCCAAATCGGGAGCATTTAATTTGTTATTTGTCCAGGAAGCTACACACGCTTGGTAGTGCAGCCTTGAACTCACTTCCGGAAAGGTTACAAAACTCGGGACTGGGTCTATGCCTCACAGTGACAGACTGGCGAGTCCACTTGAAGTGGGGTCTTGGTGTTTTTATTTTAACACAGTTATTTTTCTGCCTTTTAAAAAATTACTGGATGGCCAACGTCCCTTTTGATCACATAGTCTTTCCGATTGTTGACTCACCCCACCTTACTTCTTCCAGGAACCGTCTTTTGAACAAGAGATGCGATAAGACTGATAGAGATGAAGGCAAAAATGAGGTCTCAAAGTCGTCCACTTCCAACAATAAGATGGGTCGAAACTGTCAAGTTAGTTGTCTAAAATGAGCTCCATTTAAGATGCGCCAAGGTTGAGATGTATCACTTGAGTAGAATCACTTTCGTTCCTTACATTTCAGCCTTTTACTGCGTCACCACTTAGGGCTGAAAGTTTCACTGAAAAATCGTGTCTCTTGGCCACTCAACGCCCCTCAAGAATAATTTAAATGCTTGCTTTCAATTACCAAGTTTGCCATTGTTGCAAAAATTATCATTGCGTGGTTTGTACTCTGTAACAAGTTTCGTGATGAACCCGTACATTACGGATACGGTAACAAATCAAAAATAGCTAGGTGATACTTCCCTAGTTCACACTTGTTCGCTTCCACCTCATTGTGACGGCCATCTTTTGTGAAAAAAACCCTTTGTCAATTTCCATCGTTTTCACATAGTCGGAGCAACTTTCAAGTTCAGAAACACTTCAAGGCATCCTCGCTGAACACTAGCATTTCCCTTCGAAATGCCGGTAAGTTTCTAACATGTGGATCCATCTAAACGTTCAAATAAGGCGTTTCTTTTTGGTGCCTTTTTGAATAAATGCAAATTCAAAGCAGCATTGATTCCCCTCCCTCATTTTCCCTTAGCGTTCGTCCAGCCCTCATCTGCGAGTGCAAAAAGTTTGCTAACATCCCTGCTTTGCCCCCTCATCGTCATGCCCTGTGTGAAGCCGTTTAGCGACACACCCCTGCATGGCATACGAGGCTGTTTTGGCCATCCTGGATAAGTCGTTGCCTTTCAATGCGCCCACTTTTGGTTGGTAGTTGGATTTTGCGCACCCATCGTTGTCACAACGTCTGTTCTGCATTAGGGAGGATACCTTGGTCTTCCGTGATCTGGAAGTGCTTCGACTTTTTTTTGCGCAGTGGTCTTTCTGTTGGTGTTCGTCCATGGCTGAAGTAGTGTTGCTTTTTGGTGATAACTTGAGGACACGATATGCCCCTTGAAGGCGCGTGACACTTGAGTCATTGGTGAGGAGTCTAGAACTAGCTTAATGGTGCCTTAAAAGCCATAGCGAAAGCTGTCTCGCTGCTCATCGTGCTGTCATAAATGTAGTGCCTGAATATACCATTGAAGGCGCTGCAATGCATGAGCCTGGAAAGTGATTGATTACCAACGCATAGAATGACTGTGAGAATGATAATATAGATAACATGAGAAAAAATTACGCGTTGTTATTGCGAAGGTCGAGTTACGGAAGAAAAAAGGACTTGCACAATTCTGCTCTTTTTATAATGTAGTTGGATATCCAATTGGAGCACATGTTAATTTAATGCATCGCTCGCATCTCGTTTTGAGCACTCCCTGTTCCCCGTGGGCACTCTTTTGCTTTGATTAATTTTAGTCTTCTCCATTTTTAAAATTCGCCATCGTTATTGCCATATCAATGCTTCTTGGTTCTTGAGATGTTTTGAGGCATGCGAATTTCCAATTTGCACACCCATCAGTGTGAAGACTGAATCGTGACAATTAAACAAGGCTTGCTTCCTGGTTTTAAAATGTGTGTATCATGACCCGCTGTGAATGGAAGGATTTGATGCAAAGTCCCCAAGTCAACTCGCAGTGAACTAGATGAGCTACAGTTACTGTGGCCGCAGAATAACCATCTGCAAACATCTTCCTCTTCTTCCAGCCCTGCATTTGGTCTTTCCATTGGGGTGCCAATCGAGTGTGACTAGCTCGGTCTTGGGGATCACTGCTTTGGTGGATTCTTTATTTTTCCTCGTGAATTTCGCCGTGATCTACGTGGTTGTTAACCGCAAACGGATACTCCAAATGCAAACCCCGCAACATGTTGAGGTTCGTCTGCGCTCACTACCTACTATTATTACCTAAAACACCGTCACTCTATGAATTCCACACACCTCTGCGATTCGATTATTGTTCGGCCAGGTGTTGAACTTGACCCGTGAATTGCAAGGGACCATCTCAGAAGCAACTCCAACGGCGGCTTCGCTATTTGTGCATTGAATGGGCGCATCAGACATTTGACGATGAGTGTTAGATGGTAGTATCGCAAAGGACAGATTGCTCGAAGGTCGATGCCTTTCTCTTCGGGTTTAACAATCCACAGGAAGGTGGCTAATCAAGTCGTGATCGACTGCTGCAAGATGGGATGAGTTTTACTTCCAATTTAAGACCTCATCTTCATGCATGTTTAGATGACTGAGCGACCCCATACAGACCTTCAAAGTGAGCGAAAGGTGTACAAACTCTCATTACAACTTTATTCACCAAACTTGTGATCATGATCAAAGACACCCTAATTACCTTTTGGTAAACTTTCCAACCACATTTTCTTGGAATTTGTACTGCTAGCACTTGTGCTTTCTCTGTTGTTGTACAGCTAAGGCAACCCGGGGAGCTTGATTGTGGGAACATGAATGTAGCGCCCAGAGGCAAAGGGTACTTGGTTCTGTTCAATGACGGGAGGGAGAGGAGTGGACGTTAGAAGGCGTGAGAGCCTGGGTAGATGTGCGCACAGGACTGATCCCAGCAGTCGCATGGGTTAGGATTCTGCCAAACTACAAGCAGACGGCTGGTGGGCTAGTAGCACGGGCACCACCATCATGAAAGCATTGGACGGTAGTCGTGTATCGGTTGGTTTTCGGTGGTTTCACCTCCCTGATCCCCTTTGTGGACCACATTGTGAGTGCTCATTTGCCCAACGATGTTCCAAAGTGACCGCATCCCGAGCATTAACAGCCCATTGAAGCACTCGTTGCCTGAAAGCAGCAACCGTTCACTGAAGCATATTCGATCCATCCTTGATGAGGGCGTGTGGCCTCAAAATTCACACAACAGATCAAGTTTTCCGCATACATTAGCAGATGCGTTTATCTGGGAGACTGATCTTCTCCTTACGAGGGGCGAAGGACGATTCGCTTCTTAGAGTAGCCATTTATTAATCATCTGCGGTCAGACTTTTGGGACAGATTGAGAAGTGGTATCCACTACTCGGGTCTGCAGGACTTCTCCATTGAAAATCATCAGCGCTTTAGTTATGACTGTGAATAGGATGTAAAGACTTAGGGTTACTAGCTACAATTAGCGTTGAAAGTGGTTGATGCTTTTAGTTTGGCAAGACAGGTAAGCCTAAGGTATGCGAAGTATGTGAACATTACTAATGAGCAAAACTACTAAGAACTTTCCCATAAGGGAAAAGGCAGACCAAATCGACTCGTAGTGCCTTACACAGGTGATTGTGTGATCTGGGCCTGATTCAAGGCCGCATCAAGAGAATGACTTGCAAAGAAAGGCCCTAAAACCGATGTGTGCTTCGCTCCACAAAGATACTCCGTCTGAGAGCTAGGCACACTAGGCGAATCAAATTGAAGCATCATAATGTCACATGTCGAGGACTGAAAACGCGCCAAATCTGGAAGGAAGGAGCTAGGAACTAAATTAGCAAAAATCTCAATCCCAGGCATGGGCCAAAATGCTCATTTTAAGCGTAATTTCGACAAAGCAAAGGGAGTCAGACAAACGCATATCGGTGAGGCGGAATGACTTCAAGAGGAGGCAGCTCACTTGGCAAAAGTCATTGAGAGGCAGTTTTGGCTAAAGGCTTTGGCCAATATTACCATTAATTTTAGCAATTTAACGGTTCCAATCACCCTGAGTACATGTTCTGTTCTAGTATGAGCCACGTGGTGGGTCACTGTATCTTCACCGGGTTGGCTAGCCTCTGGGCCACCCCAGTAGCGCAGGCTTCTTTCTGTACGCCAAACACACATATTCTGCTTCCGGTATTACGGCTCCCTTCGTCTTTGGGAAAGTCTCAAGGCGCTAATTTGGTGGAAGCGGAAAGCAATCTCAACCACAAAGGGCATCTATTCTGATTTGCACCATGGAGTGGCAAAATTTAACGGTGCGAAAGAAGTGCACGTGTCACGAATGGGAGAATCGCTTTCGGTCCATAAAAGAATGGCTGGAAATGATGTCCACCTTCGAGAGCCACTTCTGTCCCTTGGTCAGCAGGATAGCTACCAAAAATTGAGGTCGCGCTAGCCATGAACCACCTGAAGGTGCTCGTGACGGAGCTGTGTATTGCATCTACACATAGATGTTGATTAAGCAAACTCGCGATACTACCTTAACACCTCGACTAGCTAAATAGAACTCTGACCGATGTGACTGGGCAGCTCCAAGGTGAACCCAATGTGACAAAAAGGAATGGATGCGAAACTTCAACCTAAGAAACTGCGTTACATCCCGTTCTCCCAAACGCAGGTATTCTTTAGTGCCAGTGTTCCAACGTCCAGCTATGGAAACACAAAACCCCGTCCCTGAAAATGGTTTTGAAGCTGGGGAAGGAAGGAGCCAAGTATCTCCTCATTCGCATAGAGATTAAATCACTCGAGCGGTCGGCCCACTGGGGACTTTTGCGTCCCTGATTAAGTTGTAATGGCTGATGCGAAGGGTCGACCCAGAGGAGACCGGCGAACAACGCTCAAAGTAAAAGCAAGGCCTCTATGCCACTTCGGTGGCGCCGTTTCTTTCTTTGCGCCGGATAGTTATATTCTGCTTAATTAGAATCGCTTTACTCGCCTTCAGCGATATCTCTGAGCACTGCACGCAGTAATCCAACTTTTGGTCAATTTTAGCCATTGGTTTAAAAGGGTCGCCTGAGGAGTCGAAAAAAACATTCCAATTCCCTTTCGAATTGCCCGATCATTTATAAGGGGAAGGGAGCAGAAAGTCCTCTCATGAAAAGCAAATTGTAATATCATTTAAAAATAGACAAATTCAGGGTTTTGTTACCCGGTACGTTTGTACCGTTGGCCTAGTTACAAATATAGCACTTGCTCTTTCTGAGGTACATTAACACCCAAAGCATCTGATGATTCTAAGATCTTGAAATCTTTTCTTGATGTCTATGCGTTTGCATGCACATATTCAAACAAACATACTGTGAGCAGTACTTCGGTGCCTGTACTTCTGCCGTGCAAATAGACTGCAGGAGCCGATGGCACGCGTGAATGTAGTCACGGTTTAGTTCCAGCTTTATATTCGTTAAAGAAAATTAAAGAAGAGGGAACACGCTGGTAAGTCCAGGTACTGCTGCTAATGATTTTTGCTAGAGGACGTACTGATGCGGACAATGCGATACTGAGATCAGCACCCTAGTCCGACGGCATGTTGGGTCCGACATGTTTTCCATGGATCGCTGTGGACTTAATGGAATTAAGTGTGTTTCAAAGTTCCAAGAATTTCACTCTTTAGTCCTACTTTTTCTGGTTCGAGAACCATCAATACCGGTTTTCTTTCTACTCACTAGTAATCTGTTTTATAGGACACAAATGTTTGTAAATAAATTTATAATATTTTAAATTTGTGAAATTAATTAGTATTTTTAGTTTATTTACCCAAGAAAATTTATTATTTTTTGTTTTAATGCACCACCTGGTGACATTGATTGCATCTCTCATTGTCGGCCATCTTGGCCTTGAATTCTGCGAGTTTTGTTGTTTAAATTGCTTTTTAATTTTGTTTGTATTAACGCATTTCATGGGCGTTACATTTGTTGTTACTTTTAGATGATATCTGTCGCCCCACATCATAACTTTGTTCCCTTTTGTTAGCACTTTTCGGTCTTGTATCTATTCGTTCAATGAGTTTCTCTATTTCCTGACAGAATGGCCGAACAGATTGTATCCGAAGATACTACATCTGTCATCATGAATCCTGATGGAACTTACTCTGCTGTGCCATATGCGGCTACCGGAGACAGTGGCCAGGTCTACCTGTCGTTGAACGACTTGGGAATCCAAAACGACGGCGAAGACATGGTGTTAATAGCTGCTGACGATAATCTAGACATGGCCACCCTGGAAAGTCTGATCGCCTCTGGAGCTGTCACGACCGTTACTGGAGAGGGGAGTGCGGAACTTGTCCAGGTTCGTTCGATTCCTGCAATCTAACTACCTATTTAGCTGGGGGATCAAACTCTTGTCGACGGAACACAAATAATAGAGGTGTCTCCTGAACAGATGCAGTTTTATGATCCCGCAACTAAAACCTATTATGGGGCTCCCGGGATCGTTTCAAGTTCTGGTGGTATTTTGACAATGGCTGGCGCACAACCTGGTGGAATAACTTATAAATGTCCCTCGTGTCCTGCTATGTATTCAAATGCAAATGCGTTTACCAAACACATGCGTGAAAAGCATTTTGTTAAGGTCTATACGTGCCGTCAATGCGAAGAGTTCTTCGAGACGCTAAGTCAGCTCTTTCTGCATGCCCGGAGATGCCATGTTGATCCCAAAAAGCCTAAACGAAATCCGGCAAACTACAAGTTTCATTGTGACCAATGTAACTATATGACAAACAACGGTGGCACTATGGAACACCATAAACGAGCACACACGGGCGAGAAACCGTTTGTTTGCGACGTCTGCAATAAACGATTTGCCCAAAAGGCCAACATGAAAACACATCGTAATCGTCATATATATCGGGACAAAATATTCCGGTGTGACACATGCAACAAAGCCTTCTCGTCTTATGATATTTATTTGGCTCACTTGAGAACCCGAGAACATGAACTTCGTGAACATTTTGCTATGATGGCCTCCTCGCAAGTGAGTTCGTATACTTCATTTATGTCGTACCTTCCTAGTTATCTCTAGAATGCCTGGGATGTTCCTTGACCTTCGACAGTATCTATAACCTCAACAAGCATACAAGGAGTTGTCGCATCGTGCGCACCTTACAAACTAAGTTCCGTTGTCTGCCATGTAACGCTTATGTCAGTGATGTGGCCTCCCTAAAAGCCCACGTCAAGGCTCATGAAGGTAGTCAAATCATCTCCTGCCCCGTTTGCGGTGAACGAGGTTTTCCTGGTTTTAACCAGCTCAATCACCATATCACTCGGGCTCACGCTCTTAAAGTGAACCGCCGTCATGTCTGCCGGTACTGTGAGTCCACTTTCGAGATGAAAAAAGACCTAGACACTCACATTCGCAGCATGCATGCGGAAGAGCGAAACGCACGACAGTCTAGAGGTGCTGTTGGCCGGCTAAAGTGCCGCTATAGCCAATGCGAATTTACTACAAACTCAATTATGCTACTGGACCGCCACCACGATCAGCACAGGCGCCAAGAGGAGGATGGGGAGGACAGTGTCTCACTCCCTCCAGCCCGCTACGTCTCCAGCACCAAACGCAGACGTCTTCGTGGTAGCAAATTCGACTCGCTCTACGGAGAGGAAGAGGACGAGGAGGCGGGCGAGTTCGCTGAAGGCGAAGAGGATTTCGAAGTAGAGGAAGAGGTGGATGATGATTTGGCTCCCGTTGAGGATGGAACAAGTAAGTCTTATCGCTTTCAAGGTGCTTGTGCGAAGTGCGCGACCTAATGGTCCACGTTGCTCTAGATGTTACTCGTCGGACAATCACACTGATTAAGGCGGCACCTCACAAGATTGTGGACGGACAGGGCGAACAAATTGGGGGGGGAGATGAGGAGGCTTTGAGACCACTAACTGAGACGCTCCCACCCGCAGCTATGGGGAATTCAGCTCCTGCTTTATCAGCCACAAGGCGGTCTGCGGTTACGCCGAACAGACATCTTTCTGTGGCTCCTTCTAGTCGTCGTATCACTCGTGCTCGGCGTCTACCGGCGTGGTACAAGGATTACGATACCGACTACATTGGGGCAGGCGAGGAGTCTCCCACCGTGGAAGCCACTATCAAATCTCGACTCCCGGCGGGCATTGAACTGACCGATCCCACTGCTGCTGGAGGGGAGGACGGAGTGCCAACTGAGGAGTGGAATGTTGTCGTGTACGATGATGAAGAGCCCATTGAAAGGTCTGATGACAAGGAGGAAGGAGGGGTCACTGCCTAACGCAGTAGATTCGTGTGTGCGTCCGTGTTTGTACATATTACTCACCGTATTTCCAAAGATATGAACACGGAAATGCAGTTTTTTATATATGTGTATTCGCGATGGAGGGACGCGTTTATAGTAAATGTGTATAAATGCCATTTTACTGGACTTTTCACCCTTTGACATCTCTTGCTCTTTCTATGCATATGGAAGAAGTGACCAAATTTCCTTTTTTAAAGTGTAATTGGCTTAATGACGCGTTCTGGATGATTGTGTTATTTAAGTTCTATGTTAAGTTTCATCCCTGTGGTGGTTAGGTGTGAGGCATTAGGCGTTCTCGTTCTCGCATAGCAGAGCGGCTCCGTAGCTGATCCAACGATCTTGTGGTTGCGAACTTGGTAGCGGTATGGCTGTAATGAAGTTCGTCGAGATGCCTGCAAAGGAAATACGTGTTTTAGGTGGTGGGATAGTCTCGAATTGTAATTCCATCGCCTTGTCACTGAGTGTATGTCTGAAGGCGATCCCCAAAGCAGCATCCCATCCACAATTTGTGGGAATCGTGAGTTTCTTGATGCCATATTCGTGATTAGTTAATGTATATCCAACCATCGGAAGAAAGTAGGCCCCACGTAGTGCATTAACAGAGGCGTCAGTAGATTGCCGAGTGATCTTATACTCTTTTTCTTCGATGAAATCGGGTAATTTTTAGGGTTCTTGAAATCACTTATCAATCATTAAATGTAGTTTTGGAATTTTTTACGACAACATCACTGAAGCTGAGGGAGGATAGGTGGTGAGCTGAAAGTGATTGTGGATCCACGTCCAACGTAGCAGTGCTGTAGGTAACGCATAGCCTGGATAGGTGGATGATCAATCCATAACGGAGTGAGGACCATGATATCAAGATTTATTCTTCCTGGCTTTCAAGCCAGAGAGCCCGTATCAGATCGTCGTGAGTAAAGTTGCTGGTGAAACCATTCTGCTACGATAAGTCAAACAGGATTGCCGCTTTGCCAACTTTCGTCTAGCCCAACTACTGATGATGGGTCAAAACCATCTCCAATGGTTTGAAAGACTACCCAGCTGATAACCGAACCTTCTTTGCATCAGGGACAGTTACCCCACATTCAAAGTGGTTGTGGCCACGGTCTCAGCGGAGCATCGACCGTCGCAGTTAAGATATTCTAACGTCCTCGTACAACACCGCTTAACTGGCCAAATCAATTGCTGATCAAAGAGTAAAACAATGCATCTATTCTCAGACTTATACTACACTTGTAGGTTATTTTAAACTCAATCAGTTCCTAAGAAACGATAATGTACAATCAGGTTAAAGACATGGGAGAAGAATTGATGTGTCACTGACAGTAGTAGCGTGATGGTGACAAAATATGCACAACATGAGCACAAAAGAGACGTTAGCAAGACCTACCAGTGGTGGAGAGCACTCCAGCTCGTGTGGAGGTCTTGTAAAGTGGAGCGATGTAGCGATCGGCCTCGGGCTTGAAGCCCATTTCTGGCTTCATGTGAACCATTGGCATAGTCCCCATGGTCACTCTTGGCAACGGGTCAGCGATCATCATCGTTTCATCTTCCCATCTTGAGGTGAAAAATAGAAAAAAGAAATCCTCAGTGTGTGATTGAAAAGCCTAAGTGGCATTTGAATGGACGCCACTTGACAGACAGGATGAAACGACTAGTCTATGGTATCACCAGTACAACCGCGAGAGATCATTCAATCAAGGCTTGTCACAGGTGTGTCTCGAGAATAATTTGGATACATGAAAAGTCAAATTGTCAGGTGGAAACTAAACAATAAAACTCAATATATCTGAAAACATAAATTACGGCAAAGGCTTGAAAGTAAGGCTAATGGTTTCAACGACTTAGAATGTGGAGTGACCTGAACCAGCCGATGCAACACTAATCCAGCTTAAAACACGACCTCTCAACGAGCCCACGTGTCGTGTAGGTGGGTTAAATCTGAAGTTCTAAGCAAGGGAATTCGGTGTCTACCTTTAAAATAACCGCTGAATTACTGTAAAGGTTATGAAAAGAAAGGAGAAGAATGGATAAAATCGTACTTTAAATGGTTATGAAGAGGAATTATGACTTAACAGAGTTCCACCACCAACGAGCATGTAGCAAGCAGTTAGGGGGCAGAGCCAATTTCGAGCATTTTATAGGATAACCTTCAATTCCTCCTCCGCTGGAAACGCAGAGATCCAACAGACCCTGTTAGAGCCTCAAAATACACCCTCAGGCATACATCTTACCGCCTCCTCCACCCACTGGATTCGACAACTCAGTTTGAATTTGTCGAAAAGCTGCCTTCGTGACGAATTCGCTGCTCTCCTCCTCATCGACAATGCACGAAAATGAGAATGAAATCCAAAGTAATCGTCCACTTCCATTGGCTAATTCATCTGTTCTCTACGTTGACTTTTCTCGTGAAATTAAAACAAAACCGCCATGTGGGCTTTACGCCTTTACTTAAACCATCAACGTCGCCGCCTTTCTGTGCGCCGTCTCAACCTCGCCTTCCAAATAGAATTACTTCCTAATATTTGTGTCATAGGTATTTAAAACGCACGAAGCGCGAAGTCCAGCACGCTTTGACTTACAGCCGGCAATCACGTGCTAGGATTAGTTAAAACCTGATGGCAGGTTGTGACACCAGACTGACCTCAAAATTGCCTTTTAGAGATAGAGGTGGGAAAAGAAATACGGAGGTAAAAAAGCTAAATTTTGATGGAGATGGGCTTGTTAAGTGCCAGTTATACCACTTTGACTACTTATTTAACTCTCGGTTTTGGTAACGGAAGAATTGGGAATTTTTGTGCCTACGCTGAATCGTTGAGCTGCCCAGCCTCTCTGTACGCCAACAGGACACATCCTGCCCTTGTATTGCCTTTTTTCGGCTTCAGAACAGTCTCGACGCGCTATGCAAAAGTGACTAGAATTAGGTTCGGGACTGCGAGTAGATTCGAATGTGAAAGCAGATGATTCTGAGCCTCAGACTGCCCGGTATTTAGGTATGAAGCATTCAGCCTTAATGAGGAATGGCACTGAAAATGCAAGTCTCCTGATCGTGTAAGGGTATCGCTGAGTATTTGTGTCAATCATCGCAATAGACAGCCGATGGCATCAAATGGTGTCACATTTGGCAAGTGAAAGTGAAGATAATGAACTCCTTTTTTTGCGAAGTTGCATTTGGGAAGCCGATTCGAGTATTCAGAATGCTGGTCAAGACTAGCGGTCTGCAGTAAAAGCATACTTTTCGTAAACGGGTGACATTCCGTCAGAGTTGAAGAATTGGGAAAACTGGGTAATTTATGCCACACAAGTTCACCTTCCTATAGTACTTACACTTGCTGAATATAGTTTACAGGGCAGTTTGACAGATAATCGCTGTAGACGCTCATCCCTCTCCTGCGACCAATTTTTAGCTTTCCTGAATACTATTATGATGGATAGTGCGAAAAATCGGTAGTGGCATTGAGCTTAGATAGTGGTCCTTCGAAGCGGGAGTCACTCTGGTCAGACATCGAACTAGAAATATTGTGTTTCCCAGGCTGAATCACTGAGGGGAAGGAGCAGCCAACCACTCACCTGAATCCATCCATAAAGAGCCCATGTATCAGAACACCATCCTCGGGCACCTTCAGGTTTGCATCCTCTGGATGCTCGTCCCCGAAGGTCAGTTCGTGCTGGCGCAAGACATACGCCTCCTGATTGCGGTACTGCGGCAGAACGGTGAAGTTAAATGAGAGGTGGTCGATGGGGAAATCGTACTTTCGTGCGTAGTTCTGCAATGTACCCGTTAAGAAGCCTAAAGAGAATAGGGAGAGCGGTGTGGGATAAGTAATGCTTATTACAGTTAACCCTCTTCCCTCTATCGTCCACGAGCGGAATGATAAAGATGCTTCCGTACGGTAGTGATTAATACAGTCACTATACATTCCTTTCGGCTACCAAAATGGGGAACGTGAAGTGCTTGTTTTAGCCTCAGGTTTGAACTCATTCTATTCGCCCCCTACTTTCTTTTTTTGTATCCCACTGTTCCGCGTTAAATGACGATGGGTGAGCAGCGCAGGGATCGCAATCAGAGAATGTGACCAGGATAAAGAATCTCACTTCCGCCAGTCAATTGTTCAACAGGTGGAGTTCGACTGCAAGCAAGAATTGTCATTCGATGAGGGGAATGCATTTGTCAGTGGGTCCCACTTCAGTTGACAATCTCTTGCATCATCCCAGGGAGAATTTGAAGGCTCAACGCAACGAAGAAAAGAAAAGCTTACAGAAAGCGACCTTTGCTTTCTGGAGAATTTACAATATTTATTAAATTTAAAAAAATTTCTTTTGGAAAACATGTTTAATTCAAATCAAACGATAATTTGGTACGTTTTCAGTCATTTTAACTTCACTTATGGATTGTTTTCGAAAAAAAATGACATGACACGAATCACTTCTTGGACTTTGTGTTCAGTGTGATCGCGGTTGCAGCACTAAACCACTAATCGGATAACCACTCCACCACACGCCATCTGCTGACAAAGCCACCGTCACCCCGCCTGGCTGATAACGTGTCAGACAGTCTGGCATGGAGGCCGTGAGGTTGTCACAGTGCCTAGAAAAGTAAGACGATAGTTTTGGCCTCCGTCATGGTATTCCAAACTCGAGCTGTAAATATGGCAGTCTGTATGACAATTATGAAAACTTGAAAATATCCATTAAATCGGGGCGTTATCAGTGGCTGCATTCAACAAGATAAATGCCTTGCGCTGTAATTAAAACTAGACAGAAGCACCTTGTCATCCGCATTTGGTTCATAGCCACTTATTATTTTTTAAAAAAAGATTAATTTCTAAGGTGAACTGGCATTTGTAAGAAAGGATGTTTAGCCACTCCTCCTGCAGTCTGTCCAGAAGGTCGTCTCCACCTGCTCCCAGGCCCTAAGCCCATTAATAATAAGTTTGAAGAAGGACTTGTAGCAGTACAATGGAAGCGGCAGTATTGAAGCCTAATCCAAGAGAGGAACGCTTCAGTTTTTGTTGCCTGAACGCAAGTATTCGTGTTAGGGTGGGGGGGGGGGTAAGACCCGAGAAAAAAGTTTTAACGGCATGTTGTTCCTGGCAGGTTCTCAATGCTTGGTTCTGTACAGTGACCGCCTGTTGAACGAGACCAGCTCTTAACTAACCGCCTCGTCTTCGATACAGTTTGCTTTACTGAAGACTCGAAATTCAAAAAATCTCAACATGAATAACACAACATGCAACTCGAATTTTTCATACCACCCCTGTTCCCGTCTTGCAGGTATTGACACTTGAAATGAAAATTTAGAATGGCCGAAATAAAAAAATTGTAGTGTTGACGCTTAAACGAAGGGAGACGCACGGTTACACACTCTAGGTGGGATCCTTCGTCACCACAGTTTGTATTTTCGGTCTGACGGCTGTAAACATCATCTCCTAGACCTTTGATGTTGATATGATTTATTATGACTTTGTGAAAGACTGAACGCACTATTTTCTTTCATGGAGAGAGCTCTGTTTAGCTTCATTAGGAAGTTCGTAATCCTTGTCGAGGAGGGTCTCTGGCAGGCAGGTTGCTTGCTCCTGAGTACGCATTGATTTGGCCACTTGGCAGATAACCAGAATTGACAGAATGCAGAGAGCCAATAAGTGCTTCCACAAAACAATGTTTGATCTTGCACAGGACAAACGATAGCGAAAGGATGCAACCTTCGATGGCTTTTTGGTCCCGCAGACTTTTCAGCGTCTGTGATTCTTCTAGCATGGTGCTGTTAAAGTATCCATTTCTGCTACCTTAGTTCATAACTGTCCTCAACCATTCCTATTTGTTGATATTCGACCTGCTTGCAGACTAGCATGAGTTGTCAAGAATTCAGAGATGACAGGAGGGGTGCAAAACGCCCTAACGTCTTTGCAGCTAGAACCTCAGAGGACAAGGGCACGCCTTCGTCAATTTAGTTTTAATGTCCAAACATGGCACCAACAACTGTTACTTTCTGTTACACAATTAGACGGATTTTATTGTTTTAAATTAAACCAGTATGCTTTCAACCCGTTATCGTGCAATGGATTTCCTTAACATGATGGGGGTGGACGCAACGTCCTCATGACGCTGGGCTTAGCTGGAAAAAATCGAGGTTGATTAAACCACTATCATTGGGAAACTTATTGAGACTTTCACAACAGGAAGGCAACATTTCGATGGATTTCAGTGTAATGCCAAAGCGCATATGGGACATTTCTAAAATCGGTAACTTTAACCATGTACCTTGAGGAAAGAAGAAACCAGAGATCCAAAATGATTTGGGAGGGCCGTTGAGTACCCAGAGATTGATAAACTCCACTCTAAGTGCTAAGTCTTTCATCCACGAGCTAAGTGGTTTCAGGCTGGGGTAAGCCGCGTTCTCCCACAGGCCCGGTACCGTGTTCAGCAGAAAGGAGGAGTGGATTTTCTCTAATTTCTCCGACATCACTAAAAATCCCTTCACCGCCTTCTGCAACTGTTCAAGTGACGTCTACAAGTGAGGAAGAAAATTCATGAGATATGGCCTTTATGGCAAAAAAATGGAAGAGTAGAGTATCTTCTTCGAAAATACCTTAATGATTTTGAGGAGGTGATTGTACCGGTCAACCTCTTGCACCAGAACCGTGGTGAGTGAATTCACACGACCTCGCTGGTCGGTGTTGAAGAGATCAGCACGCGCCTTCTCCAGGGCAATTGGACTGGGTAGTGCGGCGAGTAGACTGCCGGCCAGGTCATAGACTACCTCGTCTGAGGTGCGGCCCTCTTTGCCTCCGCTGGTGCGAGGCTGAACATCCAGAATCGTGGATAGCAGCTTGGATGTCTCCTTTTGCTACAAAATGTATTATTTTTGAGGGAACTGCATTGAGAAGGTGAATGGGGAAAGAAATGTTAAATAAATCCTTCGTGATAGTCAAAAATAAGATGCCATATTTACTCTGCGAATATGAAAAAGAAGAGAAATAGGAAAAAAATTTTATATGAAACTTTACTTGATCTAAAGAGCAATTTGCTTGTGTAAGTCCTTATCAACCAATTAGAGACAAAAATGCTAAACTAGATGTCATATATGACGATCCTACTTTAATAAGCAGAAAAGTAAGATGAAGGATGGATAAAAGCACCAACCAGGAAGAGGAGATTGGCATTTGAATGCATGTTGAAGATGTCAGTTGGATCGAGGAGGGGCAGAGTATCCGTGTACTCCAGATACTCCGCCAGGCTTTCCATTGGCGGCGGAAGAAAGAGATCAGAGTCAGCGCAAAAGCGGTAGTCCTTTGCCAACGTTGCTTCGCCAAAGAAGCGTGACAGGATCACACTCAGGCATCTCTGATCCCAGGCATCTGTCACTCTACCGCCATAAGTTATCTACGATTTAAGTAGCTCCTTTAGTAGTATCGACTTGTATCGGTTCTACTTCTTCTACACCTCTAATGTTATAGTAGTAAATGCGAAATGGGGCTACAAAATGGCATCAGCGATCAGGGAAGATGATTATCAAGTTGAGTTCAGAATTCATACTTTTAATACTTCTGTTTTTTAACAAAAAGTGGAAGTGAGTCTTTTTTAGCTATTTAAATGCGGTGGACATAAATTCACTTCCAACAAGAACAGCCGTATCTGTGCTCCGGCAACCTCGACCTTAATATGAAGGAAAACTTCATTAGGGGAGCCCAAAAGCAGCATGAAGGAACCTCATTGACCTGGTTTGGGTTGTAGACTTCTGAATAGCATCTAAGCTAGAGTCATGTGTATGCACATACCTTGTCAAGCGCCTCAAGAACAACCACAACACCTGAAAAATCTTTCTAATCCTCAGCTAAACAGAGTGTGAAGAATTCAAACTGTAATTAGTAAAAAGTACCACATTCAAAATGGAAAAAAATCCAAATAACAATTAAAATTTGGCTAAGTTTAGTAAACCTGTAGCGGGAAGTATGACCCACCTCCGCTGTGATATAGGTGAGGGCATCCCACGCGAAACCATGCTCGTTGGAGAAAAGATTGAGATTCAACAAAGCGCACTCTCGATCCGAGTCATTGAACTCGTAAGGAATATTCCATCCAAGAGGGCCAAATTTCTTACGCTCCAGAATCACAGCATGGAATAGACACATCCCATAGACAACGCGACGCCAGTCGGCACCCAAAACTATAAAAAGACCGAGTTAGACAGTGTTATTAAATAACCTCCTAGTAAGAAAAAGATTGTGTGATTTCAAGGTTATGGCAAAGTAACTAGGAGAAATATACCGCTTTCTTCGAAGAACTCATGCGATAAGTCATTGAGAGCTCTGCGAAGGTTTGCTCGAATGCCCTTGGGGGGTTCGTTGGTGACCTTAACGGAGTTCTGCAGCACAGTGATGGGGAAGGCCTTAGTTGGCATGGAGCTGAGAAAGAGGCGATAGTTGGGGTCAGTTGCTCCTGATGCCTCAGAGCGCTCCTTTATGATCTCCTCCATCCGCACCATCCACGAGGCTGCCAGGTGACAGTTCTTCAATCAAAGGAAAATCGAATCGATCAAAGGTCACCTCGTTTTCGAACTACTAGTGATTTCACAACCGGTGATAATGTCCCATCAAAGCCTTATAAGATTAGCTAGTAAGGATGATTAAGTAATACTCATTACTTGCCTGTAGGAACACCCAGTCACCACTTTCCGCTGCCTTGGCTAGCAGCTTCTCAGCCGTGGGGCCCTGACCCTGACCCAACGAGACTGAATGTATCCTCTCCGAGTATTCCATCTGTCGGGCAAATCTTTGCAGCTGTGCCATTGGATCAGAGCCTGCCGAGAGTACAAAAACTAACGGCGTGGTGGCATCCATATCGGCGTAGACCAGTGGCAAATCTATCGACGGTGTCTCAACGAACTGATGACCCAACTGAATGCGCACAAACGCTGTCACTGCTGTCACAAACTCCTCCTCTCGCAAGGCTCGAATCAGGATGATCTTTTGGAAGAGACTCAGGTGGTCATCCCAATTCACCCCAGCTCCCGTGCTCCCATCTCCACCGGGGGGAGAAGTAAGGATAATTCGTAGACCTTCATCTGAACCGTCTTGAGGTCCACGAATGTTGAGAATGATTTTTCGCCCTTCAGCGACATCCTCCAGCAAGCCATTGAAAGTATCTGGTAGTCCATCAACGAGGTCACAGATAGCTTTCCACTGACGTGCACCGAGCCAGCTCACCGTGGCTCCAGGTTGGGGTGGAGCGGAACGATCCGACTGGGTAGCAGTTGAGACAAGGTAGTCCCACTCCGATTGGACAATCGTACCCTCGTGAAGGAGGATCTTGGCACAGAGCATGAAGGAGAAGACAAGCTTGTCTTGTGCAAAGAGACCGCGCGCGACGTTGTTATAGGTGGCCAAAGTGGTGGCGTTAATGAGCACTTCGGCGCGGTCTGCTGACTCGTCCTCCTGAGGGCACTTCTCAATAGTTTGATTGAAGAGCTGGAGGGGGACGGATCGCAAAATTTCGGTGACTACATTTCTCGATAAAGTGGACCATTGGAGGGCTACCTATGACCGTGTAATGTTCCTCATTTTTAGTTATACATCACTTACTAAGTTTCTGCACTTAAATAGTGAGATCTGATAAGACCACCTTACAGCCTTAAAAACTAGACATGGACTCTAAATACGCAGCCATAGGCGACTGAAGAGTAGAGGATTAAGTGATACAAACTCTATTTAGTCCTTTAAGTCATTCCCTTTCCCATCGCCGAAATTGTCATCAGTGGATGAAGTGGGTAACTCACGGAGATGAAGTACTTGAGAGAGAACTGGTACATAGGATCGATGTCAGCGAGCAGGGTAATGACGAAGTAGAGGACGGAGCCACGTGCTGCGATGGGTAAGAAGTGCGAGCGAGCCGTTGAAATCATAGCCTCCGTGGCCTCCGCCTCGACCAGACGCTTCGCAATTTCCATCGACGTCACCTTCGACTCATTCAGGGTGTTGATCAGAGCCTCATTATCCAGTATATTGCCCTCAGACTCAAAGAGAAGCTTCAGTATTTTGCCCTCTATTTGCTGTTCCAAATAAGTAAAAAATCGTGAGAAGTTATTAAAGATTGCAGAGTGGGATCCATCGAAATTACCGACTTTCTCGCTGCAACTGTCGTAATCCTACTGTTCATTAAGTATTTACCTGAAGCTTTTAGAAACGTTAGTAACGATCACAGCTAAAATTTTAATGACATGGGTGAAATGACAAATGAGTAAGAAGAAGTGCAACAAAGGGAAGGGATTTCGAATGTCTAATACGTTGAAGAGCTTCACAATTGCAATGAGCTTCTTTAGAATGGTACATCGACCCTATTCTTGAGTTATGAGGTTGTAGTAAAGTAGAAATTCCCTCCTATCAACACCACCGTCAATAAACCGTAATAAACATTTGGAAAAAGTAAGGAGAGCTTATTTCTCAGTAGCCAACATGTCAAAAAGGGCGCTCGAGTGCCCAAATTCGTAAGTAACGATCACATTGAAATAAAAGTGACTCCTAGGACTCGAAATTTGAATATCATAATAATAATGCTTAATAAATAGCAGAGACGGAGCACCAACCTGAAGGGTAATTTTGTCTTCATTTATGTGGACAATCAGTTCCACCCTCTGCTCCTCCAGTTCTGGTCTTTCAAGACGCGTTACCTCACTTAGTAACTGATCCTCTAAACCCTGTGGCGTGACAGTGAAGTTAATTAGTGTCACTTTGATCGACACCTCCGGCATGTAGTGAGGATTGGGCAATTTAGTTGTAATGTAGAACTTGAATTTCTTATCATACTCTACATCACTGTCTCCCAGACGAATCAACAGTCTTCCACCCTTTACAAAGGTTTGTCGAAGCAAAATGGGTTCCAATGCCGGATCCAGACTCTCTCCAACATCTTCCAACAACATCGGACATCCGACTCGGATGCAAGACTCCAGCACCCGCAGCATGGTTGAATCTGTTGGCTTGACAACACGGATCCCGTTCTCCGCTTCCATAGTGCGAATCCATCGATTGGCCTGTTCTTGCGGGTCGATCATTAGCGGCCATCGACGTGAATGCGTAACCATAATTCCATTGTCTGTACTGATCTGGTCTCTCGGCAGACCTTCCGCATTCCAATGCCGCAATTCAAAGGCATCCCCAAGGACGCTAAACAGACCGACGTTTTCGCTGACCGGCACCTCAAGTTCGCGGCACTTAGCAACCCAAGTGCTGACCAGACTTTCACGAAACTCCATGGTGAAGGCCCCGTAGTAGGCCACACATGCTGCCGCGATGAAGACATCTCCAACAACGTTGCTCAATTGAACTTCGTATGCTTCGATGGAGTCTCGCCAACGCTCCTGTTCGCTTGACAGAGCGGCAGTCAACTTGGCGGCGCGTTTGAGTCGAGCGGCTGTTAACGCGAGGTTGTGTTCCAAAACCTTCTTCTCACCTACTGACTTGTCGTAAGTCGCTTGCAACTCAGCGATCTTGTCCTCGATAGCTTTCAAAGCGCTCTGCTTCTCGCGCAGATTGGCCACCATTACATCCATCTCTTTGTTAGCTTCCTCAAGTCTGAAGCGATGAATGTAAAATAGAATCCACTTGTTTTTGTTCATTTAATCCATTTTAATAAACCCACTAGATTACCAAACAATGCTGCCAGTGAATGCAACAGAAGATAACGACAAGACTCCTAAAGTTATTTACATAATGTTTTCATTGCCATCTGCGTGCAGCAATAAATTATTTGACAAATAAAAAGAAAATTAAGAGTCGTTATTCAACGCGGAGAGCCGATTGATCGGCATCAACGTTACCTTGGGTTAATAAAAGACAAGTATTTTAAATCCGATCAATTATGTTAAATGTTCATTCAAGTGGAAGCTAAAAAATAGAGGGAAAACGTGCTTGCTGAAGATAACAAAACTGGCTAGTGAGAAGAGAAAGACGCAGAGAGCAACTGACCGCCTTCGTTTGGGTTCAACGTTCCTGTAGACGCGAGCATACATTTCCAGCGCTCGCACCCACATGCAGAGGGACTTGCAGGCCTTGCTGACTTTTTCAATCACAGCCGGATCAAAATCTGGGTTGTCTACATACTTTTGTAGCTTCTTCAGCAACGAGTCCGAGATGGTGTCCTTCGGATACTCAACTAACTTGCGTAATAAATTGCTGTCTCCCAGTAGTGTCTTAGCCGTTGCCCAGTCTGTCCTACGAAAAAGAAAATCACGAGTTATTCGCCTACCAATGTCCTGGTACGATGACGCCAGAATGGAGAATGCTCTAAGTTAGGTTTAGAATGCATATAGTCGATCCTAAGATGTTGTGTACCAGCAAATCTGATTCACAGTAATTTTTGAATGAGGAGCAGCAGTGAATGAGAAAACTCCTCTCGCCCTGTGACCTAAACACTTGCTTTTGTTAGATTAACAGTTGCCTTCAAGAATGAATGGGATTCCCTGCGGTTGTAAAATAAAAGCTAGGTGAATCTTAAGGAGAAAAAAAAGTTAGCTCATTTAGATTCAGTGAATAGGAATAAGATGCACACTTTTGTCCCAGCATCAAACACACAGCCTCCATGACTGTCTGCACAAGTTGAGGCGGCTTCGTGAAGACGCGAATCTCAGCAATATCATTCTTGTCCAGGGAGTCCAGCGCCTTATTGGCAGCCTCGAGGGCAGGCATCGCGGCGTCGAGGTCACGCTGAGCGTCGTCCGCGATAGCCTGCGTCTCCATAGCCTTCTGTTTGGCGTCCGCCTCATCGTCCTTCACTTTATGCCTCACAACATCCGCCTAGAAAGTAAGTAGTCCTCAGGAACTCAAACTCACATTACAAAATATTATGTGGCAAATGCTAAACCTGTTCAATGCCATGATTTCAGAGAAAAACTGGTCACACATGCGTGTCACATTTAATGGTCCGGTTTGTTCATATGAGCCTGGACATATGAGCCTGAAACTAACAGCCTGTGATGCTGCATAAGCTTGTATGCCATAAACAGGGTGATTGAGTTTAAGTATTGCACGAATACCGAACTTTTTCATGAGCCCTAAACGATAATTTCTTCGATCCGATCAATGTGAAGTGAAATACACCATAACAAATCCAGGTCATTCTATAAACCGAGCTTATAAGTAAACTACTGATTAATTAAATTAATCAATTAATTAAAGTGCTGTGAAGATGCGATACTTATGTGCCTCGAGATTGGGAGATAGTTAACCCGTTATGGAAGCGTCAGAAATTACAGACCTTAAATAGCTAATTTAGGATTAAATGGAGTCACTTCATTATAAAAATTGAATTTAGTCACATTCTAACAAAATACTGAGCCAAATGTATGAATAATTCATGGAGCCGTTAATAGCGCAGCTAACCTAAATGAACCAATCAGCTTATCGGAAAGTGGTTGCGACCAACCAATCAAATAGCTGCGCGAGCAAAGCCTGGTGATTATTGGTTTGCTACCCACCTTCTCCTGATCCTCACCCAGTTTAATCATGAGTTTTTCTGTGTCTTTCTGCTTCTGCTCCAACTTGGGTCGGAGAGCAGTCAACTCTTCCTCCATGCGAGTCACCAAATCATTGGTCTCCTGAATTTTGTTCAGGCCATTTTTGAACTTCTCTTGCATTATTTTGAGGTTGCTGGAACATTGAAAAGGCAAAACAGATAGTCTACATCAACGCTTCCTTGAATTATCGAGAAAGAAACCTATCACCAAGCAGAGGTAAAATGTTTGGATTTCGCTCTCTAGGCCTATTTATCTGGGACTTCTACAAATTAGTGTGAACCAGAAAAAACCTTGAATCAGCCAAATTACTTAGCCAGAAAAGTTAAGTTGAGGTAAACCTCTCCCTTTCAACTTAACTTTAAGCTCTCTTAATTAAAAAAGGATAACATTAGATCATTAAAGGGATAAAGGCCTGTGGAATTGAGTGCGAATAGAGGCCATGCCCTTACCTTCTGCGGTCATCAAGCATGACACGGTAGATAGAGAGCAGCTCCAGGTAGCTGGTCGGTGTGGTATAGTAATAGCGCTTCAACTCCTCGAAAAATCGTACAGCCGCTGAAGACACGGTCAGGTGCGTAAAGGTGCACAACTCGGCCACTTTGTTCTGGACATGGTCAAAATTAACATCAGTTTAAAAATTGTAAATAGTGCTCGTGGCCATCTAGAAATCATCAGCAGATCACATTGCCTTCAGCACTTCATTACCACATCTACTAGAAGTTTGTAGGAAGTCAGAGCTTTAGGCTGTAACTGAAAGAAAGCGTCCCAACAGAAGAGCAGACATAGCGTTGAAAACAAAATAGAATTAAGCGTACTGATCCAACCAAACGTGTGTCCCAGCATTCCAAAACTATGGTAGGAAAAGTTAACGATACAATACCTAAATAATTATTTTCGCAGAGAGCAGAAGGCTTAGTAAGAGGAGAGACTTACTTTATGAATGAACTTCTAAAGTTTTTTCATGGAAATTAAATTTATAATTAACTTCAAACGAGAATCAAGTGTAACAACTTTAAAACCACAATTGATAAGGCACTCACCTTCGTTTCCTCCGAATCAATATCTAATGTGGCAAACGCTGATTGTGAAACTCCAAGAAGTGCATCCTCAGGCCATTCAGTGAACCAGTCAATCGTACAGCAGTTGACCAGAGATGGGAACATCCGCAGCCGATTTCGAAAGGCCGATCCCATGGGGGACATAGTAAACACAAGGTGAAGGTTTTTGCGTACTCGTTCAATGCAAAATCGGTAGATGGCCTCCCTATTTCCCTCCGCAATACCAGCCTCCTTGGCAGAAGGTCGCGTCCCGATGATTAGCTTTTCCAGGGCTTCCGCATCAAAGAGGCCCGGCACCTCACCGGAATTGAGGATGTTGTTGAGGTCCTCAACAAACTCCTCCACGAGAATTTGACTGTCTGAGAAAAGGAAGACAGTGGGCTTGTTCTCCACGCCTGTCCAGGTATAGAGCTTCTGTAGGTCTTCGTGGAAGGAATCATAGTTGTATCCGCGGGAGAGTTCAATTGAGAAGCATCGGTAGCTATTCATGTGAGCCGCCAATCTAAAAAAATTTTGAAAATGGAACAACCAATCAATTGGAGAGGGGTTTTGAAGAGTTGGTACCTTCATTTTGATGTGGAATAAGAGGATCATTAACATTTAAAGATGACAAAGAGGCGCTTTGCATAGACTCTCCTTCACAATGGTGTTTTTCAAAATGCTCAAGCCAAATGGACAAAGTTGACAAATGCTTTCTGGGATGTGATGCTAAGAAAAAGGTAAGTATTCTCATGTTGAAGACTACAAGTAAAACAAATCCAAGCACTATGATGGGGTGCATTTCCACTTTTGGTGTACAAAGTGCCGAATCAAGTGTTAGCAATAGGTATTTACACTCTCCAGCACCTCGTCGACTAAACCGGCTGGATCTAATCAGCCCATCACAACTCACTTGGTCAAAGACCGTTTTCCAGTGCCGCCCACACCCACGAGAAGGGCATTTCCGCGATCTTGTCGGATCATTCGTGCAATTCGACAGATGTGTTGTACTGCATCCAAAAAGAAGACCATGGTGCTATCCTTTGAGTACACCATGTTGTAGTCCTCAAGGTACTGCCAGAAAGAACGGGTACTTTAAACAAGTGGTAACCTGACTGACACTACTAATAGTTTAAAAGCGGTTTCTTTGGATGCAGGGTTTCTAAAGAACACCTAAGTAGAGGGATTGCATAGGTATTATAATTAAGCTTTAAGCTTTGTTTTTTAAGTTAGACAAAATTTCATACATCCTGCATAACGCTTTTGAGTTTGTTCATGTCTGTGATCTCCTCGTAAAGGCGATCTTCACGAGCAGCCCCGAAGGTCATGAAGTCTCCAAAGAACAGCGGTTTCTTCGAGAAGGTTTCTGGGTCAAAACTCTTAAGACAAAGATAGCGAAATCAGTGATAATGAGATTATACAGTGGAATTGTTCCGTCAGGTCATTCGTCTGTCGTAAGTACCGGGTTAATGTCACCCATGCCAGAGATAATATTTGATTGTTTGGTACATAGGAACGCTGCCAATTTACCATGGTTGTATTTGGATTTAATCTTACTCTTTAACGATGAAATTCATTTTTTAACGGTTGGGATGACTTAATAACGCAAATCCAAGGAACCAATAGATCGTTTCTAAGATCCACAGAAATTCTCTACACATTTACTGAGCGAAGTGATTCAGATACGTCACGAAACTTTTCAGTCATTGAGGTGAATACCAAATTTAAGTAAAAGGTCTGGGTGTAATTCATGGGTTGCTTCACACCTCACTGAAGAACTTGTTTGCAATCTCCGAGAGGATAGTATTGAAGAAGAGCCGATCAGTCTCGTCGACGAGGCGGTCGTGGAAAACGCGGGAACACTCATGGTAGAAGAGGCGAGTGAGGGAGGCCTTGTCACGAATCGCCAAGGGATTGGTTTGCAGCACACCCTGCACACACTTCGACAAGTCGCGGAGGTTGAAGACGTAATGAGACTTTGCTGGAGTAGGCAGCAACTCTGCCGCCAGACGACCATACATTTCCACCGCTCCACCCACTATCGAGTCGCCCAGAGGTCGCAGACCCTGAGGGTAGTCCTGCATGAAGCCCTATTTGGTGATGAGAAAATAATAAAAAGCGGGTCTCAATACTATTCAGCCACGTACTCACTTTTAGATCTCCCCTCTTGTCAATAAGTTCTGAAAAATCGACTATTTAAATAGCCAGGCAGACTTACCGTCATGATAGAGGAGAATATATGTTTCAAGGTCATTTCCGACGGTGAAGGAATCGCGAGGACCGAGAAGTGTCGAACTAGACGAGCAGTAACGGGATTTCGGCCTCCACCTGGGGGCCCACATGCAGCAGAAACTGTCACGTCCTCCACCGCAATCCAGGTCAGTTTGTCGCGATCGTAGAAGCCACCAAAGTCCTGTAACTGGCGCAGTAGTTCAATGGGTGGCTGACTGCCATAGGTATCCACCTTTGGCATGTTCAGGTCATCCACGAAGATCACCACGTGTCGACCCCTCGGCGCGCCTATCACACCCTTTCGACGCTTCTCCATCTTCTCCACAATCATCTCCTGTGTGCGACTGCTGCTTGTCTGAGCTGAGAAGTTGATGTAAACAGCCACGTATTTTCCACTCTCTTGGAGTCCTTCCAAAGTGCTTCGAGTAATTGCAGTCTGGAACGGTGAAATGTAGGGCATAAATTGATAGTATGTTCGAATTTGAATATTTCATCAACAGTAGAAAGTGGCATGGAACTCGCTAGAAATGGGCAAAATTTGTAGTTGTACACTCGTCTAAACCACGAGAAAAAGGTTTCAGTGTATCAGGTAAGCAGGGCAGAGCTAATCACCTTTCCAACACCAGTACCACCGGTGAAGAGAATGGACTGATGAGCAGCGAGAAGCTGTTCTAGGAGGAAGCCGTAGCGCACGGTATCCACTGTGGGCACGAGACAATTGAAGAAGGGCTCACTCTTGCTGTACTTGAACTTAGGCACCTGTCGCTCCCATATGTCGAAACGGCGCAGCTTTGTGTCCACAAAACATGACCAAAGGTCGTGACTGGGAGGCATCTGAAAGTGTAGACCAGTCGAACTTGGGATATCAGTACATAAATTCTCACTTTTTGGTTTCCACTCCAATAAAATACCACAGTCAATTTAGCCTGACTTGTAAATGACGTCTCACGAACCAGTCTATCTCGTAATGAGTAGGATGAGAATAAGGAAAAAATTTTGACAGAGGCTTATGGGGATGGAGAGGAAGTTCTCGATTAAGAAATTCTTTTTGACACTGGTTATTAGTCTCGTGGGGGTCATATTTTGCTTAGGGTGACTAAAAGAGACAAAAGTGGAACAGGGGGTGATCCATTTAACTGAGACCAATCAACTGCAACATTTAAAGCCAATAAGCAGAAATCAAATGCAAAGAGGTCATCCTTGTCAAAATGGGAATCGAGGCGCTATGCAACTATAGCGTGTCCACAATAATAAAAATGGTTGCAGGAAGATAGCATCTGCTAAACAGTGATATTAGAGGGCCAACTCAATTACTGATCGTCAAAGCTGTCAAAAGTGTGAAATCAAAGTGCCCACAAGAATAAAAGCGAATCTTTCTTTATCCCAATGAGTGGAATTCTGTGCTTGGATATCGACGTGAGAAACATCCAAGCACTCAGTGAAGGAGAAGTTGCTCGAAGAAGTTGAATGATGAGTGAGGAAGAGGAGTGAAGACATACTCTAGCTTCAGAGCAATCATCCATGACGTTGCGTATGAGGGTGTCAACTTCATTAGCCCTGCTGCCAACGACGTTCCCGGCAAGACCCCAGAGCATCGCAAACACGAAGATCATGGCGATAATCGGCTGCTGCTTCTGAATCTCGCCGGTGGAGAGATCAGGTGCATTTTCTTGAGTAAGAGCCACCTCCATCAGGCCACACATCGCCCTCACTCGTGCTAGCGGTACCTGTAAGGCAACGATTCTCGACAGTAAGACAGCACTGAAAATTATTGGCAGTAGTTATTGTCCATTTATAGGCTTTGTTACTCGTGCTTACATAGTCATCGCCTGCATTACTCCGCTAATAATACTACCATTGCTTCTTTGTTAGGCTAGACGATCACCTAGTTGTATTTCACCTTCCCGCTAATTCCTGCGTAATTAAAATCGCAACAACTAATCAAACACAGATCCCTAGCTAAATTACTTTGCTGCCCAATTTTGTGTTACACTCCTTTCGTGCCTTCGAGTTGGTGGGAATAACTCGGTGCCATTGAGTCCCACAGTCTTACAAGTAGCAGCAAAGAAGCATCTCGCTGAGTTTTTTACAATCTGTAAATAGGGAAGGTCTTATTACTCCACCTCTTTAGTCGGTTGCCACTCTGTTTGGTTTAGTGAGCAATTTAGGTTCCAATTTAGTACTTTTACTGGACGGCATGGCTTCTGAGCCGTGCCAGTGGTGGCCTATTCTTTCGGCATGTCTGCGATGCGTACTTCGACCTAGTATCATAGCCTTTTCGACTTCAAAAAGAACTTGGAACGCGACATCAGTGCTAGCGAATCGCGAACCTGACCCAACGGACAACTATCCGATTTTCTACTGCTGGAAGGAAGAAGTGCACAGGCAGCGGATAAAGGAATCCGTGACTAACCACAAAAAGTGAGTTTAGAATGACCCACACCATCCACAGCTACCTCTGTCCTGTGGTCTGAAGGGATGTAATTAATAAGTGGAGAGCTTTTAGCCATAGGCCAACAGGAAAGCTCTTTAAGGAGCTATCTAAGGCATCTGTACGAAGATGGATAAAGTCTGGATGGTTATGATTTTGCAGAATTGTAGTGAGAAAAAAGTGGCAGAGAAAGATGAGAAATCTCATTCCAACCAAGCTTTCCTACACCCATCCTTTGTTTACTGACTCTGCCTTTAAACGGTGTGCACACGTGATGGCCTGCACATTTCCCCTTCCCCCAACTACAGTTACCAGACTGGAAGAATATCTAAATCCACTAGAAATTCTAAGGAGTACGTTATGGTTAAATGCCCTCTCAGTTGCATGCTAATTCGACGATTGAGACGGTTGGATAGCAGGTGTTTTTCTTACAGCACCGACTACGTCTAAGTAGCCAACACCGGAGGCTGATCAAGGGGAGCCCTGAGGACGAAGGTCAGAGGTGGAAGATGCGGAACACGTTGGGGAGTTGCTTGACTTTTTGTTTTGGTTTCATGGTCGTTTAAGGCCCCGCTTCTGTACTTCCCTTGGGCAGCATGGCTTACGGGACATACTACTGACCCCTCGGCCCATTTATACGTCAATAATACATAACACTGCCGCAGTATTATGCATTTTTCTATCTTCAAGGAAGTCTTAGAGTGTTATAAATACCATGGACACACTCGCAATAACCTTTTAATGATAAAACTCTAAAATATAAGCCTAATATTTAGTCAAGTTCATTTTCTAGGCAAATTGCGGTAGAAGCTTGTGTGAACGACAGCGCGGGTAGGACTTAGCCTATGGCTACCAAAGACAGGCTGTACCATAAAACTTTACACATAGTCTCCATACAGGCCTGTCTACTGCCTAACAAGAGACAAGCGAAGAGTAAGGCTAAGAATTTGACTCCTCAACGGGGTGTGAGGAGGCACCACTCACTTGGGGAATGACAGTGGGCATTTTCATGATGACCTTCAGGGCGGGTTCGACGAATTTTTCAAAGAGCATCAACATGTACTGCAGCACTGCTTCCCTCAACTTCTCTCTCAGTGAATTTAACCAGGTCTAAAAATTTTAATGCAGCTCAATAATGCATTTTTTGTGGTTTCGTTGAATTAAATTCCCATATAGGAAGTACATTTAGCCCAACTCAGACTCCTCGTCAATTTGGTAACCACATTGAGAGAAAAATTTGACGACAGGTATTAGAATAAAATAAACTTTGTTCCTTTATAATTGAACATAAAATTCGCAAAACCTAGCTAACTTATAGTAAAATTTCTTCTTGATTATCACTCCGGGTATGAAATTTGTATGTCTTGTAGCGATTATGGGAATGCATAACCTTGGAATAGTGTTAATAATAAGAGTTGTCATGTTGCTTGTCCTAAATTCGCGAAAAAGTCCATCATCTCAATCGACTAATCCTAACCTAGGGCAAGGGAACAATCGTCATTATGAGCAAGTATGATCGGAAGTATGGAGGACATCACTAAATATTGTATTTCTTACCATGTGATGATAAAGGAAATTAGAATTTTCAAAATTTCCAACACCAGCTCCCTTCTCTTCTAGGATGAAATAGGAGGGGTGACAATTAACCAAGTAAGGGAAGAAGGGAACCTACCTTGACATAGGGCAACCAGCCCAGCTCGTCAGGGTCAACATAAACCATGCCGCAACGCGAGACGGTAGCAGGCGAAGCGACGGCCAGATCGGCCACCTCAAAGAGCATGTGCACATAGGGTGTCAGCTTGATGCGCTCTGAGTTGGCCAGGCAAAGCATCTTGTTGTCATCCAATACGGTGTTCATGTTTTCTATCCATAGAGCATCCACGGGGCCGTCGCAAATGATCCACTGGTGGTCGGAGCTTGGATCCTACGAATAAGCCGATGATTGAGTAAAGGAAAAAGTCGATCATGCATCAGGGCTTTGAAGAAGCATTGAAGTTGTTTGAATTGCCGTCTGCTTTATTTTGAGATTATTGACAGGAAATTTCAGTTAGCATCTCTAAAGCTAATCCGAAGGGCCATATTTAACCTGATATCACTTACTAGATTGAAAAAATGCGGTAATCATGAGGAAGACTTACAGCACATGTCTGTCGAACAATGAATGCCATCAGACCATCGTGCCACTCCATCGTCTTCTCATTTACCTCCCCATAAATCTCTCCCATGGTGATAGATTTGGGATTCAACACATACACCTTAACCGGCTGGAAGTCGGGGTTCATTTCAGCCATATCAGGCATCTTGGAGAGAGTACCAAGGGTCTCCGCGAGGATCCGGTAGACAGTGGTCTTCCCACCACCTGTGGGTCCTACCAGCATGACGCCATGGCGGACAACTAGTGTCTCGTAGAACTGGATGACTTTGAATGTCTGTGAAGGTACCACCTGGAGACCAAAACCTCGGGTCACATCCTCCACCACCTTTTGAAACTGACCGTAGTCGTGTTCAGGCACTTCTACACCTGGGAAGAGGTCTTGCAGAATGGCCTGGGAGGAGAAAGCATTACAATAAGCGTGGAGGATGACGTACAATGGATAATATTTCAAAGATACGTTCTAACTGTTTTTCAAATGATCGATTGTACTCATTAGATTGATTAAACTGGCACGTAAACATCGAAATCCCAAAAAACGAATCACACGACTAGTCACTTCGAAACCTGCAAAATGTAAAATTTGAAATTTAAATTGTTCTGATTAGGGATCCTTCTTGAGTGTAAGATTTTTATTTTTAAAAAGGACCAAAGGAGTTTATTCCAGACAGACAGACAGACTTCCTTTTCATGTTTTTCAATCACCTTCATCGCAAATTACTCACAGACAATTCAGAAGACATAGTAAAGAACTTAATTCTATTTCGCACCTTGTAAATGCGCAACCTACTGTGAATAGGACGGCATCCTGAGCCAGGAATTTGGGTAGATTGCTGTCTCTCAGAGCACGAATGAGTACCGCATCCTCCGGTTTGTCCGCGTTCTCCCGTTTCAGTGAGCCCGCCATCACTAGGACCGACTTGAGTGCTCGCATGCCAAAATCGTAGTGGTCTTGTTTAGAGAGCTGCTCACTGCAGAGCTTGTACATCTGCGTCATCTTCTGCGCCAGCATCTTGGAGGACTCAAAGCCCTCCGAGTAGAGAATCACCTCAGCGATCAGTTCTAATGGAAAAAAGTGATTGAAGAAACCTCACTAACTGGGAGTGTAGCGATAGCTACAACGTCTTACTGTAGTCTGGAACCATCATGGAGATGGGTCGGAAGAGGGCCTTTAGATTGTCCGGCAGTTCAGTACGACCTGCATATCCAGGATTCATTGTGATGAAAGCTGCACACGAGGCATTCAACTTTATCTCACGCCCCTCAAACAAGAAACGACTAACCTGTTCCGATAGATAAGCAACCGTTAGAGTGTTGAAGCGCAATAATGCTACGCCGACTTTTACGGACACGATTACATAAAATCGTGGCGAGATCCCTAGCAGCGCCTGCTTTTAACGAGGCTTACTTTTAGTCGGGACAAAAATTGTGGAATAGAGAAGCAAAAAATTCACCTTTGCGGATTTGGCATTTTTGATGGTAATGAGTTGTTGTGCAATGACAGAGAGCACCTCAATGTCGATACGATTGAACTCGTCAAAGCAGCACCACGCGCCGGACTGAGCAAGACCCGAGAAGAATCGACCCATCATTTTGTAATCCAGACCGTCAGAACAGTTGAATACTACGCATTGCTTTGCAAGGCTCTTTGCCAGGTCCTTCGTCGACTCAGTCTTCCCTGTGCCTGCTGGACCAGCTGGGGCTCCACCCAGATCCAGCTGAAGGGCTCCCATCAAACACAGGTAGCATCTAGAGAGGGAAAGTTTGCTACAGTATTTGCATTTGTTTCCAGATGATTTAGAATGTGTGCAGCTATAACTGATCGATGGGTATTAGCTTTTTCGACAGAAATACATAGGAATGAGGGATCTAAAATCCCTTGAAAGTTCTTAAAAAAAACATGCAAATGGCTAAACTTCCTTTTTTTCTCTGCCAATAAGCCTACTTGACATAATTCTTTTAAAGAGTCGACATTCATGGTTCACCACCAATGCTTACTTTCCCAACTCAAAAGGGCTTCCATGACTCCATTCTACTGGTACCTTTAAATGTGAAATACTTGCACCATTTAAAACCAATGGAATGCATCTACAAGGTCGCAAAGCAGAAGGGGAAAGCGAGTGATGGAGAAGAGGGAGCGACGCACCTATCGGTGAGTGGCGTGATGACGAGGCGAGGCGACGCACCCAAATACTCGTAGCCATAGACGTAGCGGGAGGTGGACATGTGCACCACGCAGTTGTCAATGGAGTCGTCCCAGTAGTATCGCAACTGGCGCTGCCACTCAAAGCTGGTGGAGGTGGTCACGCCAGCAGCCAGAAGGTCGGTGACAATGTCACGCGCGTGCACGTCGATGGTGATGAGGGAACAGAACATCATGCGCACCAGCTTAGCCAGACTGCCACGCACCAACTTCGCCAGGTTGTTCAGAGCCTGTCATTAAATGAGATAATGAAGCAATTTTTTACGCAGATTTTGAATTGACGTTAAGGAAAGATCCCACAAAATTTTTAAATCTTTTGCTATTGATAGCATTACAACTTGAAGGTATATGAAATTCCAGGGTGAGTCTACTCTTTCCATAGTGTTTAGGTTGCAGGCTCAGAGGGTTGAGGCCGATGTTCTTGAGTCTGCACCGGATCGACTGAGTCGTTTAGCGTTAAGGCAACCCAGTCAGTAATCTCACTTCGGTATGCGCCTTTTAGTATTGTCATTTGAAAGGGAAAGAGAACACAAAGTTTAACTAGAATGTTTTATCGCTCAGTTGTACCCCGTCTGAATGGAGATCATTATCGAAGAAATTGCCGTGCAGTTTTAGTCTCAAGCAGACTTCCATTTTACCACACTTCGTAGTTTCGAAAAAAAGCTTTCTCTTATATGCATATATTTTTACAACCCAGTAAATGGAATTTACACCTGCCAACTGTAAAACTAATACAGTTTTAAAAAGTTTCAAGGTGTCTTTCTGGAGGGGATGCAGACTTGCAAGAAGGGATTCCTTAGTAGTCAAATCTACATCAAAAGGTGTAAACGTTAGAAGAAATGGTGGAAAAACAAGCAAAACAATTCAACAACATTTTGGACGAAGTATCATTCGTTTTTTTTGAAAGGAGAATCTTTTTGTGAAGTTCTGATAACATGGTAGATATCAAAGGCATCATCACTACTACTGATTAGATATTGTTGCGTTCGATAAGTGGCAAAAAATTCACCTCAAAGGACCGGTTCTCGTAGGTCTGAAGACCCACCAGTCGGTCTTGCGGCTGCTTCACCAGGTCGTCGAGGATGCTATGGATATCTCGAGCCCAGACCAGCTGTTCCACCGTCAGCGTGATCTGATTGGTGTGTGCAACAAGCCAATCATCACGCGACATTGTGTCAACGTCCAATAGGGCTTGTTTCATGCTCTTCCGCAGACTCGTCACCATGCTCTCCTCCGCCTTGCCCAACCACTCCTCCACGTTTCCGCGAGCCTTCAAACCCTGCAACATCAAAACATTGCCTCTTAATTTCATTCTTCTCCGGTGTGAATGGAGGTGACGATTCCAGCATCAACGGGTTGGAGGATATCACCCATCACAATTAAATAACTGCTACTCCAGATTAACTTGTAGTAGGTCAAGTTATTGGCGAATTTCTTTAACTATTAGACAGTAATCATGCCATCTTTAGACCTATTTTTATGGTTCTTTTACTCTCTTTTGATAGGAGGCATTACCTTGGTCAGAGGAACGCTTTCCCCTTCTGGCGAAACCATGGCAAGTATGTCATTGGTGAACTTCGGTTCTATAAGGTGAATGCATGCGGTGATGAATAACTACTGACAGTAGTCAAAAGTAAGCGATAGATTATATTATGAAGTTGGATGGCCACCATGAAACTACCATCGGATTTGCCGTCAAATTCAGGATTGAGAGCGAATTCCAGTCGCGCAATCGCATCAAAGCACTTGCGAAGATGCGGCTGCACCGCAAAAGGGTTCCGTGTCTGTGCCAGAATCTCCAATAACTCATCGTTGGAGAGGAAGTAGAATCGTGGAAAGATGACTCGCTTGGACTCGAGGTAGGCCTCCAGACACTTCTGAATCTGCTCAAGGAGGACGTTGTTATTGCGGAAGGTGTCTAGCAGACCTGCCGTAGTGGCCGCCCGCATGGCAAGTGGCACCTTCTGTACTTTGCGCATCACCTCCTTAAATGACTTGTCCAGAGCCATGAAACTCTTCGCTTCGCTGGGCAATTGACGTTGAATATCGGGTGCTGAGAAGATGCTCTCGAGGTACATCCAGCCCTTTTGACAGGCCAGCCATTGGTCCTTAAAAGGCGATAATCATGTAGAAGGGTAGCACAGCATCCACTACAGAAATCCAAGACAAGAGAATTATGCCAATTAACCACCCAAATTGGCAGTTTATTCTCAAACGGAGCAAATTTCAGACCTTATCTCGTATTGACACTAGCTTAACACATGCCGAATACAATGGCCCTCTTAATTTACTGACTTAGGTCTTGAAAATTTGAAATTTATTGCCGACTTAAGAAGGGAAAGATGGCAGCAGTTAATCATCCGAATTGTCAGCGTTTCCCTGACTAGGACTGGTTTTTGAACAAGTTTAGCATTAAAAGTTAAGTTTTCATTGCGCCTTCAAAATCAACCCTGTCAACGCACCAGCGTTTCTCCAAACAGAGCGAGTTTCTGCACCCACTCGTCCACCTGTGGTTTGATTGGGCCCACGTGCTTCGACGAGGCGATAGTGGAAATGTTGATATTGGAGTCGTCCCACAACTGTTGTATCTCGTCCGTACCGCCCAATACGTAGACGTCTTTGTAGGTCTTGTAGGGCACCACAATAAATTCGGTGGATTTCCAGGAATTCTCTACCTGTAAAGCATTCTCACCTTTATGTTCCCATCAAATTTTGTTTATGGTCTCGAGGATGTGGTAATTAAGACCATCGAACACAAAATATTAAAATCGTACCCGTGTTTAAATTTCATAGGTTAAATTCATGGATCACTTTGAACAACGAAACTGATTATAAAAGAAGTTTAAATAGCTTTTCTAAAGCCCGACGGCTTAATCTAAGACGAATGTTTTAAGAAAGGCAGCGCACACAGTCATCGCAGTTTAAGGGGGACTGACTTATTCGAAATGATGAATGTCTTAGCTCAGATAATTTGAGAGGCGTCAACAAACCCTTCGGAGCAAAGATTCCAGACTCGCTTCAGAACTAGCCATTCCAGCGATTTCCTGAATTTCTGCGGCATTCCCAAACGCGTTTAGTGACTTCAACTTGCCCAGAGTCAGTGGAACATCAAGTTCAGCAATCTTAAAGCCAATAATATCCTCTAGCATCACCCAATGACGATCTTGAAGTGAGGGGTTTCTCAAGTCTCCCACAGTTGGTAGCTGGAGCGCAACACCAGTTAGAAGGCGTTTTAATAAAGCGAAAGGTAACAATTAGGACGTTAGATTGAACCTACAATGACTCGCATCTCGTCAACTTTTTGACGCAAAATCGGCACCACACTGTTAGGGGGGAGACCTTTTTCTAATTGGGTTACGGACTTGAGGTACTTCATCGTGGTGGCGGTCACCTCCTCTGGATCTAGATTGGAGAACTCCACCTCTTCCCAGGTCTTGCAGATCGTCTCCCATTCGCTCATACAGGTCCACAGGAGACGCTTTAAGCGCAGTTCCGTAAAGAGTTCGTCAAGTTCTACGTAGTGTGGTTGTTCAACCTAAACCAAGGAGTGAAGGGGGACTTATAGGTAGGGTTGCCGAACCGTCCTGCTTCAATTACTGCATACGAATGGAGCAGAAAAAGTCGAGCATTATGTGACTTAAGTCTTTTGGTGAAGTGTCTTACCTTGATGACATTTGGATACAGTTTTCCAAGCCACTCCTGAAAGACACAAAAAGAGCCTGTGCATCTGATCCTACCAGGAATCAAGCCCGATTGAGATAGAGGTAGAAACCTTACCAAGAAATTGTTGGCCCTCACACCAGGTCTATTTAGAATTTGGTCCTAACAAAGCCAAAGTATTATGAGAAACAATTGAAATGAGTTTCTGTGGCATGTTCCAGGTCGAATAAAACAACGAACCTCTAGTGAAGTGCCGCTAATCTGCAAATTGAGGTCCTAAAAAGTACGACAAATAGGTTGATAAAAGCAATAATGGCGTTTGAGAGGGCTAAGATTCAAAGGAAAGCCTGAGTTACCTTAAAACTCTTCTCATACCCCTTATAGGTTTGATAACGCAACTGCTGTTCCGTGACGATTTCCTGTAGTCGATCCAACTCCTGAATAAGCTCATCCCTATTCTGCTCATTGTCCAACAGCATTGGGTTCTGTGAAATGTACAAATTCAAAAGATGGGCAGTCATTTTACCATCCAGCTAATGTGAACTTCGCTTTCCATCACCATGAAGCAAGTAAAAACTGGAAAAGAATGCATTTATCCTGGATTATTAATTACCCCAACGGTCTGTTTAGTGTCCCTGACGTCATTCATTAGTTCTCCAATGTCCTTATTCAAACAACCAAAGAAGACGTCAACAAGAGAGTCACGCTCGGCAAGGGCTCTGTCAATGGTTGTGATAGTGCGTTCGATGCTTGGAAAGAGAATCTGTATAAAAGGCGAGTTAGATTGACTTTATTGCTTAGTAAATTTCATTCCTCGTTAGTTTACTATGTGTGTATGCACTTCGGTACGATAGAATTGCCTCCTTAAAAGTAGAAATTTAAAGCTGGACATTCTGGAAAACTAATAACTTACTTGATAGACAGCGAGGTCCTCAGGAGGTGTCGGAACTTTGAAAGCGTCAATCAGTTCATACATCGAGCGAACTGCATCGGCTTCTCTCTCCAGCGATTCAATCTGCAACACCGAATAAAAGGTATTAAGGTTATTGATTATAAATACTCTTATGTTTTGCACCAATGAAAGCATGAGAAAGTTAACGTTGACCACACACCTTTTCACTCTTGACCTTTGATCCCGCTAGGGGCTACAAGTTAATGAACTGAAGTTCTCTTCCTTACATACCCTCAACTGTATCTGCCTCAGAAACGTGAGGTGGTTGACATAGTCCATCGCAGTGCTTAGGTTGAGGGTTAGGGTGTACTCGCCCTCCTGCGTCTCCTTTGTCAGCCGGTCGATTTCATGCCTTGCTATCTCAGGGAGTATGGCGTAGACACAGTCCAGGCAACGCAGCGGCGATGGTGACACAATGTTCTTGAAGACACTTGTGTCCACGCTGAAGAGGCCCAGAGGTTTGCTGGCGGGAATCTGCCTGGTCATTCGCGACTGGCGCTTGTAGGTGGCAAGTTTCTCACGGAAGAACTCAACATCTAAACAAGAAAAGAACTTGTCAAAGAGGTTTGGGGAACAGGATGTCAGGACAAAGTGGTTCATTTAACTAATAGAGTGATAAAAGATAGCTGAACGATTTTTATCGATGAGGTTTTGGTTGTAAAAGTAGGCTTTTCGTTGTTATTCATTACTATCGGTAGCAATAAGCCTCCCAATCAAGTTTAAAAATATCCTGTATGCAATCTTTGGGAATTCAATAGTGGTGTGAGGAGACCCATCATGTGGATGAATCAGTGATTGAATTAAATATCATGCTTCCAAATAGCGGCATAAAACCTCATGCTCAGAGTGAAGGAACTGATCGCAACAAACTATGGCCCTATTTTCCTCCCACTTGGTTATGCACGCATGGAGAGGCAATGTAACTGGCTCCCGAGATAGCCAATTGCCTTATGCTACAGAAACGGACGCGCCAATCAGATGGCGAGATGTCCTTGCTGGCTGTTTAGCGGCACCTAATTCGTTGCTAGGGCGGAAAATTCCTGGCTCTTACTGGTTGGCTAAGCCATTTAAAGTATCTCTACAAAAGTCTAAATAATGACCTACTAATTCGAAAAATAGTTCTAGCTGACTAACATTTTAGTGTTCCATTTGCAAGCTCTCATCACGTGAAGATGATGGTAGACTGTTGCCAATTCAATTAATCTTTTTGATTTCTGACCCACTTTCGCACAAATTTTTAGCCATGGGTGCCATTGTTTTAACTCAGCAGTCCTCTCAGCCCTCTTCGTGAAATTACATGAATATTGCATTGTTAATCAACTACATATTTCCACTGTGGGAGACAAGAACGCCTAAAGTGGGTGGTGGTATGGGAAACGTGTTAAAGTGCTTCGAGTGGGTACTTGCTAAGAAAACACCGTTAGATCAGGTAGTAAATTCTATGACAATGTAAGAAGATGATTAATAGTGTATTAGGAGGCTGAATTCATCACCTTCTTGTATTTTCTCTACCCCAGTCAGATTCTTCACTCTCTCTACAAAAGTGAAAAATACACTTGATTAGTTTGTGCAAGAGGTCTAGTTCCCAAAAGGATCTTCAGTTATGGTTGACAATTGCCTACAGAAGCAAAAAGAAATGAAAAGCTACATGGAAGAACAGATGAGTGGATAAAGCTGAGACGATTCGAGTAGAGGGATATGGACTTAGGGGATGATGACCGTAAATGGTGGAAATAGAGACGGATGCACGAACAACAGCGCCTAAATAAATGTGCTAAGGTGACTAGCTGTACCCTTAAATGGTTTATAGATGGTTAGGGCAAGTAAAGGCTGTGATAAGGCGAGGAGAACAGCGTGAGTGAGAGCAGAAATGGCTGAGAAAGGAGTGAGCGGAGATGGAACTATAAATACATGAGCAAAGGTACCTTCGCGTTCAGCCCTTACTGACTCCACTGTTACCAATTCATTATCCTTATAGAACTGATTAATTTCATTGAAGGTGGCAATGTAGCGTTGGACGGACTCGAAAGCCTTTTGGAGGCTCTCGTTGATGCCTCTAATAAGCGCCTGCAGTTCGCCGTCTTCGGCAAACACTATTCGCAACTGCGGTCCCACGCCACAAGTCTTCTCCTCGTGCTTGTTGTTGATGAGGGGACGTGAAAAGGCATCGAAGTAGGTGTCTTCCACGAGATTCGTTAGCGACAGCATCGATTCCTAATGTAAAAAAAATTAATAGCGTAATAGGACTTTAGAGTCGATTGCGAAAATTTTATGCCTTAATTGAAATGCCAAAACAGGACTTCGGAGTATCCCACGGCAAAAAATTAATTGGATGGTATTGATAGCTCCTCGTGGCACCCCAACAAACCATTTCTTGTGCATTCATTCAAAGTAGGCATTGACCTCTTGAATCCTCTTAACCCTATAGCAATAACTCGGGGATATCTAAGTAAGTGATAATGCGTGATTTGGGTAGAGGATAAGAAATAAACAAGGTATGCAGATCCTGGAATCAAGTTACAACAAGTATAAATGCAAGAAAACAGTGTTTGGTCAATTCATTTAGCTATTTGATTGTAAAATTGCCTGAAAGTGAGCGACGACATTAGACAAGCCCTCAACAAATTGGTCCTCCGTTGGAATCGAAGTAATCCGGTTTTGCTGCAGAATCAATTCGTTCAAAAAGAAAGGCGGTTGAAGGGCATTCTCGGAGGGACCCATTGTCGAGTCTGGTCCAATCTAAAAATAAACTTCCGCTTTATTGCATCAGCGATCATTTGGATTTTTATTAGGTAACCACCTTGATGTGGTTCGAAAAACCTTTTAAGTATTTCAATCAGTGAAACAATCACCATGGTAATCTATTCTCACACTTTTACAAAGTATTATGTCTCTAGAAGGAAAAAGTCAAGCCCACCTCTGACTGCCATCTTTTCCAGCTTACTTTTGCGTATCTACTTGGGATATGACTGCCTACTTCGCTAAGAGAAACATCATTGCGAGAATACAAGGGAGTAGAGTAAAAGCTTCTCTTTTCCTTACTAACCGTTTCCGTTACATTTTGGTTGTTCGCTTGATCCTTGTTCTCAGACTGGGAGGTTGGTGGAGCCTCCTGTGGACCTATTTTCGCCAGTTCTGCCGCTGCTGCCTCCACTTCACCCTCCTCCGCCTCTATCTCAACAGCAGGCTGGCCCTCCTCCTCGGGATGAAGCACGAGACGCGCCTCGATGCGCATTGCATCGATGTCTCGTGGGTTCGGTATCATGGCCACCTCATCCGCAAAGAGCCGATTAATGGCATAGACAGATTTTTTCGCCAGCAAGTGTAGCGTGCCCATTATCAGGTAATCCACCAGCCGTATGAAGCTATAAACGTAGAGACCGAGCGACAGTAAGGTACAGTCTCTTGATCGGATGTCATATAGCTTCTCGATGATTTAGCGAGATGGATGATGGATAACTGTAAACTTGTGATTGAGTGTGCAACTATACATTTAAACTGATGAAACTGACCAAGTGAGCCGCTTGCACTTCTTGCGTTTGCGTGCCTGTTGCGTATAGCTCATTTTTCCGGTGGAACTGGCGAACCAATCGGTTTCGGCGCACTGTAGGAAATAGGAGCTTTTTCCAGCTGGAGCTTCTGCAAATAGGAGGTGCAGATTGGTTGAGTATCCATAAAAACGTAATATATTTGCAACACAAAAGAACCTGAAGCCTACTGCCTCTACCAAGTGCCTTAAAAGACTAATGAAGAAATTTATTGACAGAAATAGATCTTGTTATTAAAATAAGCAAATGTGACATTAGACATCACAGATAGGCATAGAAGTGCTAAATTTTCAAATTTTCCGATTTTTAAGTCTAATTTCATAACTTGGTAATTTTCAGAGCAGAACATCAACCTTCTAAAGTACTGCACTCACTTGAAAAATCAACCGTTCAACCAAAAAGGCGGAATCTGGTGCAACAGAAAGAAACGAATTGGAACAAACAAATCACTGCCCGAAAAAGGCTGAAATGAAAGGCAACGGAAGGTCTGGGGGAGGAAAAATTACGTATTTTGATCTTCTGGCAGCGACGCTCCAACTTAGTGCGATTGTTGCGCACTTGTTTGAGCGCCGTGGCAATGGGGGCCATGGCACTGCCCACTAGCGGATGGTCCACGTCGTAGAGGATGGGCTCCAGTTGGTGGTGCCTCGAGGTCAGTTTGCAGGCATCTATTAACTCGTCCACATCGTACATGTTCTTGCCTGTATTCCGCGTTCACCAAAAGTTCAAGCAATAGCGATTTGGTTTGGTGATGGTATCGAATTGCATCGTACAATTGCTTCTTGAAGTCAAACTTCTTACTTTCATGTTAATGTATGAACGAAATACAGTGAAAACTAATCAGCAAAGCCATAACCAATTTATATTTTGATGCAATCGGATCGAGAAACCTTGAAATGGAAGCAACCTACCCAAATTAGCCGGAAGGTCAGCTTCATCCTGTAGATAGTCATCAGGAAGGAAACCATACTCCAGCAGGGCTGTTCGACAGGCACTACGGACGATTTCCTTGGTAAGGCTATGAAACTCTTGCAGTCTCAGGCTGACCTCGCCCAGCTGGACCATCTGGAGGGAGAGGAATTCCACCAAGGTAGAAGTGCGGCCTCGATCAACGCGACAGAGCGTGGCTCCCGAGAGGCTGTGGCACATCTCTCGGAGGTTCAGCAGAGCGGGACGCAGGGTCGCATTAGCAATGAAGAGATTTGCCTCGAGGAAGCGCTGGCAGTGGACCATCTGGGAGTAGCGCACTACCTTGCGCCAGCGTAGAAACACCTTCCACAGACGGAACTGCGCAAACAACGGCAGCTGCAAGTGGACAAGCAGAAGACTAAGTGTTCAGTATGTCAGCTCAATTGTCGGCGACAGTAATTGCGCCCTAAACAATATTGAAACTTATTTTACAATAGCAACGACAGAATTTCGTTATTGGGGCATAGAGATGTCTGATAGCCAAATTAGTTACCAGCCTTATGAATAAGTGCAAAATTCAAACGCTCTGGTTAAGCCGCTTTCTTAAGCGGTGTTGATGCGATTTCTGGTAGGGAAAGGATCAATTTGGACCTAGAATGCATGGGATATACTTCGAATGACACAATACACTAAGACACATTTTAATCTCATCAAACAATGCAACAAAGATTTCGCTGACTCGATCAACCGTAGCACTAATTTGTTCGCTTGTCGAATGTTAAGATTAGCAAACTTATCAGAAACTGTTTATGTTTGCACAAAGGATAAATAAGATTAAAACTCAATTTCAAATGTTCAAATACTTGTATAAGAGATAGCTACAATGTTTCATTTCAGTTCAGGTTCGTCAATGAAGGTTAGTACTAAAAACTACGTTTTGAAGGGCTGTGCAAGCATCCATAATCCAACTCGGGAGTGTAAATTGCAAATACACTCAAGAAAAGGTACTTATGGCGTCGAAAATTAGCTAGGACCATACTCTGAATCTGAGGATTCGCTAAAATTGAAGTCACACACACGAATCCTGTGTTTCATGGGGTTAAAGCGGATGGCTCTAGAAAGAACTTCACATTATATATGTGTATGTGTGCAGTTTATTATAAATTCAAAAATTAACTTTTAGGAGGATAAAGGATATTATGTATTATATAAGGAGTGGGTTTGAGAGAGTGACTGCAACGACTGAATTACTGGTATTGTCAGTGTAGCCGGTAACATCGTCAGTTCTTGTCTGAATTAGATGCTTTTATTTTGCATGTATTATGCCACACACATTTTCAAAGCTTTACTTGCTCCCCTCACGGGTATAACATTTTCCAAAGCATAAATGGACTACATTCTTCATGGGATAATCAATCAAAAATTAGAGCACGTGAAAATAAATTATTGCAAGTGGATTTGTTAACAGTTCTGAGAGCTGACCTTTCGCATACTCAAAAACAACTTGTATTCGCGCTCGAATCGTTCCAGAGAAGTGAGTTCCACCTCATCACCGACAAAGTGGGTGCAGCCACTGATACTTATAGTGTAGTAATCACGCTTGCTGATGTTCTGATACGATGTGACCCTGAATGGTTGGAAATTCTATCTAAAGGAGCCTCACTTAAGATTATAGTAGTGATAATCAATATGTTTCTTTGGAAGATTGTGAGTGAGGTAGAAAAATGTTATCTCAGGTCTGGTTTTTAAAACATCTATAATTTTGGCAATGTCCGTTTCTCCATCATAAGAGGCAATTTCTAAAAACCAGTGATAACACATAAAGTTATATTATTTTGCTGCAAGCCATCAAGAGCAGGAACCAATATGATTGGAAGACTTACCATCTCTTAAAATCGACTCAGAGCAAACACCTTTAAAAAAAGGCAAAAAATAATTGAGCAAAGTGAATTACATTGACATACCAAATGCGTGCTCATTTGGAGCCTTCTCAGTTACCAAGAACCCTCGTGCATTTCCCATTTGAATGGCCAACTTATTCTAAACATTGCCCAAGATGTATTACTTTTACCTGTTCTACATCCATATCGTATGGTAGGAGTGGAGCTCTAGCGGGTGGTTCAGGCCGTTCTATCCTGCGCTCCTCAAGATCAAATCGCTTTCGTTTTGTTTTCAACACATTATACCCCAACTTTGCCTCCCATTTTTCCGCCCCCCTTTTCCGTACACTTTCTATGCTATTATATTCCCTGTATTCCCTAAGGTTAGCCTTTGAAATGCGTAAGACCCCAAATTGCAATTTTACCAATGGTTCAACAAATGGTTTTGCTAAACTTTCTAGGTATTTTTGCCTTTCTGTTTGTGCTCTAGAGCATAAGCGCGCCTCAATTTTCTTAGAGGCATTTATGCGTATGTTTACGTCACGAGACACCATTACAGCATGTCATTTATTTTAACATATGCCGTTGAAATTTCCAATGTTACCGAAGTTATAGTACCAATGCGGAAAAGTACACTTAAACAAACAACCTGCATATTGAAATTTCTAAAATGTTCTAAAAAGCAAGTAACTCCCAGGGTGTAAAAAGCTTACACGATAAAACATTTCAAAATCTGCTATATACATGCATAAGCTGTGGAAGCTTATATTTGCCTACAAGTTTTAATTGTGATGCGAGAATTGAACACACATTTTAAAACATGGCACATTGTAGCATTTACGTTTAAATCATGGCGTTTCAAATTTTCCCTAACCATGATTTGTTTTTGCGATTTCACAGCTTTTGGTAGTCCTATTATTGAGCAGCACGACATTGCTGGTTTCCAAATGCTTTGAACTTATTTACAACTGCTAAGTTTTCATTTTAAATTATCAGTGTAATACTTTGTTTGTTCGAACTGCCGGTTTCGGTCACTTTGGGTGGCCATCTTGTACTAGCCGGTTGGACGGCCTTTGGGCCGTGCCAACAGCCCCCAAGCCCTCTGTTTCCAGAATATATTTTCTGCCCCAATACTATGCCTTCTTTTACCTTAAAGGGAGTCTCAGGACGCCACAATCAGGGCCCGGATTACATCCAGCTCCATCTTAAGGCCCGAGTCTACGAATCAAACGACCTTCCACTCTCCACTTCCTCTCTAACGTCCTTCACCAAGGATAACCACTCCGGCTATAAAAGTGAGGCGGTTATTTGTAGTCACATCTTCTGCCATGTGAGCCCGACCCACGCACAGGTTAGCCCGATCGCCTGCAGAGTTCATCACTGACTTTCAGGCTCCCACAAACTCCAAGCATCAAGTAATCAAATGCTCAAGGTGGTCGATCAATCGTTAATTTATCAAAGTATCAAAGTCCCTTTTGCACAAACACGCACTCTTTTAGGCGCCACCACCAATGTCCTTTACGCTGATGCTAATGATGCTGATGTCATCGAGCGGCTTGTCTGTCTTGGGATGTGTTTTGACATTCGATATCTTCTGTACAACCTCCATTCCTTTGATTACGCGACCGAACACCGTGTGCTTGTTGTCCAGCCATGGCTGAAAAAAGGCACCAGAGTAAGCGAATGTTCTGTCCCATGACATCCATTATGTTGGGTGGAGGGACTCACGGTGGGAGCTACGGTGATGAAGAACTGCGATCCATTCGTGTTGGGTCCAGCGTTGGCCATACTGACGGTGTAAGGGCGATCGTGTCGCAAGCTAGGATGGAATTCGTCCTCAAATTCTCCGCCCCAAATTGACTTGCCGCCGGTACCCGTACCTGAAATGCAATAAATGCGAGAGATATCCCACAGCTTACTTTGGCTCAGTAAATAAACATATTTCCCTCCGCCTACCAAGGGGACAACCAGTCTGAATCATGAAGCCCTTAATTACACGATGGAAGATGTGTCCATTGTAGTAGCCAGCACGAGCGTGCCCCACAAAGTTCTCCACAGTGCGTGGACACTCACGTGGCCACAGACGAAGGTGAATGTCACCGATGGTAGTATGGAGGATGGCGGAGCCCGCCAGTCGGAGGGAGGCGGTAGTCGCGGCTGCCGAATCACGTGAAGCCGCCAGCACCTCCTCTTTTGTCGGCTTCTCATTGAAGACGTCGCGCTCACTTGTGGAACCCACGGCTAAAGTGACGCCGCTGTTGTGGAAACAAAAAACAACCAATCATGCGTGTTCCTGTAGTACAGAATCGGGCAAGGTTTTTATCGGCAAACAGGGATTATAACCATTCAAGGATCCGGCGAGCTTGTGGAAGATACTTTGAATTGTAACAATTCTTCAAGAGGTAAAACGAAATGAAAACTAATCAAGAAGAAATAAGAGGAGGATGGTGTGACTCGAGGGAGGAGGGGAAATGAAAGAAAGCAGCGTGGGAAGGGTATAGTGATGAAATGAGAGTTGACGTACTCCGACTTAATTTCATGTGGTTCGTGGTTAGTAAAAAGATAGACGCGGTTCTTCTTGAAGGCGGTGCACACGATGACGGGGTCGCGGGAGTGTGGAGTGTTGGCAGAGGATCCGGCTGCATTACTACCACTGCCACCAGCTCCAAAATCGGTGGGAGGTTCCTCGAGGGCCGCGTGCATCTCAAGAGAGGCAGTAGCGGAATCCATGCCGAGAAGAGCCATCGCCGTGGCGCTTTGCAGCACCGCCGACCGCGCTGGCAATAGCGCCACCTGCAGGAAACGGAGGTTCTCCGGGCCCCCCAGGCACCGCACCAGCCGATGGGTCACCAAGTTTACCACTCGCACGCCCAAGAGCGTAGTATAGATTAGGAAGTTGCCCGAACTGTCAAATTCTGAAGACGTAGCGTATGAAAAACCTGACTTTCCAGTTGATACATTTTAATGAACAATCGAAACGCAAAGTAATTAGCTGATAAGTTTTAAACCGACACCCTTTATCATTATTCGTAATTTCCTCATCGTCCTGGACAACAGTAGTCTGGTAAATTTATAAAACTCCTAGTGTATTCCTTTCGCTGACCTAGATTGCACATATGGGTTCCATCCGACCGATCCAATTCCTTCTCTAGGGCCAGCCGACGTCCAAACTCCATGCTGGGCAGCAGCTGTTTTGTCGATTGCAGCTCTGAGTAGCGCTGTACGCTCTCATCATAGACCAACGAAAGCTTTCCTGTTAGCGTCTTGAAGATGCGAATCTAACAAAGCAGAGACAATGTACGTTCAGACAAACACAGAGGAGGAAGTGTAATCTATTCAAGAACCTTTCGATCCGCGCCAAAGCAAGCGAGCAGGCGACCATCGTCAGGGGAGAAGGCTAGACTGATGGCATGAGTTTTGTCCTTGAGAAGGCAATAGAGATCGGTGTCCATCTTGGAAGTCCAATGGAGCGCAGCCGGTCGCTGGACGGCATCGAAACCATGGCGCGGTGTCGACCAAAACTCCAGCATACCCTCCGTATCGGCACTCACGACTGTCTCCAACGCCGGACAGAACTGCAAAAAAAAAAGAATTAGCCATATCATGCACAGTTAGTTTAAAGCATGGAAGAGGCACGTAAACTTACGGCAATGGCGATGACGGAACCAGCGTGGAGGTTATCAAGCTTCTTCAGGAGTGTATCCTTCGTGCGAGCGTCATAAATGTGGATGGTGCTGGTGTCACGATCCGTGCTAAAATTGAGGTAAAGTAGAAGTTTCAGGAGGGGAGACGATGTAATGTGAAACGGCGTTAAAACAAACAAGCGATACAATTCAGTTTCGTGTTCATTGCATCCAAGAGGCCCAATTTCCTCAAGCTACAGGGCTGAGAATGGATGTCACTCCGAAACTTCGCCTTGCTACTGTGAAGTAGCAAGACCGAAATATCTCACGCCATACGCGGTGAAGAGGGAGCCAATGCAGTAACACACGAATAAGAGTTGGAAGCTATCCTTAAAGTGAACATTACCCAATCTTCGATTTAAATTTACGTTTATATCGAAAGGGTTATGTGCACATTTGACATCAATTACAGACATGAGTATTTTTTCGTTAACCGTGACGCTCAATTCTTCATTGGGAAGCGTATCTTGTATCAATACCCGCCATTTTCCTTGATTTTAAATCAAGTGATGACATTGACTATCGCCTTGTGTACAGTCGGGAAGGTGCTCAATCGAACACCTTCGGGAGCTTTCATAGCACAGGTGATATTCATCAGGATGGAACGCAGTTTGAGAAATCGCCCTAAATAATAATTCACTGCAGTGTTACCTCTAAATCTGGTCAAGTTCTTCGATTCTGATACGTTCACCAAGAGGCATCTCAAGGTTAGCTCAGTGGAAAAAATGACTAAGGGAGAAAGCGGATCTGCTGGTGCGAAACAGCAAGGCCCTACGAACTGCAGCCACTAATCACGACTTCATAGTTCCACCAAAAGCTGTGAAGAGGCAAAAGTATGCTTTTTGGAGGCGAAAAAGATTTACATGGCGACAGCAGCGCAACCATCTTTTGCCGTGTAGACGAAGCAGCATTCTCGAGGCACGAATCCCAGCTTCATCATGCTGATCATGTCTAAGAGAATAAAAAGCGGAGAATTGAGGTAAATTTATTTCTTACCTAAATTTCCAAGAATACAACAAGCAGTAAATACTTTGAAAGTCAAGAATTACTCGGAAAGTGGCTTTAGTAAATCACAAAACGAGATAAAACTTTCGCGGGAATCCACATGAGATAATAGCTATTATCAGAAAAGGGAGCATGAATCGAGTTAAATGTGGTTAGTAGAGATAGTTAAAGGACGATAAGCCGACACCAATTGAAACATTTGAAGATTGTCTCAAAAAATGCTTAACAATGTCGGTTTTTCACCTAGAACCGTGGAGAGAGGAAGTGAAGATAAGACATGTGGTCAAAGATGAGATGATCCAAATTTAACACTAAAGTACAAAATTTAATCGAAAACAGATGGAGAAGTGGATGAAATGGGACTTGAATAAACCATCTCAACAATGGGTGCCACCTCAAGGAGGTAGGGGAAGAGAAGCTTCACACACCCACCGAAGTTGATAATGTCGAAGATCTTGGCAGTTTTGTCATCGCCTACCGTGCAAGCCAACTCGCCATCGCAGCTGACTGCCAATCCAGTGATAGCGCCTGAAACGTAGAAAAGGTAGATCGCCATGAAGCCATCTAAGACAACCAAGAAAGCAATCCAAGAGTGGGTTTCGTGAAGAATTTCAGGCGCTTCCTTCATCGCTGCTTTACTTTAAAAGTGGAGATCGGTCGGGAGGAAGTGAAAAACGCAAAAATCAGTAGTTGGGCTTCTGGATGCTCACAGGGGAAGGTTAGAGAAGAATGGCATTTAGCCTTATGCGCTATTACGTAATTGCAGCTGTCTGAGGCACGGCCTCTACGAAAACAGCATGTAGACCTCCACATACCACCCATACTACCAGCCTTTCAGTCCTTATAGCCTCTTTGCGGGGGAAGACTTGAAAGTCACGACATTACAACAAATTGAAGAGATATTGGAAGCGAAATTAATATTAAGGCCAAAACGGTAAAAATGATGGGCTGATTATTCGAGCTACGCGTCGCTTCAAGGAACCGAATCCACCACCCCTGGAGAAGCTAGATGAGAAGCAGCGGAACTGACCCAGATGTGCGCGATAGTGTTTGACGAACTCCAGACCGCGTGTCGCGGCCAGGCGCCAGAACTTCAAGTGGCCGTCGCAACTGCATGTTATGAGGTAGTGCGTCCTACAAGGGATAAGGGTGTCACAGACAGGCAGAGAGACGGATAAGAGACGGGGTAGGGTGCTTCCAAACACGTTAGTTTCTGCAAGGGCTGGGATATGGATGAATAAATCACCACTTAAGCGTAAATCAATTGTTTTTATACAGTGAGAGCGTCCCCTACCAAAAAGTCATTTTTAAAAACCTACTTTAAGGGGATCTGACGACTTACTTAGAGTAGGAGAGATGCGTAATGACGTTGCGATGCATATAGCTGATCTCGTAGTACTGAGCCGTGGGTATGCTTCGCAAGAGGATGCTCTCGTCCTTCAAAACTAAAGAGAGGGAAAACATGCAGAGTCATTACTGTTCGCACCACCTTTAAGGCAATCTGGACTATGGCAACGCGTGAATTTCAACAAATCGTCTATTTCAGACCAAAAACCAGTCAGAGAAGCAAAAAAAAATCAAAACGCCTAGCCTATCACTATAGCTGCCTATACAGCAAGCGAACATAGGCTATTGGCGCATCCTTCTCCTTTGTCAGCGGGGTACAAATAAAACACACTCATGAATGGAAAACCCATTCTCAAGCCAATAAAAAGAAACACCAGAGATTCGGTGAAGCCCATACCTCTTTTCTTTGGCTTTTTTTTCGGAGGCTCTGCAGTGGAGGACGAATCCTCCATTTCAGAGGGAAGGGGACCCACAGTGTCGTCATGTTCACCACCCTCGTCCTTACTATCGTTGTCATTCAAAGTCATTTCGGTAGGAAGTGGGCCAACAGTATCATCGCCGTCATCCCGACCGGCATTACCAACCAGTCCCCGCTCTCTCTTCCGATCGCCAACAGGCTCGGCTGAAGTCACGCTGCTTGAGATCACCTCGGAGGTTAGAGAACTCACTGCCTCATCGTTATTATCAGATCGCTCTTCTGTATGCAATGAGCCAATTGTTTGGTTAGATTCAGTCATCTAGAATAAATGGGTCAAAGCCATTGGCCAGGTTAGCGTAGAGGCGACCATTCAACCAACCAGATTATAGCTTTGAACTAAGGCATGGCTCTTATGGCCACGATCTGGTTTCGTGAAGAAAGACGCATTGCTGATTGGTCGAATTTTTTACCACTAACCAATGGAAACGACATAGAAGTATTAATAAAATGTAGTAATTTTAATAATAGTAGAAAATGACATGGGGGCATAGGAATACAGAGCCGTTGAATCCGATTCAATAGATTTGAAATACTACAGGTTACATCTAAATTGACGCATAACAGAAGACGTACACGCAAGAAGACGGAGGATTCCACAAAGGCAACCTTTATTCCAAAAATTACCAACATGAAAAAGTACCGCGAAAGAAATAGTTTCGACTGGAAAGTAAAGGCTGGATAACAGAAACCAGCTTCATCATTTATTCATTATGGCTTCATGCCGTCCAAACAAGAGAGAGGAGAGCGCGAGCGTGAGCAGTGGACAGATGACGGTGTAGGCTGTGAGCAGAAGGAATTGGCACATGGTTGCGAACCAAGCCGGCTGCCATTCGGCAAGTGCTAAGGTATCGAAGAGAAGATTTAGGATTCCTGTGATGAGGTTCGATAGGATAAAGTAGAGCATCGCATTGTCCGAGACCACTGTGATTAGAGGTATTACGTCTGAAGTTGAGTGAATAGGTTTTACCCAAATGCAATGGGGAGGCAACAATTCATGGAAGCAATGAGCTACCTTTCCGCGTTGGTTTCTTTCGTTTTCCCTCAGGGACGCCGAAAACACAGTAGATAAGGAACGCCATTAAAGGTGACAGGAGACCAATCTGGACGAAAAGTGCATGTGTTACTACTGGGCACTTGGATAGTGCGAGGTGAAAGGTGAAAGGTGAAAGGTATGTAGATGCAATTTTCACCTGTAGAGCGATGTAGGGGAGATTCACAAGACGCCGAGACACTGAACTCTCACCACAGGTAACCACGACGAGAAACGCCAAAGCACCAATGAACAAAATTGCCATGGCAACCTTCTTGGGGTCACCGCGCCTGCAGAAACGGACAGACACTTAGGTCAGCAAATGTCTCAATGTTATATTTCAGCTCTTACACATATCACCGATGCCAATCGAACAGTCCACGTTGACGTCCTGATGTAGTTATTACGACTCAATAACCAGCCGAGACATTTAGGGCCAAAAATTATGCCAAAAATCATATGCATAGATGTCGTAGCGTGGAATGAGAAGAAAAGCCAAGCCGTCGAATTATTCTTCTCCAACAGCGAAAGATTTTTAAGTTGCCCACTGAGAAGGGTGAGTACTCAGCACCCTTCAGACTCCATCCCTGCCCTCTGCTAAGAACAACCGCTATTCTTACTAACTCGTCTATGAAAAGTACGGAAGCAACGGAAAGTACTCTGCAGTAACTCAAGAGTCGTCACCATCCTCAACGTATTTATTTAAAAATTGAGGATAAAAAAATATCCTCATGATCAACAGAACGACTTAAGATCCCCTGTCAGAATGCCACAGTTAATAAAAGCTCCGATTCGCCCTGCCTATAAACCACAAGAGTTACGCTAAAAGAAAAAAAGCTCATAAGCCGTTTATTTCGCCGCAAATCATTCACTGATCGGTTTGTGAAAAGTTACAAAGGTGAAGGCATATCAACGATACAACACCTACCTTTTCACTAGCCTGCAACTTCGTAATGGCGAGAGGGGAAAACCCCGAAGAATATTTTAAAGTTCATCAGAACTGGAAATAGTCTTTTGTCGCTTTCATATGAATATACTCAAAGAAGCAATGAGCCGCGCATCACATTAGATTTGTAAGAGAGTGAAAGACAAACGATCATTTCCACCCTTGGGTGAGTAGATTCTACCCTTGTAAATTTCCTCGATTGTTTTATAATGAATCCTATGCTATGAAGCTTCATCTTTCAGCAGGAAATAGTGTCTCTGCATACTGATCGCAGTGAAACGAGGCAAGAATGGTGAAAATTGGCACATTGCTCATGATTTGCCCGGGAAATCCGCCTAACACTTTCATAAGGTGGTAAAATGAAAGAAAAATTAATCGAATATCGCAGGAAGTTCTACTTAGCCCACTGCAGTTGCTTTTGTTTACTTGAGCCCCGATCTCAATCCAACACCTGCAAATCTTTTAGTAGCTATCAAAATGGAGCAAACCGGTGACATTGGGGAGTTTTTAAGGACGCGCAGGTAGAAGGAAGTTTACATTAGTATTCGTCACGTTCACATCACACAACCAGTTACAAAAAGCAAGACCGCCACTACCAGCGGGGATGCGCACTGGCCAAAGGCCTCAAAGAATTGGCACAAGTTTAGTAAGTTGAAGGGAATTTCTCCCATAACAACCCAAGCATTATACGTATGCTTGAGTCATTCATTACGAAGCGACGAGAAGTACAAACAAGATACAAAGACGGCTACGATTGTTCAAACCAGCTGAGTAAGCACTCCTATTATTTTAAAATGCTATGCAGTCCAAGAACGTAAAAGCTACAAAAATTACCAGATCCAAAAGTATGTCTGTTCGAATAATAGTGCTAGCGAACCAGCCTCCACATAATCGAAAAATCTCAGCCCTGTACCCACGAGCAAAAGCCATCAACAACCTCTATAAGCTTTTAAATTTGCATATCAGTGAAGCACAATCAAAAACGTCGTCAGATTTGACTCCACATCACTCTAATTCTCGATATAACCTACCAGGTCTCCTTGCCCTGAATACAGAGAACTTTTAGCTTATCGACAGGTTGGGAGGTGGGCAGGTCGAGGTGGAGTCGGAGGAGGATGGCGATAGCGGTGCCGTAGATGAAGAGGCAGAGGTAGCCAGGCAGCGAGATCAGACCTTCTGCATTGACACGTATCAGTGCCGCGATACTGTCAGCAGACCTGTCACTGGCACTCTCGGTAGTGCCGAGGGAGGATGAGCGAAGAAAGTGGTGGTGCTGTGCCCAGCCCAGCACACCCCACTGTTGGAAGCACGCGAGCAGTACGCAGAGAGCAAAGTGTGCGTTCATCGCATCAAAGTCGGACATCCGGCTCAGCGCATAGGCCACAACGAACCCACCAAGCTATGGAGGAAAGAGGAAGGGGGAACAAAAAGCCGGTTTTTCTTTCCAAAGAGTCCAATTAAATCGGTAGGTTGCATATGAAACAAGAAACGACTTATACATGAACGAAGACTATCAAGTTAAATAGCCAGTTGAAAAAGTTAGTGATGATTCCGGCACGGTTATGCTAATGTGTTTGAAGCTATCGACGATTTCAAAAAGTTAACGTATAGAAGCACTTCTTAACGGAGGATCCATTGAAAACTGGATGAAGAAATGTATGCAAGCAAGATTCACGTGACTAAGAAATAACACGGGTAGCGCCTTATTCTTATTGTCCCCGTTTGAAATTTCTATTTGGAATCATAGAGGGACTTTAAAGTGGTAAAAGTTTTACATCTCCTAAACCCTTTATGAATGTGACGACAGCTTGTAGCATCTCCTTACAAGAAGACGATTCAATGCATTAATAGTCATTTAATTTGCAATTTACACATTCCCCTGCCAAAGGATCCGTTGAGGAACCGAGTTACGTCATTTCCGATGAACATGCGGTTCAAAAGTTGGAAATGAATTAGACATGTTGATGAGTAGACATAAGGTCAGGTGAAGTGGTAGGAAAAGGACACAGTTTGAGTGGTTCCACCCCCAAATATGCCCAGTCAAATAAAACAACCAACGACAATGTTCCATTTGAGAAGATTGGCTGGGGAAAGAAGAGAATTCGCATCAAAATTCGCTACTATTCCCATACCTGATGCGCTCCTTAAAGAAAATAGACTACTGGTCGGAATAGTAAATGGAAGTATCGCTGTACGCGGAATGACAAAAAAAATGTGGACATGTGGTTTTGTAACAATTATGAGGATAAATCATCGTTGTTGTTAGTATTAACATTTAAATCACGCGCTCCAATTTCAGATTACCTGCTGCTATGCTAAAAGATGCTTTTCGCTGTAGATAAGAAAAAATTGTGCTGAACGCCGAAATGGATCGAGAGTATGATGTTCAAGTCAGGGTGGAACTTTTAGGCCTATAACAGAGTCTAACAGTTTTCAAAGAGCACTACACTGTTTTTGGACTTCCCCGGACTAGAACGTATCTGCTGGTTTCTCGTTTCCGCCTTCGACGTGTCCCACGACGGTATAGTGCCTTTACGGATAGAAAAGTAAGCAGCGATTTGACTTGAGCCCCCATTCTGTTGTGACAAGCGAACCGAAACTATGGTAGAAGGCCATGAAATAAATCCACAGATGCAGTGCCATAAATTACGCAAGAATCAGCAATAGGTTTCGACTAGTCCCACTAGCTTATTTGAAATAAACCAGCCGGATATACAAAGTGAGCTGAACAATCCAATAAGTTCTACCGTGAAACCAAAAATCAATAGGAAAACAAAATCCGTACAATCAAGGCATTGGGTTACAGAACGGGATCAAATCGGAGCATACGAATCACTAGCCGACGTACCCGAATGCAGGCCAGCGTAAAGAAGAAGTTCCAATGCACTCCATACTCCGTCACATGCTCCGGATAACCTAGCGCCTTGACCACAACGGTCCTCAGAAACCCCACCGCAAAACAGGGCAGTGTGGCCCTAGCGACAATCTTGAGCAGAGCAAAACACGGAAGAGAGCGACGACGACAAACGTCGAGGAAGGCAACATTTGATAGGCCTACGATGACAGCAATCAAGCCGACACCTGTGTCCATCAGACTTACGCCCGTCACTTCAGTCTTTGCGAATCGTCGAGGGAAGATAGGTAGGTCAACAGCATAGATACAGATACAGGTATAGACGAGGACGAAGGTGCGAGTGAGGCGGCGCCAAGTGGACAGAGTGCGAGGAAAGATGACGTTGAGGTCGATAGGGGAAATGAATGGGGTCTTAATTTGAAGCAGGCAGACGGTGGAAAGGAGAATGACGTTGGTCTCAAGAACATAGCCAGAAAGGAGAGTACAGGGAAGTACGATAGCTACGATTGTGGCAAGTAGGTCTAGCGTTAGTAATCTAAAAGGTTAAGAATTAAAGAACGGTAACATAGTTACTAAACCAGGCCGAACACTTATTAGCATAGGAAAGCAATGAAAAGACCCCAGGCGGGCACATTATGGTATAGCAAATAAACGTGAACAAGGAAGTGATTGATACGCAAAAACATGGTTTCCAATATGATAGAGTTCATAGATAAGAAAAAGCAATGTCCAGAAGAGCAAAAAGACTGAAAATAGTGGATTTTTGATAAACTACGAAGGTAGGCGAAAAAATTAGGGAGATAATAGCAATTTTGCTGATAAGCAGATAAAAGAAAGAGGAAATGCTATAAAACGCCATGAAGCGAAAACTGTTAAGACAAAAGGAGGTAAAATGAAATTAAACAAATGAGGGGTTCATGGATGCTGTCGACTAGTTCAGAAAGCTTATGTGCGACGCAGATCCACGAAAATACTCTGATGCCGAACAAAAAGGGGAGTCAGTGCAAGAAAGTATTGAAAAGACTTGCATGATTTTGGATGTATTTCGAAAGAACAACCGTTCAATTATAAATCTGATGTAGCCAACAGAGCAAACAATGAGAAGGAGACCCATGACCTCAAAAGTCGATCCCCCAGTACAGTTACTGACGAACTGGAGATGTCGTTCCGCCTTAACTGGATCCATTTTGCACGGAAGAAACAATGCACATTATACCCTACAACGGATGCTCTTAAGAAGATATGCAGGGCGAAATAAAGCTATAAATAGGCAAGAAAAGATATTACAAAACCACACAATGAAAAGGCCGATAAACATGGAACCTACCTCTACAATAATGAACTATGAATTACCCCTTGAGGCCGACGAAGCAAAGTACAGAGGCGGGCTACACATGTACATACTGCCGATTGATTTGCCAAATAAACACATTAGGTTATTTTTCTAATCTTACAATCAACGTCAATAAGGTGACAAAATTGTTGTTATTATTATTGCAGCTGCAAGCAAGATCTGCGCAGTATGAATGGCCAAAAAATTGCCTACTGCAATAAAAATTTGTCCATAATTGCTAAAATATTTTAGGTGTTGGCACCATTGAAATATCTACAAAAAATTTGTTGTTTTACTCTGTCAAACTTAAGCTAGAAATTATGTTACCTAGTAAGGTGCAGATACAAAAATTGCGTCTTCCACTGGCTGTGAATAACCTTGCAGCCAATGATATCACCACATGCGTCTGAAAGGTTACTGGTTCATGATTGGCGTAGATTTAGTTATCCAAACTAGATTTTAATGCCAAAAGGCGTTGTGATTGTTTAAAAGGACGCACAGTGGAGGCGCATAAACGTGTTGACGCCTTCTGGTGCCTGTGTGGGGTTTCAGATGTTCCAGAAGGCGTTTCAGGTTCCTTCTCCACAAGGGTATTTTACTCACAGAGACTTACCAAAGTCTGCTCATGTGTTCGCGGCATCTTTGGCTATTGTCAGAGTTAATAGGAGTGACAACAATGAAAAAGGACTGCACTCTAGCCAATAAGTCGACAGCACATTTTAGGGGACATACCACGCAGTGGGATTCCAATAAGAGTGCCCTAATGCTAGACACCTGAGGTCTAACTTTAACAATTTTTAAATTGCCGCTTAAGTGCTTGGCTGCTGCCGCTGTGATAAACCAAATCACTTCTTACTTCCCTTTTTAAATATGCAAACATAAGACACTGTTACATGCTGGCTATTTGGCTAGCTTTCTGTTTTGGTAAAGCGCCCTATGCTTAAACATTGTACCTTTTGTGGACCAGACTGCCCTTCGGGCCATGCCATTAGTTCCAGTCTGCTCTGCACGGCAGCAATATCTTGCTCCAATACTATGCCTTCTCTTTTATAAAAGCTTCAAATGCTGCAGTGAAATTTTGGCTTCTGTTTTTATGAAGGTTTGGCACTTTGGTAAAGTAGGTTGTTTTGTGAGATTTTGTTTCACTCTTTCCTTGAGGTTTGTGAGCAGCTGTCGGTTTTTGGTTAGCCCAGATTAGGGCCGTAAGATGCCGAAGTTCTACCGTCAGGACCATGTCGTCTTTTGCGGCACTAAGTTTGTCATTTTTCATCCCTTCATTTTTTTAGAAAGAAAATCACAGTCACTGTTGAACAAACCAGTCCATCTAATACTCAAGTTGAGAAGGTGGGATTCTCTTGAACAGTTCCTAATTGGTTTTTAGTCCCTTGATATCAGCTTGACTGATGATACTGATATGTACTTCTTATTCACCGCAAAAATTTTTGCGTCTGATTTTCAAAAGTATGAATGCCTATCTGTAGGTTTTTGTTAGATTGAAGGAGCAACAAGGTTTGATTGTTGAATATAATGCATTCGGGCAAATGCTCGCCGATCTGCTCAGCAAATGTCTAACAGAAGAAACTAGCAACTCTCCTAGGTTTGCCCTTGTCAGTTTTAGCTTACTTCAGATATGTTTTGCAATTTTCCGAAACCCTTGAGCCTCATATCCTTGAGATTGTGGAAACAACAGATTTTCGCCGTTTAACGCATCTGGCTATTAACTTTACTGCAGCCTCTGATGAAACTCTTAAAGCCTATCTTGTCTCTTACATAAAAAAATTTAAGGTTTATTTTTAAATCCTTTATGTGTGTTAGGCCTCTCACGAGCTAACTTTAGAGAAATTTCGCGATTCGGAGTCCATCCTCAGCCAGCAGCTTGCCTCCTCATCCCAGGTATTCTAATATGTAACATGATATTTGTAAGATGTCGAACGAGCTTAAAGGTAGACTGGAAGGCATGAAAGAAAGTTGTCAACGTGAAGTGTCGGACTTAAAAAAACAGTATGAGTTGCAAATCCAACAGCTAACGTCATCAAATTTTAAAGTTCTGTTCGCTTCATTCCCGTAATTTTTTAGACGATTGAATTGTTAAAATCCAAGCACTCCTCTGAATTGAGCGCTCTTCAGGAAGCTCACAAGGATGAACTTTCCGGTCTTCGATTAAAACTGGAGTCACAAGCATCTCTCCTGGCGGTAGCTTTATTCCTTTTGGTTATTACTTTAGACAAATACCATCCGTGAAGATGAGTTAAAGTCTCAGATCGCCGCGCTCTCGAAAACTTTAAAGGAGACAGAATCCACTCTTACTAGCGTTCAGGGTGAAAATGATAGTAAGTCGGTTTTTTGCGTGAAACATTACAACCTGTTTCCACAGCTCAGAAGTCAGAAATTCTCTCATTGAAAGTCAAGATCGAGCAACTCCAATTAAATCTTTCCCAGCTAACGGCCAAGCATGACAGCATGGAGTCCATGTTTGCCGTAGAACAACGCAGAGCCAGTTCTTTCGAGTCAGAGTGTAGTGCTCAAAGGAATCAGCTAGTGAGTATCGCGTTAATAAAAGCTTCTTATGGCGTTTTTTTGCTTCTACGCTAGAGGGAGACGCAAGAAGACCTCCAAAAAAAAGTTAAGCAAGTTGAGAAGCTGGAGAAACTCATGAAGCAGCAGGTCTCTGAAGTCACAAAGGCAAATAGTATAATCAAGCAATTACAAAAGGAATTAAAAGTCACTCATAACAAGGTATGTACGTTGAGGTCCTTTGATTCTTATTCCTGGATGTCATCTACTGGTTTGCTTTATGTCGTACAAGGGTTGCCTTTAGTTCCGTGGCGGATAGCCCTCCTCAAATTTCTGCTATTCGTAGTTGATTTCTGGGAGCTGAGACCATTATGAATATTCTTCGGTGTTGACTTTAATAAAATACCTTTTGGCACCCTTTATTTGAGGCCTTTATCCCTTTGAAGATAGCTGAACTTGTACGTCTTTGTTGAGCAAAAATTGTCTTCTACTCTGACCCTTGTTTTATTAAAAGCCTTGATTTGTTTCTCGTTCATGATACATCCGTAGATGCGCATTCATTGCCCCTTTTGCTATTGCTGGTCCAATCTAGGGATGTACCTGACACCATTGTTCCCATGGATTTATTTTCATTTCTAATTTTGATCGTACTCTACCGCGAACCTCATTCTGTCATTGCCCCCGTTTATGTATTGACCTGCCGCTGTTGGCTCGGGCTTTTAGTTGTCACATCATGGTTTACATCATACCACCCTGTCCTCAAGTTTGTTTTGGAAAGTTGGTCTTATTTTAAGATAGGTAGTGATGTTTGTTTTTATCTGGAAAAGTAATGGCAAAAATTGTTACTTCTTATTGGGGACTCAACTGTCAATATCGAAGTGTTTCATTTTGGTCAGAGTATGTCGCTGTCGATAGTCTGGTACAGATTTTTAGTTAAAGGGTGTTCATGTTCAGTCCGGGTTTGATGGTCGTTACATGCACACTTTGGTGGCGTGGTAGGGAGAAGACCATGCCCCTCTTGCTTTCTATGTTCTCTAACTTGCCTAGCCCTTCAGCAATAATCGAAACATTAAGTTTGCCTACGAAACTACAAAGCATGAGGGCACTTTTTGGCTATTATTTCATTACTTAAAAACGCTTAAGCCTATCGACCTCTCTTCTCCTTGTCCCTTATCAACACGATCGTGTTATGCCAATACCGTAGCTCGAGTAGAGACATGCGAGTTAAAGCATAGAAACTTATGAGCTTCATGCCTCATCCCCTCTTTTACGCTTCTGAATGGTGACCAGTGATGGTTCTAGCCAGTCTGGATCATTCACTGTTAAGACATCGATGCTGCTAGCGTCGAACCACTTATTTTGCAGTTTGCGTCTTTCGTAACCGTTGATCCCTTCTAGTAACCTAACCGCCAAGATATTGGTTTGGTCAATGCACCTCGAAGTATGCGAATGGTGGCAACGGCAAGTTGACTGGTTGTTTGTACCAGTACCTTCATCTGGGTTGGCGTTTTTTCATTCTCAACCATCTTATGAATATCGTCTTCTTAGTTTTTGCTAATGAGGCGATAGAGTCAACATCGGTAAAAAATCACGATTTTTACTTTTCATGTCGACTCACAATCGTCGATCTGGGTCATATGCATAAACCATCAGGAAGCTAACCCACTCAGACTTGGTGAACTCAAATGATGAATAATGTTGGTTACGATCCGTCCCAGACGAGTGCAAAGAGTGGTTCTTTTCTTTCAAAGGCAAAACTGCGCGGTCAGGTGGCGACGGAGCAGGAAAAGGTACTAACTGCAAAGGAGTCTGAGCTGGAGGAGGTACAGACGGCGCTACAGGACCTGCGCGGTCGCCTCCAAGCCGAAGAGGGAAGACGTGAGCAGGGCGAGGTCCAAATCAGTCGACTGCAGGCCTCTCTCGAGGAAGCCAAAAAAACTATCGAAAATAATGAAAATAGTAAGCTGTGTAATTATCACTTTTTGTTTTGCAAAGTCTCAAAAATATGAATTCTTGTCAATGACAAGGAAAAAGCCCGGGGAATGAATGGGCAGAAAAAAGGCGTTTTCCTCTCTTTGAGGTTTCTTAATCCGTTTCTTTTGGGCAACCCAGGGCGCTCTTCAGTTGCAGGCATTATCAGCTTTTCTAGTAGAAGACTCGGGGTCGCTTCTACACCGCGAATAATTTCTATCCTTTACCACTGTTCTGTTTTCGGTATTTCGTCCTGTTTCTTATGGTTTCGGTGAACCAAGTCTTTACTTGGGTTGTATCAAACGTACTTCTGCTGTGTCTCTTTTCAGCCATTGTTTCGGTGTTTGGGTCAACCCTTCTTATTTGGCATGATAATCAAATCTTTTAGTCATTTGTCATCTACAACTTTCTCCACGTCTTGGTTACAGTAATCTCCTGGCTGAATCGCCAAATCTCCGAGTCCTACACGCGGTCTTGGCAGCAGCGGCTTAAGTCAACGGGGATCACGGTGATGCCCTCCTATATGGCTGATAAACAGCCACCACTACCGACACTACCGCTCAACACCAAAATCAACAATGAAGGTCTTTCTGGTGGCCCAAAACCTATCACTGGTCCCTCTGCTACTTCAACTTCCCCGTACCATCCTCCAACTTCATCTGGTACTGTCTTTATTTCTGAAAGTTTTTGCAAGAAAATGGAAGTTTGGTTCCTTCTATAGCATCGATTGAGAACCCTCTTTTGTCATGGTGTTTTGCAAGAATGTTAAAATTGAGCCAGTGCAATTTTTAGTTTTGTTTTGCTAGGTCTCCACGTAACTTTATTTTCATTCCTTCGACAGACTTTGCGACGGGTTTAGCCACTACTGTTACTTCTCCATCAGCGGGCGCCGGTTCAGTCCCCTTGAAAACTGGTGAAGCTGGATCCAGATCAAGGCCCTACGGTGCCAGTTCTGCCCTCTTGTGCCGTACCGACAAGGAGAATTGCTTGGGAAACCGGCCTTCCATCACCGCTCCCAGTGTCGTCCCCTCTACTAACAACAATACAGTAGCAGTGGCGCCTACTGCTGCAGCGTCGGTAAGACGTTTTCGACTTCATTCCTCACTCAACTCTCTGGCCATCTGGCGATTGACAAAGCCCATTATTTAAGTTAAAATGGAATTCACCCACGAAGTAGTGGAGCTTTCGAGCATTTGCCGTACTTCTTGCTCCTCATTCAAAATAGTCAAGATGCAAGGAGAGTGAGTAGTACTTTCTCGCCTTTGAAATTGTAATGCAGTTTTTTTTGCCTGGTAAGTTGGTTGCCCTTGTAGAAATAACGCGTTGAATGTTGACTTGGGCTGAAAATTGACGCGCTCTTTATGTCATTTGTATAAAGGGGAAAAGTGTGCATGGCAGGGCAATAAACTCATATCCATTGCCAGGTGCGTTCATTGTGGAATAGACTTGTAATGTATGTGTAAGCTAAAGAGCTGAAGAATAGCCACAATGGTATTGTGATGGTTACAGAGCACTTTGAAGGTCTACTTAGTCGTCAGACTATCGAAAACTGTAAAATATCGCTGAAACTCATTTGCTAATACGGAAGATTGATGGAAGTGACTATTTCTGAGATTCAAGCTGCTAATGTCTTGATTTGTGATATCTCTGAACCCAAAAACATGTATCTGTCTTGACGCAGTTGGTATGGAAGTAGGAGCACTTGATTTTTGCGTCCAAATCGTTTGCCACCAAAAGACGCGCTATTACTCGCCCCAAGCAAATTGTCATGAAGTTGGCTTTCATTATTTCAGTGGTTTTGTAGGTTGAAATTTCGCCTAATTGTGGCTTGTCTTCATTTACTGTCAATCCTCCGATTGCTGTTGCATAATTTTGCTTTGTTGCCTTATCGAAACCAATTTCCAGTCTGCGAATTATCCTTTCGTGCAGGTTAGACTGGTAATTTTGATACTTTAATTTCGCAGTTGAGCTGCAGTATCTCGACAGTGCTAAGCGTGGCACTACATTAGTAAGTTTGACTGTCGAAGATGTCATGCGGCGGTCAAGTCCAGGTCCATTAACTTGGGATGGCAGACAACAATGGTGGTCAACGCGAGCATGCTGGAGTATTTGGTGGTGAATGCTGTTTCTTCTCGATAAGTGTAGTAAACTGTAACCCGCACACACGTGTTTGGATTTTTGGAAGCCTCGAAACACCATATGGTAAGGTGGTGGAATGGTCACTATCGGCGGTTGTCATTTGATTGGTGCCGCATTTTTAAAGACGATTCGCAGTTTATTTGTCTGTGACGACTTCGCCTGTGTTGATTCCCAGCACGCAGTCTTAAGAGTCATTCCCATGGATGAATGGTCATCACAAAAAATGCTTGGACTTGCCGTGGAACAAAATCTCACAAGAGAAGGCTCCTTATCTGAAAAAACTATCACAACTAATTTACGATTCCCAAACATTGTAGCACGTTGGGTACCAAGACAGCTTTTGGGTGACTGTCACGGGATCTTTCCTCGCTGTCTTTTTAAATAATTAGTTATTCGCCGGAGTGAGTCCAGAAATGTAGTACCGAACAATGTCGAACACGAATTTCGGTTTGCACCTACTGTAGTTTGCTCTTTGTTTTGGTACATTTCAAAGTCCCAGTTTGACCAGAGTGTCTCTTGTACTTACGCCTTATTAAAACTTCACCTCTTTTTAGCCGGAGAGCGGTTTTACTGTTAGACTAATTTCCTTTATTAATGGCAAAATTGAAAGTTTATTTGACCAGGATTCAGCCTGATTCACTGTTCAAACCTCAGTTACTGTTTGCGAGGTAGCTATCACCGTTTCTAAGTAATGGTTCAAAGGCATGACCCCCGACCCACAATTGCATTACTTATGATGCTTGCGTAGTGTTTTGTGAAGTCGCCTGGAATGCGTATGGATTATTGAGCCTCTTCTCCTTTCCCCTTGGATCCAGATCCCGAGCACGCTGAATGGTCTCGCCTCGGAGATGGCAGGTCTATCTGTTCGTCCACTACAAACTCTGCTGTTGACACGACAGCAGCAGCCCCTCTTCTCCGACGCTAAGCGTACGTTATCTCCCTTCGCCCTACACCGCCCAATTTTCATCTTCCCACTTTCCCTTCCCAACTGTTTGACGAAGAAAAAAGTGTCGAGTTTGTCCAGTCGAGAACTTGCTTCATTTGGTGGTGCCATTTCATTCCTCAATCCTTGGTTATTTCGGAGGAGCATTGTTGAGGTTTTGCTGAGGTCCCCGTTATTGCTCATGCAATCTTTGAAATAGGGTACAATTTAGAAACTCCGCATTCCTTCCTCCATTTTGGTGGGCTGATGTGTCTCCTGGGAATGTGATTGTCCAGGAACTGTCCGATTAGTTTCAAACCCAAAACACAAATTCATATTGTACTCTCATAGTCGCAATTTACCGGGAAAAGGGAGGAGTTTTTAACACTCGATCTGTTACTCGATTAGTCATGTTTTAAAGCGCTAACTGCTTAGGATCCGACACATTTCTATCACTTCCCAGTTCCTGCTACTTGCATTTGTAACGATTTGAGTTAGATACTTTAGTCTAATAGAAATTTATGATTTTTATAGTACCTTCTTGAATCTCTCACCCTCAACGATTCTTTATGAGGCAATGATAGTGCTTGAAAAATGGTTTAGCTGGAATAAATTATTTCCCATCTTCATGCACACTTGAAGGCTTAGTTATCGTCAGCAAGGTTAATGCAAGGGTAATGTTATAAGCTAATGTACTACAAAAAATCTAGTTTTGTGGCGTGCTGAAAGGGTTGAGGAAGTTTTATTTGTAAATATTTAGATGCAACATTTAATGAAGTGTGGGGCTATTCAGCCCATGTGCCTTTGGCAGTTGACTTTCTATTTTACGTTTGGAATTAAGCTTCTTCCGAAAAGCATTTCATATCATGAAGTTTTTGTCAGATTTGATGATACGACCCCCAACTGCAAAGCTCTCTTGTTGGCGTTAATTCCCTCCCATCCAGCTATTCCTTCCGCGAGACGAATTTTGTCCTGCCCATCTTCTGCAGTTGTGGGTTTGATCACAAAAGCCTTTGGCCAGCTGACCTTCCTCCTATGTGGATTTCGACTCGGGTTGGGTGTTGGTGTCATGAGAAGAAGTACTCTGAAATGCTTCTCTTCGGTTGTTGGGATTGCGGCCGCATAAGCTAGAGATGCCTTGATAGAAGCACAACTGAGCTGAAATTGTAACTATTTAAATAAGTGAACGAGCGTGAAGAAGCCAGACTGGATTCACCCTTCATGCGCATTAATGAACCTTTGCCCAACAAAATGCCACCCTCACTTTGTTTTCGGGGCGATGATCAGCGTTTCACGCTTTCAAGAAGCTGAACCCCTTGCTGGATGGATACGCGATGAAGGGTAGTCTCACTGTGATGTAACTCGCCTCATTGTTTGGAAGATATTTGGTTTGATTTCTGCTGAGTTCCAAGGTTTTACGGACTGGAAGCCGGTCTGCGGTCTGTGGTTTCATGTTATCCAAGCTTTTTTGGTAGACTCTTCATGCTGCTAAGGCGTATTTTCAATCGTCAACTTCTTTACGGCTGCTTTGAAGCTTATGACCACTTTTGATTGAGCAGTTTAGAGCACTAACTAGCATTGATCACTCGGACATATTATTTGTCTCTTGTCTAAGCTACAACTGAATAAATGCTATTCCAACAACGCAGTAAGTAGTCGTCGTCGTCGTCATCCCTTATTGGCAAAGCTCGCGTACAGATCGCTGGTGCCTCTTATTTCATTTTGAGACCTCTCTGCAGTCAATCTTACCTTGGTCCTTCTGCGTGGTGCGCGCATCTACCAAGTACATCTGTATTGCGCTCGGAAACTGCGAAGAATGTTTTGAGGCCTTGGGCCTGTGTTATTTCAACTCCAAGACGGATTAGTGATCTTTCACCTGCTTTGATGACTAAGTCCTTGGCTGATGAGTCGTCATCGTGTAAGCCACCCTGTTTTTTACCAAGGCCAAGTTTTGAAGCAATCGTCTGGAGCTACTTTGTTTCATTTGCGCGATTAACTTCTGTACCATTGGTCTCCTAACCCTTTTGGTTTAAGTGTAACTTAATTAAACTGGCTAAACGTTCCAATGGAAAGTTTACTGCTTTGCTTTCCTTGCAGGATACTAGTCCTTTGACAGCCCAATTAGTACTTGATGTGTTTCCCCATCAAGATGTCTCTGTGTCCTTCCTTGCAGGAAGTCTTACATTTTTTGCCTCAAAGCAAAAATAGGGATAGAGTTATCTGAATTTGGCCTTTAACATCAAATGCATTTCCCTATTTACCTGTCGCCTAACCGGGAGATGGTTACCATTTTGATGAACTACTCAAAAACTAGGTGTAAGGATGATTTGGATGCTATCAATTCGTGAAGTTGAGGTGCTTTCTTTTAGCTCCGGTGAACGGCACCTCGGTGACAAGCGAATGCGAGAGTAGTTTGAGTCGACCGCCTCAACCTGATCAACACCAACTCTCCTCTCTGCTCTCTGCCTACTTCCCCCAGGCAGCTGGACCTACCTAGACTGCTTCTTCTTCTTCCTCCTCCGCCGGTGGACATCCGTGTTGCTGGCTCCTCCAGCGCACATGCTGCACCCACACGCGCACATAAATCATCACAAGCCTTTTTCCACTGTTTCTACACATCCACAAAATTACACATATTTCTTTATTTCTAGCCTCGAGTTCGGGGTTTATTGTGATCCCTACAGGTTTTGAGGGAAAAGGGTGAGGAGTGTTACTAGCAGATCGGGTGGCATTTTCAGGTGTGGAATGCTTCACAGCTCTGTAGGTATTTCTCATCTTTTTTTTCGTTAATTGTGATCGATTCTGAAACTGCTTTGGGTCGGGTTCTATAGTGCGAGAGGCACCGGCCGATTTTTCATCCTCGACCATGCAAATGTCACTCACTAATGGGGTGGTTTGAATTTGTTGGACCATGCTTGGATGGAATTTTACCCGGTGGATTAAGAGGCGCCATTGGAGTGTTTTCCATTGGTCTCATTCGGTATTCATGCCGAGATATCCGCGAAGGAATAATCGTACTGCTATTAATCACAGAACTGATCCTCCGGGGACGCTATGGTTGGGGGATGGAGGGTAAAAAGGAAGCTCACAAGCTTCCGTAAGACAACTAAAAAATAACTTCGCCATCGACGCCGTCCTAGTGCGAAACAGTAATCCCGGAAATGTGGGGTCAGGTCTCCAGCAATTCCTTCACTAACCTTGCCTTCGAAATTGACTAGTTAGAATAGAACATTCCCATGATATCTGCAGATGTTACTCTAGTTCCTCAGTTTTTGACCAAGAAACCCATTTAGCAGATCCCGCTATCGACGGGTAACAGATCAGAACTCTCAAAGTAATAGACAAGGAAAACCCAGCCCACCCCTTTAGTAAGACACCATCGCCTTGTTAAACGTATATGTGCATACCTGGATCCTGCTGTGCGTGCGCACTTTCACAGAAGTACACGCACATGAAGAGAGACAGTTGGGGAGTGCGGAGAGAATGGAGGGTAGAAAAAGAAGAGGAAAGGAGGCATACACACACACAGAGGAAGAGGGAAGTGGTCAAAATAAGTGTAGGAGTCAATGCCTTGACTAATCAAGCATACATACATACACATATATATAGATATTGAGGCGATGGAAGGAGAGGAGAGCAAAGCCGTCCTCCTCAGCGCAGCATCACATTCGCACTCAGACACCAGATGTGTGGGTGGAGGTTGAACACCGACCAGTCAGGGGCCACTTGAAGCGATAATATGTATCGCTAGCACCACTGGTGGAGGTTGTTGGTAAACAGCGCCTCTCCTCGGTGAAATAAAAAGGTATCCACCGTTGACGTGCCTCCAGACGGGCTGCGGCCTCACGACGCTGGCGCTGCTCCAACAGCGACTTGGCATCTGTCGCGGCGTCAATGTTGCCCTGCTTCAGATTCTGTGTCACAGACTCCCACAATCTGCGGAAGAGAAAAAAAACCCGCTTTGGTCTAGTATATTCAACGTCATTCAGTAATAAAACATCAGCTGGTTGACCAAAATCTATAAAGGGTGCTCAAGTCAAATCTGAACTTCCAGGTTGACACACATAAAGCATACGATTGCGTTGTTACCACACAAAATACTGGGTGACAAGTGGGACCTACGAAGGAAAGCTAACACAGCTGTTGTAGATCTTTTGAGGCACCGTTATTTAGTGACAGACAAATATTACCGGTGAACGCATGTGCACCTGATAGGTAGTCAACAAAGAAACCACGGACATCTACCCGGATCTACAGAAAACGCAAAGCACAGCACAGCACGGCAAGATGACGAGACACTCAGCCCCTCAAACAGTAAAACGTTCCAACGGTTTTAGCTATTCAAAGACGAGCAGCCACACGTCTGCCAATGACGATCTCGGGCGTGGTGGCTCCCAGTTGACAGCCTCGGCAGTCACTCCTGTAAATGAACAGTCAGCGAGAGAAACACCTAACCTTCTACCCGTTCCGTGACGTAATCCCACAAAAAAACAAATCCTTTCCTAGGAAGGATGGATTTAGTCCAATCAGTACGGATGCTCGCAATTTTCTAATGTGTCAAAACACCCTTCAGTAGGCATTGACAATTCCTTCCATGCTGAAGCTGCATTGTAGATACTAGCTAAACCCTTGAATAAGTGCACACGTCGAATTGGTGGGAGACCTAGTGGAGGAGCAAACCCAGTTTTTACCTCACTTCTAAACTCAAAAGCTCGACTTTAAATTGCATGCACTGGATACATCTCATAAAAGAGTGAAAACTGTTGTAGTTGGATCTAATTTACGTCAGCTGGAAAGACTCAACATTGGTGGACACTCACAGCATTCAGGTGAAGTTACTGTTACAAGGAAAAAACCTGTTGCAGGTATAGCTGTTAATCACTACCATCAGAACAATAGGTCAAGTGTGCATACTTTCTTGATTCGTTGCAAAGTTGTTTACTGCGTGGACGGACCTGTTTCTGCATGATCGGCAGCGTCTTGGTGTCCACGAAGAGCTCCTCTCTCTAAAAGGTCGCAGAGGGAAAAAAACAAGAAGTCACAGTGGAGGAGGGACACCCAGTGTTACTCGGATATTTGTGTTCTCATGCGATTCTGTTCCACTCGTACCACCAATATTGAAAGACTTTCAGGCATTCTTTACGTCTACATTGCAGCTACCTGGAGGCAATTAGACTGTTCACTCAAAATGGTGGGCAAGAAGCGGAGAGGGTCATGACATTAGTCTTGTAACTCTTCCGCATTGCTCAGAATAAGGTTGTTTTCTCAGCCTCATGTGTTTTATGCTGCTTTCAGAGGTAGTCCGAGTCCTGCGCGTCCCTTTTTCGATTAAACAAACACTCAAATGTAGTTGTCATAGGAGCAGCTCGTTTGATACGCAATCAGACAAGTGGCGTTGGAGACTGAAGGACTGGTTGGAAGGGGGTAGGCATCGAGCCAAAAGTGTTTAATCTTCATAATCTATTGTATATGCACATCGGAACAAAAAGAAAGCAGAGTAAGACAGGAAAACAAATTAAACTGGGAGAGCTGTTGGAACGGATAAAATGTGCGATCAGGTCGATTCGCAAGTTGAGAAGCATGGTGCGCGGAAATAGAAAATGGCGTTCCCTGATAACCACCAAGGGAACAGATCGTGCTTTGGTGAATTATGAAGTCCCGAGCTGTGGAGAGTGCTTGGTCGCCCTCGATTTCATTGGTGAACTCAATTTAGTCAATGCGATCTCCTTCGATGAATTGGCATCCATCTTACTTCCAATTCATCACAAAGAGAACCAAAAACCAAACACAATTACTTCGTAAGCCTATTCAGTCTATTTCACGTTGCAAATGTGCTGGTCCTGGTCAAATGTTGGAAAAATAGTTGCTGTGACTATATTTCTCGTTTAGAATTTGGCCAGCGTTTTTTTGTACAAAAAAACATTCTCTCGGTGGAAGACAGAAAGATGCCCCTGCATTGGAAAAAATCTCAACCAAGTTAGTAAAAATAGATTGTCTTCGGAAAAAACCGACTGCACAGCAAAGTGCTGCTTACCTAACCAGAGTCTGGTGTCTCCCAAATAGGCGATACATGCTATCCATAACTGATTGAGACAAGTAGGTTCACAAACGAATTGGCTAAATTTAAAACAAACACACAGACACGTTGAATGCTCTTAGTGCTCGATCTTCGACTAACTTAATTCCAATTAAATAGACGATTTCTTTTGTGAGCTACAACGGTCATTTGTCTGTGAGAGCCCGACAGTAAGTGCGTCAACTTCGCAAAACCTCGTCTTAACGAATAGCAGCAGGAACGAAAGGCCTTTTTTTTCGCAAAAAGAAACAAAAGTGATAAGCTCAAAACGCCTGTACAAAATCTTTTTACGATACACATATATGCATTTACACTTGAGTGTGTAAAACACATTTCATTGCCAATCGGCTTTTGTGGGAAAATTTATCACCAACTTGCATGCCACAATAATCTGCTTTGGAGCTGCAAGAAGACAGCGCCTCGATGTATCAGTGCTTGAAATGAAAAATTACTACTTTACCAGTTGAATTGAGAAAACACAAAAAGGTGATCTGGTGATAACACTAAATTCAAGTAAGCTTTGAATTGGCCTAACAGTTCACAAACTAGAATCGATCAGATGGAGACCCAACTACGCTGGATCCCAAAAAAGGATTTCGCCAGGTCAGAAAAAGCTTTGCATCATTCCTTCCACTATCTTACGGGTGAAATCGGTTTCTAGTAAAACCTCAATTCCCAAGAAAATACCTCCACTGCGCTGGGAATTGGAAAGCGCTCTTGGCAAATGAATCAGAAGTATAGACGAATACGTGCGCTTTGGTTGTCTGGCATAAGCTGAGTTGAGCGTGAAGGAACCAGCATTCGGTGAAGTAATTCTCACAATGAAGTGGAATCAGAATGCCAAACTGCCAAAAAAGAGAGGTTTTTGAGACTCAAGTAAAAAGAGTTTCTCTAAACAAATTAGTCTAGCACTTCAAAGCCTATTAACCCTGAGGGCAAAGGTTTCAAAGTGGGGGACGTCCAGAGGTAGAAACTGCCTTAACACGCTCCATACGAGGAATTCCAGAGGAAATCAGCCACTGCACAATAATTTATTGATTTCGAGGAAGCAGGGGAGGGAGGGAGATGGACAGAAAGAGAGACGAACCCCATTTTCTGTCCATCGACCGATCATTTGACCATTCCATTCGCCCTCGACGGTGAAGAATGGCTTTTCGGACTCAGGCCCAAAGGCCTTGGCCCGGATCTGATCCTTCTTGCCCCCGTAGAAGGGCTTCGTGAGAAAGTTCACGTCTGCACTGTAGCCCGTCTTTGCGCAGGTTATCGAGCACTGACCGCCCAGCTCCACCCACGGTACCCCCAGAATGTTCCTATCAATAGATCACAAATAATAATGGTAACGATAATACCACTCACGATTAACTCCAGTAGACTTCTCGCAGCTCCCTCCAAAACGTAAGGTAAGACAATGTGTTGCGAAAGCTTGTCCTCCTCGCTATTTCACACGCGCGCCACCTAATTTCCGAGAAGTAAAACTACCCAGAATGTGTTCGGACGGAATCTTGTCAGTGCGCGTTAAAGTCTATTACCACCCCCACTAGAGCCGGCTTTCGTGACGTACCAATGCATCAGAGTGACATGTACTTGTTTTAAATGTATATGCGACTACGCAAGCCTTGAGCCTGCTGTGATTTCACCCCTACAACGTTGACAAGGGAGCTGCATCGGTTTCTCGATGTATTTCAATGTATTAGGAAGGATACATTCGAAATTGTGCCCTAAGTACTTCTATACTTTTAACATTCCGAAATATTTTCAATATGGAGACCATAAATCATGTCTACTCCGGAGATGAGTCAAATCGTGAAGCCAAGGCGTTAGTTTGCAGAGCAGTGAAGTTGCAACCAAAGAGCGGAAGCGTGGTTATTGGACACGATGATTTGAGAATTTCTATTCGAGTGGGTGATTTTCATCTCCATCGTACCTAGACGGAGCATGGCCAACTCTCAACAAAGGTAATTCAGATTTCCACTGTGGTCGATGTATTAAAATGATACTTATTTTGATTGCACGCTAAGAAGGGGCTTTGCCCATTTCATGTCTTTACTATGACTAATCCGATGTCTCACACGTGGTAATGCTGACTTCTATTTTCTGAATTAACACGATTGAGTCATTTACATAGTAGACACAGAGCCGATGTCGACTATCGCCTATGCAGGTTATGTGTGAGAATACGCTTTCAGCCCCTTTCCGCATGCACATCCTAGTAAAAGACAAGCCAAACTTCGAAATATAACGACGGTAAAATGCCGTAAATAACGTATATTCGATAGCCCAACCCCCAATCCGATACATAAAAATCAAAGTATCTTAATCTATTCCAGCCAATCGGCTATGATAAACAGATGCCAACTGTGAAAAAGTTGACGGACTGATAAAAACGGTTTATGATGATATTATGATGATAGATAGTCAAGATTTATTTACGTGACCGCATCTAGTTTGCACAAGAAATTCCGCCCAAACCATAAAAGCGATACCAATTTACGACTTCCAGACCTGGACATTGAATCACTAGTCTTGAGAACTACGAAAACGCTTTTGCGACCGGCATATCCGTATCGATTAGAAGGAGGGAGTAGGAAGGGAAAGGGAGAGACTCACCGTCCATAGGCGGATGGAAATGTAACAACGTATTCCTCACCAGGCCGATCGAGGAGGACGATGGTGGCACTGCCAACCATTTCCACTCCGATGCTCAGTCCGAGGAACTTCGACTTGGTCCAAATATGACCCGATACCTGAATGCGTTTAGGAATGTACTCGGCGTAGAAGGCAGAGATGGGTGGATGGTGAGAGACCTGCATGAACAAGTAACAAAGCGGATTAAAAAGTTGTAAAAAACTACGCATTAGCTACAATTTCTTTTTCCTAAAACGTTAATATGGGAGGCCATTATTCGGCCCAATTATGATGTAACAACGCGAAATCCGTAAAGTTAAGCCACCGGCTTGGCAATATGACTATCCTTTGATGCTATTTCTAGTAAAAGTCCACCAGCTCCTAAGCACATTTATACCAAGAACCTATCCAAACATACATCTAACGATGTCTTGAGGGGAGACTCCTTGATGAGTTTGTGGATAAGGTGGATCTATAGTCATTTAGCATATGGGGCTAATTTTTTTAAGAAGTTAATGAATGCCTTTGTAGCTTATGCCTTGTAGATGTCCATAGGAAGTACTGAGAAGTGATTCGAGGCATCTACTTAAAATTAACAAAACATTATTTGAAGACTCCATCTGTTAAGCTCTAATAGTTCAGCCTGTTTCATTCAACAGAGGTTCTGGAAGGTCATTTAAACAATGTACTCAATACTGCCCTTCTTTAACCGGAACTTAAAAAACTCAAACCATGGATAATTCAAACAAAGGACAAACTGACGACTGGCTTTCGAAGAAACCATAGCGAATAACACTTCATACCTGATTCTAACAAAACCATAGGAAAAAACGTTAGCGGCCTTTTGAACCACAGAGCATAAGTTGAATCATTTTATAATAAACTATTCGCTGGATTATTAAAATCGGGCAAAAAACAATAGAAAAAAGTGTTTTAAAAATAAAAGATTGCATAGTATGAGGCAAACCAACCAGAAAGTGCACATGGCTAGTGATCATTTTATCGCAATCCATCATACTATTAGACAATAAAAAAGGAACAATATTTTTGTTTTAAGAGCCGGTCCCTTCCCACACAAAACTTAGCGTCAGTAATTCTTCCTCAACTGTTCCAAACAAAAGCATTATGCTGCTTCGCTCTGATTGGTCCCTGAGGTGATTTAAACAGAAAGTTCTGGAGGAAGTTTGATGCAAAGGCAATGACAGCAATGCAGCACGCAATAACAGAGCTGAGTCAAAAACTGGAACAAATAACCGATGGTAAAATGTGAAAAGTTATAAACACAGACCGAGCCTTGACGGGGATTGCGCTAATAACGGATGCTTTACAGCAAAAAATTGTTTTTGTTTTCATATCCAACGGGGTAAATAGGTATAAATAAACTATAGCTATCTCACTTAGAAGCAACGTGGACCAGACCCCTTTACTTACTCGTGACTCGGTCCCCACTCCGGCGACATGGACCTGGAACCGTGTGATCTGTGCAATCAAAACTAATTCCAGGCTCCCATGTTATATGACTTCCGCATGAGTAACGTGAAGATACAAAATGTGGCCTTCCAGTAACTGGTTTAATGAAGAGATTAAATCATCGGTCCTTACCAAACTAACATTTAAGAATTGCATGCTTCGATAAGCATCCGACCATCTTTAGGGATTGTTATTACCACATTTTAAAGCAAGAACCAACTAGCGTCCTCATCGTTTGGCAGTAAATTCGGTATATCAAGTTCCCGAGGCAATTTTGGTCTCATAATGAGCTCGACCATATCATTGTCACAATCTCTTCCTAAGTGAAAAAGCAGTCTGAGAGAAGACAATCACATTTAACAAACTCCAGACCAGTCAGATGAGGGATAAAGATGCTGCTATGCAATCCACTTGTCATTGAACATTTCATTAAAGCGGCTCTTCGCAAACTCAAAACTTTTTACTGCATTGGATACTTGAGATACCTAACTCACAACGCTATTGAGAAACGACTTCTCAATTTGTTGCTATTTAAATTAAGTTACCGATAGAAGAGATTGTTTGACAATCATAAGCCGACGTCTAAGGTTAGAATTGCTCCACTCCAACCGATATGCTTCAACCGTTTTCGGTGGTAGGAAAATATAGCACGCTCTGACCATTTACATCAAAATGATTTGCAGTCAAGCCCATGTGAAATAACTTTACCAACGGAAAACTCCGTCAATCTTTTCAGTGATTCAGTTCTGAATCTGGGTTTCACAGCACCTTGAACAGATACTTGACAGCCAGCTTGGAGGTTTATTTAGGAATTCGCATACCAAGGAAAAGTGATAACTAGTGGTGCACATTTTTTGCACTGTAAGCAATTCGACTGAAATGAAACAGTTGCTTTCTGTAAGTAGCATCTGGGAATAGCATACAAAAGTAAACAAATCCAGCTCAAAGGTTCCCGATTTGAGCAATTTTTTTTCCTAGGACTATTTAATCACTGAATTAGACAACGAGATCAGCACCGGTTTTGATCTTATTCCTAGTTGAAACTTCAGCTTTTAATCAGGATTTCCCAACGGCTTCCTATTTGGTAAGATCCAAACCTGATTGGAAGCATCTTGCTTCTATAAAATAAGATGTCTGGTGCAACTATAGTTCAAAGTATCTGATGGGCTAGAGTATCAAGCGTTGCCACCGTCAGCTCCAAGCGCACAAAAATAGTCCCCTCTGAATGTCAAATTTAGTAGGTTTCAATGGGCCGTCCTCAACGAAATTCACACGGGTTTATACTAACAAAACGGGCGAATAAAATGATAGAGAGGCAAAAGCAGAGAATGAAAGCACTTAAATCCAAATGGCATCGTTATTGTTCTATTTGAGTGCATGAACTGATTTCGTTTCACAGAAAATACACATCCCCAGATTTCAGGCATGATAAGGGAAATGAATCGTAGTTCCACCCCAAAAATCTGTAAAACACTAAATTTTAATCCTGTTTTCCAGGGACTTCCACAGGGTTAGATTTGAGGCACCTAAAAGACTTTGTTCCCAAAGCAAAAAATAACTAATACGTAGTCTCATTTTCTTCAAAATTTATTTCAACCAACCGTTTTACGCAGAATTAACTGCACCTAGCAGGTTGCTGACGTGTCGAAGAGGGATAACGGGATGGTGGTAAGAAAGAACGCATTCATTCGGCGCTCTATGTCAAGCCCGATCAGGGTGGAGATGTCTGACCAATCAGCTAGCCCAAGATTGCAATTTGGTTCCATATGAATCAGACTGTCTAACTGTATCATGGATGATGACACCGTAGTACTGCATGTAGTACCTTCACGTAATAGTAAGTCTGTCTCCATTAATAGCTGAAGAGCAAGCCATACCGGTGCGGGCAATAGTGAAAGCCAATAAACATAGATCGCAAGTTGCGATGACCAACACAGTTTCTCTCGAACGAAGACACAAAACCCCAATCCACGGATATCTACACAGATCTACAGAAGACTTCGAGCACAGCACGACACAGTATGACAACTCCTCAGCAGTAAGACGTTCCAACGGTTCCAACTATTCAAGAACGAGTAGCCATACGTCTGCCAATGACGATCTCGAATGCGGTGATTCCCAGTCGACAGCCTTGTCAGTCACTCCTGTAGATAAACAGTTGGCTGGGGAAACACCTGACCTGTGACGGGATTGCACAAGAGACGAATCCTTCTCTGGAAGGGGCGGATTCAGTCCAATCAATACGGATGCTGGTAGTTTCCTAATGTTAGCGCACGCTTATGCCAAAACAACTTTCAAGCAGGCTGGCCAAGGCTGCTTTTGGGTATTTGTCGTAGTTTAAAAAAATGAACTCAACTCAAACGCCTTGGTGTGTGTTCTTTCAATGGATTCTTTAGGATTCACGAAACCTGATTAAACACCTTAGTTTCACATGCACAAGACAGGACAGTAGTAGAATCAATTCCCCTGCAAAAAAAAACTCACTCAATTGCACGTGAACTTCAAAGGAAAAGGAGGGACTTAGAAGGAGATAAGAGGGCGTACCTGTTCGGCAAGGAAGACAACACAATCCTCAGAGGCGTAGGGAATAGGTCCACACCGCTCCATCTCTTCCTTCGGATACACCGCCGGAATGTCTTCCCCGAGAAGAGGTTTTGAAGAAGAGGCGGGGGAGGCAAAGTTAACACAATTGGAGACGGGACCGAGGTAGTAGCAGCAACGGAATATCTCCCCCAAAATTGGGTTGTACGGTTTCTTGCAAACTGGGGTTTTACGGCTCGCGTGAAAAGCCGACAGGTACCTGCAGAAAAAGTCACAATGGGAGGAATGCACGATATCCGGATTTGCATATTTGATGGCGGTTCTGTAAATATCCAACACGTCCTTAATCAAGTGAGCGATAATGGATCGCACCGAATCATTTCTCCTACAGGTTGGTTGAGTTTAAGCCGATGGAATAATGTATGAAGTTCTCAGTCTGAGGAAAGTTTTGTTCTTTATGGGAACAGTAAAACATCTGGTATTCGATCAGTCCTCGCGGTCCTGGTAGCAAACGCCCTGATCAGCTCCTCAAAGATGGAGTTTAATCAAAATTCATGTCAATCAAACAAGCTTGCTCAAAAGGCTCTTATAATGGAAAACTAGAAAGTTGAGAAACAATACGATTCAGGGATGATTAAGGCAACTTTTCGAAAAACTAGTTCTTACAAATAGTGACTACGTAAAAATTATATTGTTCTTTTGGTGGGTTACAAATGAAAATGGGTTGAAAGTGAGTTATGTGAGAGGCATGGAATGATACTCATCAACAGGAAGGCATTGACTCGTTTAAGATAGACATTTTAGGTAAAGGAGATGCTGGAAGTGGTTTGGCTGTGGGAGGCACGGCCACAGTTTGATCGGGGTCACAGAGACTAGTGGACAAGCTGAGTCACAGCACCTGATAATAAGTTTGGGCATGAAAACAAATGTTTTTGGCTCTACTAAACCAACCAAGCACTCCTGAAATGTCTTTTGGTAGCCATCTAAATTAAGACTGCATTTGTGTAAGCTTCAAATTTGTTCCAATCGCGTTTTGGACCGCGCAAAATATTCGAGTCTTCAGCGGTTCAGTCCCCTTCTGGCAATATCTATGGCACCTGTGATTCTCGTCCCTCAGCATTCCCGTAAGATTACAATATAATTACCTTCAGACCCACATATTTTAAATGCCTTCAGAATTGGCTCGAGTACTACACTGGCTTTCGGTTGGAAGAGATTCGCAAATGAAAAGCCGATCATTAGGGATATCTAGGAAGTCATTAAGGAAGTCATTAAATACGATAAAAGGTTGAAATATCATAAAAGCAATAAGACAAATTCAGATAATTGATCAAATAGAGAATTTTGAGCTACCGCACATTATCTTCAGGATTTTTGATTATTTATTCGTGTAAAAAAAGGCATTGAGAATATGTGACAAAGTGCCACTCCAAGTCGATCTAATGTCGAGTATCCAGAAGAAAATCTGGACTCATCCGAGAGTTGTTGACTGACAGCCGTCAAAAAGTTGCCGACTGTTTACACAATATAAAACGTATCCAAATGACAAAATTGTCCACCAGGATCGGATTCGTGAATTTCGATTTGACATCAGTTCACGCATGTCTGCCGTCAAAAGTGCAACAAGCGCAAAGTGGGAAAAGTCATTCCAAGATGCTGCTGTTTGACATTGGTATTTAGATGAAGAGCTCAGGATAGTTCCCAAAGAAATCGCAGTGTGCGAAAACAGGGTCGAGATTAAAACAAGCATCGAAAGATAGTTAAAGACTATAGCTTCCAATAAGAAACATTAAAATTAGTCTTCTTTAATAAAAAATTCCATTACACAGGCCGGCTGAATACCCCCGATTAATTTTGATCCATTTTGGGCATTCGAGTGGGTGGCATCGGTTTTATTGGTTATTTCCCGTTCAAAAAGAATCGCAATCTCGCCTTTGAGACAGCCCTTTCGCTTGTTCCCCCCGTGATGAGGAGTGGACCTATCTTCACAACCATCCCAAACCATGCTGTCAAAAAGGTGAGTTTTTACCGAAAAATAATATATTAATGAGCCAGGGGTTAAATACTTTTAAAACGACTACATTTCCAATGCGCGAAAAGAAACATTAACAAAAAATTGTGGCAAGAGGTTGACATTAATTCCTTGAAACTTTGTAAACGCCTAAGATTAATCAGTTGTCAGTGTTTATGCTTCTCAGAATCTGATTTAGCAGTCACAATGTCACTAGCATGAGATTATAAGAATGATCACGTAGCCTACCACCGGAGGCAGGCGATGAGTCGCGCCTGCGGCGTCTCGCCGTCTCCAATGGCCACCCAGAGATCGGGGTGAGCAAGAAAGTCAGCATACATCTCGAGAGTGGACCGTTTTTCCAGAATGAAGGTGGGCAGGGTAATTCGAGTCAGATCCATGCCAATGCGCAGCTGGGAAAGCAAGTAGGAGATCACCGATCCCTCCGACTGCAAAGAGCCCACTGAAAGCGGAATAGGAGAGCGCGAAAAGTAATTTGATTTAATAAACGGCATTCAACAGATGGACACAAATCGTCGGCCGCCTTCAGTTAACGCTGAGTAGAAAATTATGCACCGCCCCACCGGCATTCTCGAGATCATTGCGAGGCGGCAACTAGGAAGACAGGAGTAATGGGGGGGGGGAATTGTGGAAGAAGTAGAGTAAATGCAAGGGATGAAACCATTCACATAAATTCTGCATATTTGGTTTTATTACTTGAAGTAGATGAAGTGGTACAAATTGTCCGATTTTCTAAAACAGAGTAAATTCCAGAAGTCTATTCAACCACGTTTTTGAACCATGAAAATCATGGTAATATCGAAATAAGTGTTTTGCAAGGACTAGGCCACCAAGTCTAATTTAAATCGATGTTTATTACACCTTCATTTATGCTTCTCCTCTTCTTTTTGAAGTTACAGTTCTCGATTAGGAAATCTAGCTTTTAAATTGAACCTTTAATAAGAGCAAGCATATAACCCTTAGTATTTTCACAGACCATCTACGAATTTTACACAAATTGTAAGTCAAAAGCTGGCACTTTCAGCCTTTTAAATCAAATTTTATTTGATTGTAAAATGCCAGTTGGGCAATCGATCTGATTTTCTAACTCAATGTTGCGGAACTAGAGAAAACATTTATTGCATGTTTCACTGGGTTACATGATAGAGCATTAGGAACTAGGACAAATGATCGGTAGCACGGTTCAGTTAGCAGTATTTCCAAATCACCATAGTCAGGCCACAGGATCTAATAGTTTGAGTTTAAAAATTTTTCTAGGCATTGGCATTCTATTGAGTCAAACTGACGCACTAATTGTAAATTTCAGCAGCTGAAATCTTCAGCGAGGTTTAGTAAGTTAAATCAGTAATTCGACCGCGCGGCTACCAAAGTAACCACAGAAACTACCAAAAGATCCTCTGAAAATCACAAGATTATTCTTGGCGTTCGTCTAACTAATTCATCCCTCCCACTGAGTATTTGGACAATTTTCTACAAGTCGATCTTGGATACCCCACTCATACTAATAAGTCATTTTGTGCCACAGCTGCTTTGCAGAGACTAACTAGGCTGTGGGATACGTGTTGATGTTGTCTGCACCCCTTGAATTTTGGCTTTTAATCGACTCATATCCAGGGTTTAGCCTAAACGCCCCTCCCAAGTTTAAATTCTGAATATCTGATTGTCCGATAAAGGAATACCTCAAAAAATGGCTGATGACATCCAGATAAAAATGATTGAGGACCATATATGGCAAACTTTTGCTACAAAAAATACTTGGTTTGTCGTTGAGTCGAAGACATATTCAGCAGCAAAGAAATAAAAACATTCCATAAACAAAGGCGATGAAATACGTTTACGTGCGTAATAAATAGTTGTTTGAATGTACGCTTTGGGTGCGAGATCAGAAAAAAGAATGTTGATGACGCGCAGACGCTCCCTGCCCTCCGAGGGAATGTACTCTAAACGCATAACTGTGACACCTTTACCCCTTTTATTATCACCGTCCAATAAAACCTGTCCCCGCCTAACCCATCTGCTAATTTCAAGGGTATCAAGACTGATGTGGAAAAGGGAAACGCCGAAGAAAAAGAGCAAATGTGACGGACAATCAATCAAATGCTCTCCTTGTCCAAATCTAGGGTGAGCGCTATGCAAAGCCAAAGATAATTTGGAAAGATGGGAGAAATGCCACGAGATTCTTAGCAAAACAAAATATCACGAAAGCACTACATAATCGAGTGGTAGTTATAAGGCTAACCTGAATTCTAAAAATAACAGCCTTTAATATCAAGATGATGGAAGTTTCTATGACCAAAGCCACAGCAATATGCGACGTGTGTAATCCATGGGACAGGTCTTTAAAGATAAGACTTTGACGTTTGGGAATCACTGCCACCTAACCGCAATTGTCCTTGACTTGCAACTATTACGAAAGTGCACCGTCACCATCGTTTCTGGCACATGCTCCATTCTACAATTATCATATTTTGTGATACCATCAGTTTCCAACATAGGCTCGTTTGTGAAACAACGAACAACATTGCAGTGTCAACGATGATCGGCTCCACCAATAGGGGCTGGCCAAAGAAGCTTTGTATTATCACAGGTTTACCATAGTCAGCTGACTTTACCAGCCATTATGACTTCCAAATATTAGATTATGAATTATTTAAGGCTCCCAAAAAAAACGCCTTTCACTGTGATCCAACCGCTTATGAAACTTTCTGTCGTGGACCGACACAAACAGATTACCGTTTGAACAATTGGAATGGGCTGGCGATGGCGCATATCGCTTTATATGCAGGCAAAATACTAATGCAAGCTCTAAGCCCCAGTTTAGATGGTTTACACTCAATGAACAGTTTGTAGCCTTCGACGAACTGCAAAAGTGCCATCCAAATCGGACCTGCTACACTTACTGTTCCTTGTTAAACAGCACAAAGAAGGATCCACTCCGATTGAGCATCCAATAAATTAATTGGGAGTTATTTTGGATCCCTCATCCAGTTGGTTTAAGTGCTTTCAGATTAACGGATTTGGCATCAGTAAGTGACTGGAAAGGACCATATATAAACCAATAATCAGCAAGGAAGACAATCGACATTATAAATGTTTATGAAATTGGAAGAAGCACTATGAAAAGTTGAAAACATTGCCAAAAAGAGTCCAAGTCCAGAGGAGGTCCGCCTGCTAATCAAATGAGGTGCATGCAGTACTATTGTACATTGAACAAATCGGTTTTGGCCGGTAATCGTAACTTTGAGAATGAGTCAATTACTCAAAGTACATGTGAATTGCCAATGAAAGCCTAAACTGGGAAGAGAGGCTAGAAGTGGAGGAGAATCGTTAAAAGGGCATCCAGATTCACCATCGTAGTGAGTGAGGAATTAAAGGTGGAGCAATCGTTTGCAAATACAAGCTTATTTGCCAAACAAGCAAGATACTGTAGCTAAGGTGGAAAACTGATAAGACGCATCATCGATAAAAATCGGACGCTTAAATCGCAATAAAGTGGCGAAAGAATACAAGAACAGAGACACTAACGAAAATGGAAGCGTGCCAGTCACGCTGAAACGAACCAGGAATCAGGAAAATCGACTCGCTTCATTATAAACATCCCAATAAAATGTAAAATGGCCTAAAATAGGAGAGCAATTGCTTGAACAAGATAAAATTAGCACTTACAGTCCTTCTCATCATCATCGTCGTAGAGGGAATCGTAGGCAAAGATTCTGCTGTACTTCGCTGGCAGTTGACTGTTGACTGTCGACATTCCCGGTGTCATGAAATCTTCAGCTGTCGATCCACGTGGAGAGCCGAAGCGACCCTTTTCGAGGTCCAACTGACCGCCAGAGCGACGTGGACTGCCACGACCACTCCCAGCACCGTTGGCCACGCAATCCTCGCGATTCAGTCTGTAGAAAAAGAGTAATGGTGATAAATAAATAATGTTACTTCAGCGAGATTGAAAAGATGCCCTGTAAAAACTTGTAAATAAAAAGTTAGTTGAGTTTGAACCTACTGACTCGGTTGTAAAAGCTTTGCCGTTAGTAAGGGTCACTTCCAATCAGCCTTACCACCTCAGGCAAACTTGCCTCCGATAGAGTTTGAATGAACCGTTGGAGTGGAAATGAGGCACAAATGCTGCTTTCACAACAAGTCAAGGTCGAAGCGTAATCAGCTATTGTGTTAGCTCCATCGGTAGTAAAGTCTATTTCGAATTGCACTGTCAACATCGGAGCATGCAAATGGATCCAAAGGGATTAAGGATCGGGGTCATACCATAAAACAAATTCAAACCATTTACCACCACAAAGATCTTAGTGAGATTCGCTTTCAACCAGTGCGCTAATCATCCCAGTTTAAACACCGAGGTAGAAATGGTAGTTTTGAGGGCCAAAAATAAAAAGCAATTCTAAAATAGATGATACCTAATCGAAATAGCTGTACAAAGTCCATGAAAAATTTAAGTCGCGTCATACATCATGGATTTGTTCTGCCAGTGACAAGCCCCAGTGTTAATTATTACCACATCCTATTGCAAGATGACAGTGAGGTGTATGAATTACCAAATAATAACAAAAGAATGAGAGAGGCGTTGGCTGATGGTTGTGTTTTCTCAGTAAAACACATAGAATACTTGTTTTCGAAAATCTCACCATCAGTCGTGGTTAAAACAAAGGCACGGATATTTTGAAAGCAATTTTCACCCATTGCTTTTTAATTCAGTTTACTCAAGAGTTTGGAAATTACCACGAGTGGAATCGAAATAAGAGTCGATCAGGAGTGGTCGGTCTCAAAGGATTTAGACACAGGGTAAAGTTAAAACACACAGTCCAATTTACACATGCATATAGCAATGAAAAAAGGTGGGTGAAACTTCACAATTACATCAACAAATGATGCTAAAGGTCTTCGCATAATTTGGTTTAAAAAGTTAACTAGCGTAACCCGAAGAGATGCAAAGTGAGTCTGATTGCTCAAGTAAGTGAACTGGGAACTAAAAAGCCGCATTTTATGAGTTTGCGCATACAAAGCTAGACAGATTGAAGTGCAGAAGAGCTAGATATCAGGACTATCACTGATAGCAATAAGTGCAATAGAACCCGTGCGAAAAACTTGACAAGAAGAAGAATTCTCGATATATGGCTTTGCAGCATGAAACGTTTATGCCGTGCTAGGTGGAGTGCCGAACAACGATGCACGGTACGATTTCCTTCAAAAGCACTACGAAAAAAAATGACATACCACAACCGCGAATGTCAATTCTAACCTCCACTAAGCTAAGCCACAAAAGGGAGACACTTGAAACAGAAGGGATTGACAAATCAGAAGCGGTGTAGGAGGGGAGAAACGAAACCTATTTAAAAGCTACGATCCCACACTGGACAGCTATCACCCCAAAGAGAACTACTCATTTATCTACCCAGACCAGATGATGAACTCTCACCTTCGCATCTCCCCTTTTCTAAGCGTTAGATGACAATCTCGGCCAACTGCAAGAAAAGAAATCGAATCCGGCAGTAACCAGGAAAAGAGGGAAGTTTTGGCATAATTCTCCAGTAAAAATGGCTCCCATCTAACCATTGCAAAAGTCAGCCTAGTACAAAATGGAGAATGATCAGATGAGTTTAAGGCAAGAAGCAAATAGTCGACATGATCATGCGGTTCCCTAAGCCGTTACGCTTGCAAGCCACCAGTAAGGAAAAAAAATAGTATGGAGAGAAGGGTGCTTAGAGGAGATCTAAGGTGGTTTGGAGGGACTCACTCACTTTTAATGCAAGTTGCATGATTCATAAAAGAATGCCCGAAAAGTTCAATAACTACACTAGACTAATGCCCAAATAACGCTCCAGGGGCACTAGAAATAAGCGGTGCTATGGGTCTAAGCAAGATTTAACCCTCTATGACTGACAGATATGAATGTTCAGTTGAAATGCGAGAAAGAGAGTAATCGCTAAAAAGGTGCGTAAGAAGACAGGACAAGATGCCTACGGATTTACCTCATGTGAGCGAGCAGTACATACGTAGTGAGTACCAGAGAGGTGAACAAAGAATTAATAACAAATCGCCGATTTAACACCTGATCAGTTAGGATGGACACGTGGGCTCCTACAAGTGAGCGTGTTTGTGAACGTGAGACCAACACTTTCTGATGCGTTCAAATGAGTGTAAGTGCAAATACGATTGCGAACGTGGACAGCAGCGAACGCGTCACTCTGTCCAGTGAGTGGGTGGACCTGTGTGTTCGTTTCCGTGTCGATGGTGACCCATGATCAGCAAGCAAGCATGAGTTGGATTGTTCATATAAACACCTATTCTTTGTATCCTTTTCATAGTAAATCATCACAAGATGCAGTCTATGACTGAATTCATCAGCATGCTACGGAATGACAGGGGACCACAGGCATAAACACCTCAGAGGTGCTACAAGAAGGACAAGAAACAGAAGTGCAAGCTGTACAATTTCAATTAAGAGATACTCGATATTTTCCTGGCCTTTTATAGGCGTGTGCTTCAACTTCCGAACGACCTGTTTAGGGAAAAATTATGTGAAGACACAAAGGGTGGAGAGATTTCTCTAGGTAGCTAAACATGGGTGTTTCGAATGCATTAAGAAACAGACAATTTGGGAATCAATATCTCCTCTGGCATTTAACTTCATAATGAGACCTCGAGATGACATGAGCAACGACAAGCTGAGAGAAGCTGTTGTGAAAGCAGAGGTATTTCAAAATGTGTGAGGAAAATCGTGGATCAAGACAAGGAACCCGACATCTGGCCAGACTGCGCTGCATTAAATAAACAATGAAATAGGATATCTCCCCCTTGATGCTTACCAAATTGTGAGGCAAATAACTGGTATCACTTTTTAATTGTTACGTTTTCATTGGTTAGACTGCAAGTAAGCCAAGTAAAAGACCTGAGCAATTTTCACGACTAATTTGATTGATGAAAGTAGCTTCAGCAAGTGCCGATAGATCCCAAACATTGTGCAAATTAGCATCGGGATGTGATGGGATCACTATTCTACCGATAAATTTACAGGGGGAAAATCTAGGCAGGCTTTATAGGGATTAAAGTAATAAACACCAGCAGAAGTATCGGTCTTTTGAGGGTCGCCTGTGCATCCTTAAAAGTACGGAATAAAGAAAAGCGGCACTAAAGAGTGGAATGAATGAAAACCAGTGGCAAGTATACAACTACCGAAACAGTCTGAAACCCGGAGATTGCACCAAAGACAAATCAAAGTTAAGTTGACAGCCTAATGAAGTCCAACCAATCCAGATGCAGATGACGCGTCAAAAGTACCCAAATGGTCAACTGGCATTCAGACAACCGAAATAAGGTCCGATTTGCTAAAAGACGTTTAGTCACACCTTAGCTGAAAACAAAGGCATAAAATGAGCTTAGCGAACTTGTCCACTGTCTTGGGGCTGTTCTTTAAAAATTAAACAACTTAATTCTCGCTCGATATTATGCTACGAAGTTCTCCTTAATTGCGACTCCATCACTGTAAAGCTGTGAAGTCTGCGTTGCGAAGATGAAAAGGTAACGTCGATACTCATGCAGGTGCTGCACTATTTCTTGCTCGAGGTGAAATCAAAACCAATTCCACTTAAGTTAAAGTCGTGTGCTTTATTTCGAGGGACATCGCATACACAGAAGACCGATTTTAAAAGCAGCATAAATCATTTTCCGACAAGCATACACCATATTTCTTATTAATAACAAAACAAACACGATCCTACTTTCTATCAGCACACACAGCTCTTATGGACATCTACTTTTAAGGTTATAATATTTTCGAAACCGATCGTATTAACCATTTGTAAAAGTCTTTCTTCTCACCAGAAAAGCATAACGCTTCAAATTAAAATGCGAATTTGGCATTAAAAAATATCCAACTTACGAACCCTACTGAAATGCATTCAAGCTCAAAAAGAAGTTCACCAGAAGGGAAAGCAAACGTAGTGTCAGGAGTTTGCCTGCGCAGTGGCTAGATCGCGCCCCGTGTGTGTAAAAAAGCAGTAGTGCGTCTCAAGCGCAAGTTGACAAGTGGCATCTACTATGCAAGAGTTTAACAACGTAGGTGCGTGAGAAATGATGCGGCGTGAAAGGTGTTAGGCGCTTTTGCAGACACTTCAAAGATGTCAACAAAATGTTATCAAACAATTCATACCGTGATAGAATAACACATTTCAATCCAAGATACAATAAGAGGGCTTGTCATAATGACGCGTTTAACCATGCAAAATCTTCAGCCACCGCTGTCTTGGTGGCACGATGTCTCAACCGCGCCTACAGTTCATGCGTCCCTCAATGAACTAATAGCAATCATCGTTCCGAATTTGTAGGACATGCTACCTTCTCAGGAATGGCTCAGGCACTATAGAACGTTTTGTGCCCATCTTTGGAGCCTCCCTCTAGGCCCACTGCGAGCCTAAACATAGAACAACTCTCCACTCTTCAAAACTAATGTATTAGGCGAAAGTAATAGAAACAAACTTATTGATGGTTGTTTTCACGTTAGGCAACAGAGTACTGAGTGTAAAAGTTATGCATGAAAGACATCTACTGAGGGTGATTGAATCTGTGAAGTTGCGCACCAGAAAGGGTGTTAAAAACACATTAAAAAGAACTTAAATTACGTATCACGACCGAAACCAGAATAAGGCACGCATTGAGCGAGTTACAGTTATTCAATAAAAGGGAAAGGCCTATTCTATGCCATTTCTGATGATGGATTCCAAGGGCCTGGAAATAACTCGAATAGACAGTCGAACAGCATCAAGTGGAAATGAGGAGAAGAAGAACAAAAGTGGCATGAAACACCACGTTTCATGAAATAGTCTAGTTTTAGGCAAATGTTTACACAAAAAACTACCGAAATGCAAAGTTCAAACACTATGGGACAGTGTCCAAGCCTAGGGAATGCTAAGGTGAACCACGTAAAAGCCTATGAGCTACCCCCTTCCCCCCACAAAAAAATACAATGATCTAAGGTTTTTGTTTATACAATGCAGGTCGAATTGACTCCGCTGGATAGTATTTTAACTTGAAGACTGTTATGTTGATCAAGTTCAAGTACCACTCCTTTGAAGTTAGAGCACCCACTTGATCGGATTTAAGTACTAAAGAAAAGCATGGAAGGAATGTGCATCTTACTAAGGGGATTGGGAAGAAAGAACCTGGGGGAACTTTGACCAGGGTAATAGGAAGACATATCTTTGTACTTACGAAAAAATGCCCATTGTCAACATACATCTAGGCGCTCCCAATGTTGGCAGATGAATGGGACGGTCATCGTACATGCTATCCACAACTCTGAGATACTGTTGAAGCGCTCTAACGACTTCTATAAGGAATTCATTCAGTGTTGACGTTGATTGGCTAACTACTTGTTAGCATACATTCGCTCACCCACTACATGCTGTGCTCCAACACACTACATATGACTGGCGCATGTGAAAAAAGTCACGATCCTCACCGTAATAGATTAAATGGTTTAGTTCGAACAGTCGCTACGCTTAGAAACTGTGCTAGTCCGCGAATTAGCAGCAGTACTAAGTGAAATAGAGATTCCATGAAGAAATGAAAATTCAGAAAACCAACTGGTAACTAGTAACGAACAGAAAATGGAAATTTGCGAATCCACTAGCATCGAGATGCGAGCAGGGCTTGTAAGGTGGTCAACTACTTGATTTATGACAGATTTCGTTAATTTCACGATCAAAAATCATTCACAACACTGACAACCATTTAACACGGTAAGTAGATTGATTACAATGTCAAAATTTCCAGACAGACGAAAATATGCATTTCATTTCTTAATAGAGGAATGAAAGCAACTTGATTTCCCGACAGTTTAACACTGCGTTTTGACTGAAATGGCAATATCGCTTTACGTGTTGAAAAAGTTTGCACGATTTTCTAGTGAAAGCTAATTAGAGACCTTGTGAAAACACCGAAAAAGGAGTTTATCAATGCACTTGCCAGAGAAGTAAAGTTCTGGTTTTTTCATCGAATAGGCGGTTTCCAAAGTAACGGTAGGAAGAGTGGCATAAACATTCATCAATTGCTGAATCGGCAAAAAATAGACCACTTTTTCAAGATGCCAATTTCCTGGATGTGCCTGAGCCAATAGACCCTTCTAGAAGAGAGCTGCGTTTCGCATCAAATTGCAAAGCAACACACTGATAGGATGAATAGGCTGATAGGATTGGGATAACCTTTAAGATCAAATAAATCAGCTTTTGGATGAATCGTATACCTATACGGTACGGACAAAAAAGATTGACTTCAAAACTGAAATGGAGTTAGTGATTTAATGCAGTAGTGCGATAAGCTCCCCTTTGAATAAGTTACTATTCGAGGTGCCTCAGATGGAGAGCTTTTAATTAAATAGTTTTGCTAACCCTTGGTCATCCAAAACTAATGAAGTATCAAAACTGCCGAAATGGTGGTGAGAATAAATTTTTAAAAGCTAAATCAGTGACATGGCTCCAGGCTGCTTCAAGACGAAACAAGATGACACATCAAGTGTCGTAAGTAGTGAGTTCTTGAATAAACCAATGAATCGGTAAAACCTATGCTACGAATAGTCCGGATAAGACCCCTTATAAACGGCAAAAGTTCGGCCAACGGGGAATTTGCCGTGAGAATTCCGACTTTATTCAAAACAAACTAAAAAGGCAGATGACAAGGCAGACTTCCACAAGACGAAGGGGGCTCAAAAAGTGCTGCTGATGTTAATGAGTTAAACATGTAGCACACCAGCGCAAACAACGCGAAGTCTAGCAAGGGGCGTACTTTTAGAAACGTGATCTTTGAAGCAAAAAAGTGGACACAACTGCCTTCAGCTTAGGACCGCCGGTGGCCCTCAAATTCAGTCACGTGAAATATGCTGCACTTCGAAGTCTGAGATCAAATAAAAAAGGCCACTAATAGTGAATCAACTTCAAGCAACAACATTGTTTAGATAATTCAGGTGTGGATTTGGATCAAAACGGAGAAAATATTATCACTAATTGAGGTGAAGAGAAACAGTGCACCTATAAACACTAAAAGGACTGGCCAATGGCGTGAAGATCGCTGGTGCATAAGATTTGTGGTATTTTTTTAACATCGTGGAGCGATGGCGTTCCGTCCATGCCTGAGAATAAACCTCTATCCATACCAGTGTGCCATATTAGGACTGCAATGATGGACTTTCAGCGCTAAAATGCGGTCGAAACATTTCCGGGAAAGCGGTATTAGCACTACAGAAAAGGCGGTTAGAGGGAAATAATTTTTGGTTTTTAAATTACGGGGTTGAACCGATAATTTCTGAGTTGACATGCCTCATGCAGGCAATATTCAGTGGCCTTATCGACTGGAGGGTTGGATAATTAATTTTGAAAGTCGACTTTGCGAGAATAGTAGGCGAATGCCTTCTACATTCAACCGCACGAAATGACGAAGAACCTCAGAGCACTACCACAAAAAAATTATCATAGTACACTCACACAAACAACACTGACGCCTGAAAGTACCCAAAAGACCTGAGCCGTGAAAAATAGACCTTGAAACAACTGACTAAAGCACCATGACACCTCTCATAGGCTGTTGGATCTTAAAACAATTATTGACGAAATAGTAGAGAAGGAGAAATGGATTCAAGTTAAACAATTGAGACCGGTCAATAGAAAGAACTTTGTCAACTAGTAGACCAATACGTCTTTTAGATAAGCTGTGAAAAAACTCCTTTCTGATATCATCTTCTATAGACTTCAAGGTGGCAGCAAAAGCTAGGCTGAATCGAATTGGAACAACACACTTTAGGCATTCAAGAGAAACTACTCACTTCGCATCGAATCCGTTCTCACATATCTCTGAGGTATTGGAAACAGTAGGCGACAGGGAGGCGACATTCTCCCGCGTATCATAGTATATATCGTCCTCCCCCTCTGAAGACGAATATGACACCGCAGGTACGTCCCTCAGCTTGAGGTGCTGTGACTGTGGACGGCACTGCCTCGGTGTTGAATGGACTTCGTCCGCCACCGACTGCTGCTGCTGTTGATTCAACTGCTGCTCTTGATTTTGTTGCTGATGGTGACTGACCGTGCTTTGCATGGTAGTTGATGATGAAGATGTATGTGTGCATTCTGCCGAAACCACGGCGTGGTTATCAACGCAGAGGACTCGATAGGAGAGGCCACTGAGACTGCTGCCAGCGATGGAGGGTCCTGGCGTAGTGGTGGGGACAAGGTGACGCACACTTGGGGCTGCAAGATCACAGAAAGAAAAATAAGTTGCCTGTCTCCTGTGATTCTGAAAATGAAATGTCACACCTTGCTGAGCTGCTTCATTATACCATTGCAGTTAATGACAGTGTTTACGTGCAATTCTCCACCAGAATGTTCTGGATAAAACGTAATAATAGCTGAAAAGAATGACATAGAGGAGAAAAAGGCTCATGATGCCGAAATGAAAATACACAGTTACGTTAAAGCAGGCGTTGACATAGGAAGCTGTTACTACTTTAATGTGAACGGCTCGATGTAGCCATTCTCGATAGATTTTGTTAATGGCAGCATAATAAAGGAGGGAACAGGTGACACGGATTAGAAATGGAGCTACTGATCGTTCATCTTTCTGTTTAGGTGCTACCATTTGACTCTTATCGAGTTTCAAGTGATTGCGAAACTGCTATCGCTAAAGACAGTGCTTGGGCATTTCTGTCCTCGGGCCGTTATGACTAGATGCAGTAAAAATGGTTTAATCAAAACAAAGGCATAGAAGAGTGCTAGTCAAGTTAACAATGACATGGAATCGTTTCAACTGAGCTATCCAAAATATGCTTTAAACAAAGTGATATGAGAAGAAGGGATATGTATTTTGAGGGTCAAGTTGTAAGGGGTATAGAATACCAAAAAATAATAGGTCTTTGATCGTACTAGCTTTACATGGGTTTCAAAAAGGCAGCTTTTGGCCTACATAATGTGCTGGAAGGAATTGGCACTAAGAAGGCCGAATAAACAGTCGATTTTCAATTAAATACATAACTAAGAAGTTGAAGAACGTAGAGCATCCATATTTAAAAGGCGTTGGGTTACATGTGTTAGGGATTACAAACACGAAAACTTCATAATCAAAAAGTACAAGGACCCGTTATTTATAACTAAACCGGCATTGCCGATTGGTGGCCTTTCAAACACGAAGGGTCAAAAATACTTTAAAATTCACTGTCACAAACACACTCATTTTGAGCCCACAGACTTCAATAAAGCTATTTGCCAAAAGCTTCCAATCAGTCAATTCGTATTAGTAATCAGTGTGCGGGATATCAGTTGTCTAGAAATTGCAAATAATTAAGAATGCAGAAAAACGTCGTTTTTCATGAGCAAGCAGCCAAAACTAATGACGCATTTGCCGCCACCGGGATCTCAGAGGAGAAGTCGGACACCATGACCCATTCTGCACCATCTTAAGTTAAACTACTCAAGGGCTAAAAATGCATTCCTTACCGGATCCAGTAAACCTCGCACACCTGATTTACACTTCGGCCACAAACAAACCCTTTGGGGCACATGGTTCATTTCAATAGGCTATTAAAAATGTGGAAGAAAAAATGTCGCCCATGTGTAAGTGTTAACTAATGAAATCGCGTGCAAGCTGGAAGCACTTGGCACTGCCAATAAGTTAGCCGTTTCTCAGCCCAACTCACTTCTGAGCGGTGCATTTTAAATCCCTACTTTTCAGGGTAGGCTCTCGAAAGAAACCCGTTTTGCAGAATTTGCTTCAATCTCTCCGAGAGTAAAAAAGACTAAGCAGAAGTGGATCATCCAACAGACAAGGGGCCATTTCTTGGCATGAACAGAATAGCGCCAAAAAGTGCGTTACGAGAGTCAATAGCTCTATTTTGACAGCATCAAGCAGAGTGAAAGAAAGAGAAGCTCATTGAATTCCTTACATGCACAGAATTAGAAGTAGAAGGTAAGGCATAAAAAGGGGAAATCTGTCAAAGCCTCTCCAAAAGCCCAAAATCGTATACATTATTTGGCAAAACAGAAGAAAATCACATTTGCTAAAGACAAAAAGAGTGTACCGACGAAAATCGGAGGATTTTACAATTGTAAGAAACATGATCACTGGTAGCTACTTCAAATATAGGTTAGGAGAGACGCGATCAGAACCAAAGCTTAAGCCAACGCAATATTGAAGTGAATTAAAAGCTGGAGCAAATGACTTCAATTAAAATTGCCAATTTCCCTTGACAGTAAAATCGCAAGGAAGTGGAATGAAACCAATTCTTGGAACAATAAATCAAGGTTGGATAGAAGACAGGAGCGATAATTGGTAAGTGTTCCCTGTAGCACTTTTGAAAAATAATGTCATATTCGATTGTTAAAGAATGCGTGGCTGTGGGGATTGATTACCTTCTGAGGCTCATTAACAATGAAGGCGCTGATTGATTTCAAATAGACCACGTGAACACTTCGCAGCAGATTACCCAAGACCAAAGGAATCCCGCAACCCGGTAAGCGCGACGAATGGCACCTAATGCCACCCCTCAAAATGTAGGCATTCTCCAATCAACGCCCATAGAAACTGTATCCAGGTGTACATTATCATTTACCTCTTTTAATACAGAAATCATTATTTGCAAAATGTTGCTGCTACTGCTGCCGTAATGCCGTCTGTGATGAAGAGATGGGTGAAAGGTGCTTCTCCACTGCACAATCCTAGCAATTTCTGTTCATTTGACAACTTTTTAGGAATCGTTAAGCCAAAGAGAATGTTTCATTTTAGTGAAGAATCTTTTGGCTCTGATAAGTCTCCGTGAAGTCAGACTTTGAAAAATGGCGCACTATTAAATCAGGTAAACATGTTATCAAAAGCATACTTCGTGATGCATTCCCAAAAATGCATAAAAGAAGCGTGTGAGCTATGTCGTTCGAAATTCTTTTGTTATCAGGAATTAAGTACATATTTTGAATTGTGCTACCAGCCTTCTGAAAGCGAGATGATAGACTAAAACGGTGACCCATTCATCTAACTGTTGACCTAGAGAAAATTGCTCATCGCTAAGATTCTCAACACTGACGTAAATCCAACCTCAACCTACTCATCGAAATTATGTTTCCGTGGCTTGACTCAGCCATTCCGAACCATCTATGCACCTCCTATATTAATCTATTTACCCTTCATTCGGCCGCTGACCTCTCCTCGACCCATTGTACAATAATTAATAATCCATCTATCATACACACATGCATTCACTCATCCGCTTCAGAATTATTTATTCATTCGCCTATCTATTGGCGATTCCGTTCAGCCACCAACTCCAGATAAATCCTGTATTCATCCATCCATGCACTGACGCATACATATATCCACCATTACTTCTGGGTTTCCCATTCTCGGATGCAGCTACTCTAGGTACATGTTAACCCATATCCTATTTTTCGAATCCGGATCCATCTGACAAACTTAGATTCCCATAGCATGGAAAGCCCATTTATCCTCCCTCTCAAAAAACAACACCTTTCTCCCTCATCATTCAATGACGTGACGGTCTCGGTTTCGGTTGGCAGCTTTCCTAATCTCTGTCTTAAATTTATATTTTCTATGAAGACGACGCCTACTCATTTTGGACTACATCCTCAATCTCATCCGCAAAAATGCGCCACAAAAAAAGCTGCAATTCAAACATTTGAATGCCAACAAAAGGATATCATTTGTTATAGCCTTGTCTGGAGCAACAATACATGAAATAACACTAGCCGAAAAGGCTATGCAATGCCAAAACCGCCGCCATAAAGCAATCACTTGTTTGCAAGCAAAAAAACAGGCACTATCTATTGTCAAATATACAAATTTGACCCACCAGCACATTACCCGAGTTCGACATTTTCATGAAAGTTAAAAGCATAGAAAAGGAGAGATGAAAAGGGACCAATTTTTGCAGAGGCAATAGGGCAAAAACTGTACATTCAATGGGCAAAAGGGAAAAATACCTCTGCTACTGAGGCAAAAAAGCGAATTTGCTACGCAAAGCACGACCCAATGTTCTGCTGTGATCATTCCAACATCCAACTGTGGTGTAATTTCCAATCGCAAAAAATAGCTCTATTGAAGTTCGTACACATTCTTTGCTTATATTGACGCCCGCAAATTTTAATGTTTTGTGAATAAAAGCAAATGCTGACGCCTTTCCCTACTCATTTCAATCTTCTAGACCATAAAACAAAAATGGGTTTACTACTTAAAGAGGTGTCTCCTATAGTGCTTGAAAAACACCAATTACTTTCAATGATCACCAAATCTAAAGGGGAATTTGGGGTAATCTTGGACGCCACCACGCAATTCAGGTTGAACACAATTACTAGAAAGGCAATGTGCAGAATTGACCTAATGTTCAATAAAAAAGATCTCATAAAATCGGGATACAGGATACATGCATCATTTAGGAAGTCGATAAGTCATTGCCAATCAAATCATATGAACCGGGTTCAGTTCAACGGTCGGAAACACATAAACTTTCAATTAATAAGAGCTAGCCAGTATCTACCTCAAGAAAACGTACCTGGGTTTACAAAAAGAGGAAGTATCAACATAGAGGATAGACTTGATTGGTTCCTGACCGTGAAGTAAGGGAATAGACTAAAAGATTGCCTCATGAATAAAGCTGTGAGAAGGCAACTTGTGAAAAAGGCAGGGCAGTAAGGCAAACAGAAACACCTTCCCTTTGGAAGGAAAATACTAACGGTAATTCAGCCAATACCAACCAGTTGGGAGTGGATGTCAAAACGGTGGCGGTGACGGCTTGATATGGTCGACATATTTGCCAACCTACGCATACACTGTTAGCCAGTGAAGCAGTAGGGTTGCTGAATAAAAAAGTTAAATAATGATCTTAATGGGGAACGTGACCAAGTGAGAGACAAAGGAGTCCAATTCGCATCTCTGAACGGTTAGTCACGAAGAGCAAAAAAAGGAAAATCAAGCCATAGCATGTGAAAATCATGCTTTCGTTTAACTCTCAGAAGAGGACAAAGTAAGCTATTTTGTGAATTAAACTGCAAGGGCACCACCTCAGAATCTCGAATATTTAGCAGTAAGATACATGTTTTAGTTTGCCGGGTGATAACTAACAAAAGAGCCCATCAAAATGCTAATGATGACTTGATGGTGCCTATTTCTGAACACAAAATAGCGTCAATGAGGACCTGAATCAGTTCAATATGAGAGCTCTTAGAGGACATTTTTGAATGAAACGCTGGAGAGGTAACACTAACCCAACATTGCCGTCTAATTCCTACTTCTGGCTTACCGGATAAAAATCCAATAAGTACAAAACTACGTGATGACACGTGAACTCCAGTTCAGATAACATTAGTCATTTTCAAAGGAGAGGAAACATCGCCAAGATGCGTGGGTCCAGATCATCTTATAGTCAAAACAATACTACTCATCTACATGACAAAACATCCGGATAGTGCCGAAATTGAATGATGGGATAGCACCAAATCGCCTCTTAGGAAGTCCAATTTGCATTTTTTGGGTTGGCAAAAAGCCTATTTCTTTGCACTGCCAATAGCCTCATAAAATTCCTTTTTGCAGCAACCAAAATTTCAAATCTTTTTCCCCTCTCTCACCCCTTCCCACAATCCCAATGCCATCAAAGAAGGCGACTTAATTGCCCAAGCAGCACTGCTCAAGAATTATTTTTGCTTTAAACCCCTCACCAAACGACTGATGTCCTGAGGTGATGGAGGGAACGAAGCCTCAGTCACACGGCTATGCACGGTAAATTCTAAGCCAATTCCCCTTGGTACCCAACTCCTTTGCTATCTAAGATGTTTAAGAATTCAAAACAAGGCAGAGAAGAAGGCGAAGTTACTTCTGCGTGAAAGCGTCGAATTAAGGACACTACGCAAACGACCTTTGACGAACTTTTCACCCCTTGAAACTACCGTTTCCCGTGTCAGGGTACTGAGCGACCTCGATGCTGTGCACTTTTAGAAAGTAAGGATTCAATTGGCAAACCTACTTTATTATGGGTCGACAGCTCTAGAGGGGAACGTTAGGCCACGCTGATGACTTTGAGTTCTTCTTTTTGTAAATTTAAGCTGCGATTGACCTCCGAGGAGGCGGTTCCTATGTCAGTCTCTAAGACAGAGGGAAGTAAATTTGTCACGCAGAAACCCGTTAGACCTACATTTTCCCTAATGAACAGATGTCGATGCGATAAGCCAACAAGGCGACAAAACTGTCAATTCCCTCCAAGTTTGTTAATTTCATTATCATCAGTTTCAGATGCTAAGTAAAGATATTATAGCCAGCCAAGGCTTCTATCGCTGTCGTTCTCGAATTGGTTCCATAGGGAAAATTGTTTGGAATCGACTGCACCCGAGCACGCAGACATCCAGTTGACTAGAGCTACGATAACAAAAAGTGAAAAAAAAGACGACAAATGCATCGAATTGGGAAAATGTTGGTTGAAGGGTCGCTGGGAAGCTCGAGATATGGAGTAAAGTCACTTCAATTGTATAGGCATTTGATTACCCATCATAACTTTGGAATTCGTCGAAAACACAAATGTGTAAGAAAGTAGGTAACAAGAGAAGTCACCTTCAACGTTAATTTTTACGACCACTATTCCAAACGCTTGTTTAGAATCTCTCCTGTTGTGACGATACTTGGAATCGCCTTCTCACGATAAGTGGTTTCTAAATCGTGCGTAAACGGAGAATTAGATTGTTCCCACAGTTCCTAGAAACAGCTCCAAGCGTAGTCAAAGTGCTAAGCCAAAGAGCAGTCGACGGGTAAGCTTACTTTCAGTTCCGACGAACGTCGCAAAACATAAAAATGAGTTAAATTTGAGATATTTGTGGTACAAAAACAACTACAGCGTGGGTGGTCGCATCCATGTTAAGGTAACCGTGAGTAACCAGTAAGCATTTGCATTAACATTATTCCAAAGTAGTTAAATCATTTGAAACAAGCGCATGAGGAAAAAAACTGGACAATTGGGTAGACTACTGAATCCCATGTACCAATTTGACCTAATCCTTCATTAGAGCATGAAAATGGCAGTCGGTCAACGGAGTGATTAGAGTTAAACCGCTAAACATCGCTTAAAACCGAGTATTCACCAAAAACCAGTGGTTACTTGTTTGATCGTCCAGCTTCTAGCTTATCCACTTCAGCAAGAGACTACTACAACTGCACTCCAAAACTATTGTACCGAGATATACCACTGCTCGTAAAGGACAACGACCGTCGAACCACACGCCACTCAACCAAACAAAGCTGTCGCCCAATGAAGATAGATTGAAAGTTTCGCTATCGGTTAAAAATTTAGACTACATTATTTAAAACAAACTCAAAGCGGATGTCCCACAAGATCAGCATGAATGACTAAAAGATACTTGTCGCCTTTTTTGCCGTAGAATAAGGCACTGGCTCATGAAACGGTGTTTTGGGTATATGTGGTAACAATCATTAGGATTTGTCGACATGAAAATGAGCTTTTGCATAACCAACCACGATTTGGCCGCAGGTAGGGGAGGGATGTTATCAACTGTATTCATTAGCTTAAATCCATTTGTAACATCAGCTTGGTTGATGGCGCCCCTGCAACGAATGCTGAAAAATGCATAGTACCTCTAAATTTAAGCGACTTCAAATAAGGCTAGAACAGAATGGAGCCACCTCAAATACAGCTTCGATTATCTGCCACAAAGTTGAATCGGACAGAGCACATTTATGGTCCATTTGATATCAAGACGATCCAAGCGGATAATTTGTAGACTTCTTTACTGACAATATCATGAACTCTAGCTTAATAAAGTCGAATTACCTTCATAGCCGATTAATCAAGAATAGGTTTTGGACAATATGCGACTGTAAAAAAAAACATTTCCGGGAAGCCAGCGATTTGCACGACTGGAAGATAGCAGCTCAGGTATTAATAATAGTTAATTAGCTATTGAAACCTAATTGTGAGAACTGCTAGCATTTACATGGTGGCATGACTTCCTCTTAGATTGAAAAACGCAAGGTTAAGAATGCGAAAGCAAGGTTTTTCAAAAGCATAAGAATGAATTAATGAGTGGCCCCTTGTTTGACACACGTCTGAGCCCCCCGCCCCCCTCCTATCCATACAGACCTACTTTACATCCGGATTGTGGATTACGGAAGGGACAGGGCATTTTTACGGCTCCACAAATGGTGAAAAACAAGCGCATGCATTTTACTACCATTATTGAAATCAACGTGAAAAAAAGAGACTGAAAAACTAATTTTTGTTTGCTATTGATTCAACTACTGCCGATGGTGCACGATTACGAAGAGCAACTGCTATGCGCATAGAGACGCGCAGTGATTAGCCGTCCTAGAATTTCCACGTCAGAACTTCTGTCGGGTAAGCCGATTGCACTTGTGATTTAGCTAAGACGATAATGGTTTGGTGGCCTACTTAAGGACTCACCTACATTATGGGGCTAGAGTTCTCTCAAATCAAACATTATTTACTCAAAAGCATAAAAAATTAGCATAGGGTGTCCCGGGCGTGTAAATACCTTCAAAACCTTGAAGGCTATTAGAGGGTCCCATGTATGACCCGCAAAACAAACGTCTTATCTAGTTTAGCCTTAGCTTCAGTAAGGCGAGCGCTGGGTTGGTATCTATTTGACCAAAAGAGATGTGGGAAAAATAAGCTCTTTAGTGGTACATCGATAAAACTACATAACGAATCGAAATTTATCAATGCACAAAACACCATTTATGTTTCTTGCTAACAAGGTGCATGAGGACAGACTTGCGTCGACCACCGAAGAGCTGACGCCTATATTAACACTTAAGATCATTCAGGCACTGATCAATGTGCTATGGTTATGCCGATGGTATTCCTGTATGTGCGAGGGAGAGGTGCGGTTGGGATCGGGACAGTTAATGATATTGATTGAAAAAAAGTGCTGCCACGGTGGCATTACACAGTAAGTGGCAAAATCATGCAATTGTCAATATCCCGTCCGCATGTCATGGAACAGCGAAGATCCCCCAAAAACATGTGGTCCTGGATCAATTTTATTGTCAATGAAAACATATAACTCGAGATCGACTGCCATCCACCGAAGGTCTCAATCACGACTCCCAATCGCTCAATAGTGAGACTATGAAAGGGTGTCAATGCTGTCAATGTGCCTTGCAGTACATCTGCACATTAGAGGCGATCTCAGCTATAGTGGTTGCTAACTCACAGTACAGCAGTTATTCGTGTAAACATTCAGCTAGCTCGTGGACTGCCTGTCTCATCGTGGACACACCTGATTGACGCACGGCCTGTCACGTAACGAGGTAGCATAAGTGACGAATTCTTCTGTGTGAATACTGATCTCAGTCATTCGCGAACTTTTGGCATTTCAGGAAACTAGTGAATACAGGGTATGAAGACAACTTTCAGAGACTGTTCTACGATGGTTCGGTCGCAATAACAAACCTCATTAAGCTAAAGCTCATTTGCAAGCATTATTTAAATTGTTAAACTGCATGCATATGCCAGGGCATCGGAAGACTACATGCGAAAATGATTACAGTTTCCACTATTTGAGGCTGATCCAATTATTTTTATGGATGGATGTTACTGACATCATAATCCAGATCAAACAGCAAACTAGCAATGCGTTAAGAATCATTTGAGTTTCGGTGCATTTGTGAAGAGATTCAACGGTCTTTTTTTTGCAACAAATTGAGCGAACTTCGTAGAGCAGTAAAACTAAATCGCTTCTAAAGGAGTGACCGGAAGAAAACTGCAACTGAGCGATTCTTATTTTTGACCGAAGACGCATGCTAAGAACAGAATGCCCCAAATAACATTCTCATCAAAATAGCATAAACTACAGGAGAAGTTTTTTCCGCTTTGCTCAGCCGCTGGGTCGCCAAAATTTCATCTAATAGGGATTAAAACTTCTTTGGAAGTTCCTTACAAGGGGTCCTCTGGATTTATCCTATGATAAATTAAGGTGCACATTTCAGGATGCCTATTACGTAGAGAGGAGACAACAAGAGTGAATATGTGCTGGGCACAAATGAGTGCCTTGGATCACCCCCATAGGTTATCGATGACTTTCTCCCCAAAACTGAAACCTGCTTTTCTGCATAGTCACCGCCCTGTGTAATTTATGAGTTAGAGGACTGCCATCCCGACGGCAAGTCGTGTTTCAAACGAATTCTCAAAGGCTCATATGAAGTACAATTGAACTTAAAATCCTATTCTTTGCTAATTAAAACCGTGACAGTAGATGACTTGCCATCTGAAGCACCTTGCATCCACTGGGCAGGTGAGATCAGGTTTGAACATTTGATCTGCAAGACGTGATTCTAGCCTCACATTCCATACAAGGCACTGAAGCACATAACTTGCAGTTCAAGGTAGACCCCCAGTGAGATTAATGCAATTCGCAGATCCCTAGCCTTCGATCTAATCAAACTAAAAAGATGGCCGGTTTAGTAGACAAGCAGCAGTCATTTGAAGGGCCAAAAAACAAGCCCTCCCAAATGTTTCAAATAGAAATGTAAAACAATGGAACACTTTTAAGGATCATTCGTGGGCAACACTACCTGCTAAAAACGCAATTCGGTCCGTAGTTGCGTATGAATATTCGGCCCCATTATGGACTTTAGGTTCAAGAGAGGTACTACTTTATCAATGAACCAAAGAATGTAAAATCCTGAAAACAAAGTACTCAACTTCGACTAGGTTCGGAAAGGGGAACACGACAATGCTTACTGTATTGCTTGGGTAATTAGAAGTCAGAGACTAGATGAACAGACGCCTATGAAATGCTGCGAATGGTGTCCCACTGGGGGCTCACCTTTTTTGCTTACACAGTTATGGGATTGTATTAAAACTAACACATGGATTTACGCTTGTGACGATATATCATTCGCATTCCATTACACAACAAAGGTAAACAGCTGCAATGAACTCATGATAGCAATTCCTTCGATAAATCAGCCTATTTTATGACTCCTTCGAAAAGGAATCAGGTCAAACAGCAAACCCTGACCATATTTTCAAATAACCCTAACGAAAGAGTGCCTACGATAAAATCAACCACGAGGAATGTATTTTCCGGACTTGCATCCGGAAATGTGGAAGAAAGACGTACCATGACACAGCGCGTTAGTGCACAAATTGACCATGGGCGCCTTGGGATTTTCCTAACAAAAAGAAATAAAATTTCGGGTATACCCACTGGAATGAGCATACGCTGAAACCGTAAAAAAAGTAAGTGAGTGATTGAATGAAAAAGGGGTGAGTGATGCAACTAAGTCCAAAGTTCAACCTAGGGCAATACTTCGGTTTTTATGACAAAAAGCGCATTCCCTTGAGTCGTTAGGTAATTGAACGATTCAGATGTGATGATAAAAATAATGCACAATGTCGGCATCAATATGATCACCATAAAAATATACATTAAATTGGCTAAACTACAAACTAGGCTTTCAGTTTCCTTAATGTAACCGCGATTGCTGCGTTTTAAAAGCTTGCCATCCATTATTACAAATATCTAGAAAAAAGGGTAAATTTTATCCTAGTTGAAAATAATAGACATAATTATGAGGAATAAAATGAAATGTTATGTCCAGGGCAGGAAGTGAAAAGTTATAGAGGCTTCCCTTCCTCTAATGAAACCCTTTTCTCTTCTCGATATTGCCCAAGTAAATCTATCAACGCCCAATGATGGCAGTTTTGGCCTATTCGGTCCGATGTAAGATTTCTGCTCCGCCCCTAATGAATTCCATTGTCCATTGAAACCAGTGGCTGAGATCGAAAATATCTGTCCTCTGGCATATCTGGCAGAGGCATATAACGCATTCTCAGCGACCGTTCTTCGAATACAGTACCCATTATGCGAAACAGTGGGTAGCAGTTTCAATGCCTCAAGGTAAATTTTCTTCCAGAAGGTCCATTTTGAATCGAGTTGCAATCTGATTGCCATCTATAATTAGGAAATTTTTAACCCTTCAACTACCGCTTCATTCACCCGGAGACGAGGAATTCTCTGACCTCGCTGCTCTGTTATCCTGTGCCCTCACTTGAGGAGGGAGGTAGTTGTCAATATTCAATTAAATGTTATTTTCTCTTGCAAACAAGCAACCTGGTCGCTCTTCGCAAAAAAAAAGAAAAACATTTAAAGAAGTGTAGGCAAAAGTTTTCACGCCCTCAAATATGAGCTGACGGGGAGGAAAGACGTAGTAACCACTCCTGTCTGAACGCGTTATGCGATCAATTCTGCTGGCAACCGAGATGCCCTTGCAATTCATCAGCAGTAGGTTGCCAACTCGCAATGAAGGCAACTCTGCAAGTAGCATACAGATCACAATGAAAAAGGAAAGAACAGTGTTCCATCATTAGCTGGATACTTTTAATAGTTTTGCTAACCTCAACTTGAAATACGGTTGTCCCCCTCTTGTCGTTTAAAAATGAGTCAATCAGTTAGAGCTACGAAAACAAGAAAGTCCGAAATAATAGACCGTAGTAGTCATGAAAACCGTCGAGAATGTTTAATTCATGATACCACCGGTTTTGACAAAGAACGAATAAGATCGATCCTCCTCGACCACTTTACTCTGATCATGATAAAATTGGCAGTGATCGTCTTCAGGGAGAATACACTAGTTGCGCAACTTCTTAAAATCTATATTAAAATAAGAAATCAGTCAAAGTAAATCGTTTTTTTGCAGGACAACATCCATTCCATACGTTTGACGCTAAGGTAGTTAAAGGAATGAAATATATCACTTTTACCTTAGATGCATATCTAATTCCGCGAACTCTTCAATCTTAGTCTGACCACCATGTTGGGGGCATAGTGACCTGCTCATGTCACCTAAGTCATTAATTCGCCATCCCTCCCCTAAGTTGACAGTAGGTTTGCCTGCTGGAATGCCTGATTACACCTTTGGGCATGACTGAGACGCTATGGAGCACCAGAATCAGCCTAGGTTTGGAGCCGTCAGGTTTCCCAAGGAACCTGGAGAGGACTTTTCTTCATTTGATTGCCGGCAGTGTATTAATGTCCATCCAGTCAACAAATCAAAAATGCTAATTCCACCATATGGGAAGGCGCTCATGTGCAAGAAAGAAGTCACATTGGAATTAGTTTCGTTGGATGGGTTTGAGAGCTATTTGAAAAACTATAAAGTCAAAACTTCCAGCTTCCCCATAACGCTTTCTTTGGAAGCAGATAGTGACATGCTGCTTAGATTCCTGCTTAGGCAAAGGAATGCTTTCATAGAGAACCTGATTAGCATAAAGAACGCCTTTGCAAGGAGGCAGAAGGAAGCATCGTTAGCAAACCGAAAAAGGACAGAATGTAAAGACAGACAGGTAATCATACACAGTCTGCCGAAAAAAGACACGAACTAGCGTGCACGTATTCCAGGTGTCAGTGATAAAGCAAACAAACAAAACTCTAACTGAACTGAATGCGTGTATTACAGGCAGGTGCGCGTTTGTTTATCTAAGGACGATTGGACAAATGAAACTACAACTTACGAGTGGGTCCCGTAGCTCCTGGTGGTTTAAAAATATTCTTGCGGTTAAATAGCCAAAAAACAGAGGGAGTAGGGAGATTAAAGCGCATTCCCCGAACCAATTTGCTCGAATTTTGGCTAACTGCGGGGTTGTATTGCAACAGCTCAGTAAAAAGCGCTTGACAGGCACCGCGCATAGCTAGAAAGTGATCGCACGGATCCATTGAAGGGACTCAAATGGATTTCAAAACTGTCAAAAGGACAACACAGACAACCATCTCCATGATTCTGTACACCTGATTTCTAACTCAAGTTAGTGCTGGACGTTTTACCATAAACTTGATAAATTCGGAAATATTTTGGCTGAGCACCCTTTGCTGACGCAAAAAACGGGAATTAAAGGCGGATTACCGCGCCTTCCTCCCCACCTCTGAGATGAGATCAACCACCTTCGGGATAAGTTAAAGCTTCTTTGTGTTTCGTTCAAATATAAAGAAAAATAGTGAATGAACTACAACGCACCTTAGCAAACTGGAGACATACGATGGTTTTTTTAACCAATTCAATGAGATGCTAAAATGGAAAATGAAACGAGTCTAAGCAAGTTCACCAACCCTAGAGTTGAGATTCTCAACCATTACTTGCCCTTAGTTCATACCAGCGGATTGTACTCTATCCAATAAATAGAAATTAAGATGTGACCCATCTGCCGTTTTTCACCCCACAGCCTACTGAAGCATCTTTGAAATGGTGAAACTCAGAAACGCCTTTTCGCCAAGCTTGGTCATGCTACCACTCCTTTGTGAAACAGGCGTTAATTTATGTCCACTTGGTCGCCCCAGTAACAATATTCTGACTTAGTTTACACTCTTGAGACGGAGAAACCCACCAAATGCTAGCCGCGAAAAAGCATGTGATTCTTTCCATTAGCTGAAAATTCATAAATGTTTGGCAAGAGCCAGCCTACCTGCAGCCGCCTTTTAATGGATTCACAAGAATGGCTGGGCAATTGCTCATGGTGACTCAGTTGCTGGTCGATTGCCTGAAGAAAAAGCATCCAGGTACAGTCAGCCAGATTAGCAAAAAAGGCCTGAAAATGGAGCCTCACCTGGTGTTGATCTATGAGGATCTGGAGATAAGCGTCCGCCTCGATTATCCGCCTATCGAACTCGGAGACGGTGACGGCTGAGTCCAATAAGCGACTAGTCTACATCAAAAAAGTTCAGAATAGTGGGAAAGTAGCCATCTTAACATTGATCCGGTTCCAATTTAGCCTTTACAAGGATTTCTAATCAGACTAGGCTTTCCGTTTCCCGTGAGAAAAAATCCTAAGGAGTGGAGCCCCCATTCATTTTAGAACACGATCTCATCAAAGAAAGGCCTTCCTTGCCTCTTTATCGATGAAAATGTTCTGGCCAGTAAAGCTACCTTGAATCTTCAAAAGTCTGCGAATGACTGAGATCAGTATTCACACAGAAGAATTCGTCACTTATGCTACCTCGTTACGTGACAGGCCGTGCGTCAATCAGGTGTGTCCACGATGAGACAGGCAGTCCACGAGCTAGCTGAATGTTCACACGAATAACTGCTGTACTGTGAGTTAGCAACCACTATAGCTGAGATCGCCTCTAATGTGCAGATGTACTGCAAGGCACATTGACAGCATTGACACCCTTTCATAGTCTCACTATTGAGCGATCGGGAGTCGTGATTGAGACCTTCGGTGGATGGCAGTCGATCTAGGCATTCACTACCACTATTGCCTGTATCTGAAGGGTACTGGATCAGGACATGCATCGACCACTAGTAATACTCATAGGAAACCTCGCTTACTACTGAAAGCACTAACGTCACAATAGTAACCCTTTTCATGAACGCAAAATCGTAGTTCTGGACTCTACTTAGACGACTCTTTTGATCCTGCACAAGAAATTAAAGTTTAACCAATTAGTAACAATGAGAAAACTGGGAAGCTACGGCTCTTTAGGGAAAGCCAAGAGAAGTTCGAAATAGATGTAAATTTGTCGAAAAAAGGAACGCATAAGGACGTGGTTGGCGACAGAAATGTTCAATTTTACCGGTAAGAATGGTACCGCAAAAGTTCTTATTCGCTTGATGCTAATAAGCGTCCGACGAAACTTTCAAAGGCTCATCAGTGAGCATAAGTGTTTGTACTGCTCACTCAAACGTAAAAATTAAAGAAACGACGCTTTCAAGATATGGAATTTTCGGTCGATCCAACACGACCAGCATAAAACTAAGCAGAACATTGATTCCCTTATAAAAGTTTGAGTTTCAATGAAGCATACTGTAGAAGTGAGGGTGAAACAAAAAACATCCCATAACACAGATTTCAAACACCTATTAAGACCGCTACGATAGAGAAAGTCGATTTATTAAGATAGGACTTCTTTTTTCCGCCACATGAAAACATAAATGATCACATTGAATGTTTCTAACCATCGTAGAAGAGTGCTACAAATGAGAGGGATTCAAAATAATCCAAACCAAAAAGCCCAATCCTCCCCTTTTGTTGGACAGATAAATCAAGAGAAATTACCATCCAAAGGCACTCTAAAAGCAGAGGCAAACCCGAAACAGTCAACGGCAGCCACTAAGATCACTAAGACGCACAATAAACGTTTGGCAAGGCCGAAACCCTCCTTTTGCTAAAAAGGGATATTATTTGGAAAAGGAATGTCAAAGACCACCGTAGACGAGGGGATGAAGTAAGAAACAATTAATAGCAGTTGCATGAGATAAAAACAGCTATTAAAGTTACTAGGATGTACAAAACAGCATTTGGAAAAGAATTGCCTTTTCGTGGCGAAGAAATTACTACTCTTAACACCCGATTCAATTAACATGAGCAGTAAAAGGTGATCGCGAAGGATATATTTCAAAATACCCCATCCAATCTGGGTTAACTTTATGCCACTTTAGTAGAATCAGCCACGACTTAAAGGTATGCAGGTAAAAAACACCGAAACCCTTCGATGTAATCGGTAGAAACAGAGAGCATTCATCTCATGAACCTTTCATCATACAGTACTAAACAATGGGTTAGTTTGAATTGAGGGTCCGAAACGTACGTGTTGGAGGAGTGCATAGTTTTCTGTGTGAAGGTCGCGCGCTTCCTGAAGGGCGTCCAACCACCGTTGCCGTTCTTCAGCATTTCGAGCTGAAAGAAATCGGTAAAGTTGAGGTATCGAACCGAATAACCTGGAGGAATAATGGGTTACAGAGGTAAAAACTGAGACAAAAAACCATTTGGATGAATGATACAGTGTCGCTACGCACATCCTATCGTAGCCCATCGAAGAATAATTCACCCAATTAAAAAACGAGCATAAGCAGGCGAAACTTTGATCCCAGCACTGAAGAAATGAATAGCTGGCATAATTGCTAAAGCACTACAAGTTAAGTTTTTATTGGATTAGAAAAATCACGCATAAAACGACTACTTATGACATGGGATCGCAATTGTCTGAAATGCTGTTTACCTTGAAAATGAAAAACTTTGGAATCCACGGTGATTGTAAAGGTACTATCGTCTTCATCGTTTATGCCCATTTGAGCATTTTTTAATTTGACACAACCACGTCTTTCTCCACGAATCATCTTATCTCGCGACTGTAAGTAAAAGAGAAACAGCTAAAACTGCACAATGTGGTTCTCACAGCTATGTCAAAAATCCTGAAATGCAAACAACCATCGGCCTTTAGGTTAGAGCTCAGAACTTTTATTCATGCACTCGAGAGAATGCTGGGGATGCGTTAGTCCGGAATAAAAAAAATCTCCTAGCACCCAAATAAATTACTACCTACTGTATAATAGGAGAGAACTCCCATGGCTAAATCCAGGACAAACCATCGGAACTGCCAACCTTGAACAACGTTTGTCCATTTGCTCAAAGGACCTTCCATCAATCAAAGAGGCAAGCGGGACCAAGCAGCATCTGATGTTTGACCGACCCGCCTTTTTCTGATTGGTCGCGAATTCCTACATACACAAACTTAGAATGCATTGAAAATAAAGAAATAGTAAAATTGCATGCTTATCTGTTTAAACGCCACTGTGACGAAGCAATGAAGTTTTGCAAAATTACCACTAATGGGTCTTCACATGGTTCTTATCCTATTTGATGGGAACGCACCTTAACTTTATTGCTCACTGTGTTTTGAGATTTTCAATTTCAGCATTCTAGTCTCATCTTTCGCTCACTTGTCCCATTTTTTGGTAAAATGAATGCAACAGTGCTCCACTATCTTGGATTAGCTGTGAGGTTTGGCCCATTTATTTTGGCAGCCCACATTAAAATGCTTGAGGTGTTCGTGTGCTTCCACTATTTTAGTGTACTTGGTTACCAAATGCTCACATTTTGTGGTCATTTTTCCTATCCCGCTCCTGTAGTAGGGAATTATTTTTTCTCTACTTTATCGATTTGTTCCATTCCTATTTTGAGTACCGATTTAAATCTTTGTAGCTTTTGGATTAACCTTAGTAAATCGTTTGCAGATGAACTTTGCCTGAACGATGATTATCTATACCTCTACCTACAAACCTTTGATTTCGCATTGTAGTACTTCCCAGCGTCAAACGACGATATGCTTGTCTAGAGTAAAGTGTAGAGGAATCCCCCCCCCTCCTCCCCTTCCTCTTTTCCCGTCCTGCTATTAGAAGTCAGAGCGTTACGAGACATCTTTATTGTAAATCAGTCGGACAAGAGTGGTAGGTGTGTATCTACGGTGAGAGTGTCCCTGACTCCTAAGCGGAAGCACGTTCGTCAGCGACCAGGTTATAATTGTCTTCCCACCTCTCACTTACAAAGCGCATTTGAAAAAAACATAATTACTACATGAAAGCTTTCACCTGTGTTTATGTCTTGATTTAGCTGCAGAAAATGGGGTGCCACTTTTTTACTAGTAGCCATTTATGGCGTTGTCAAAGTTTAGTAGATTTTCGTCTAGTAGTTCTACTTGGCTCTCAAAATATTTCTGATTACCTCTGATTTAAGTTGCGTAATGTTGTCAGTAATGGTTGTAATGGGATCTGCAGTGTTCCAGAGTTTCGAGGTGGTGTTTCCCGTATTTCCACGAACCGGTTCGTGGGTGTTGCAAACAGCCAAACAGGCGAAATGCCAATGGGATGAGGGAATGAAGCTATCTTGGCTAGAAGAGGAACGCTATCAGCTATCGTCTTCCTAAACCTTATTCAAACTTCCTAGATTCCTATCATCCAGCAATGCCTCGTGCCCTGTCCATTTGTAGATAATTTAGAATGTGAAGTTGTGATGAAAATTCAACGATTTATTCCAAGCAGATACGTGCGCAATGCAGAAAGGGCGGATGTTCGCTGAATGAGCATTCAGTTGTCGTTTACTCGAATCACATTTTACCTGCCAAGACCAGGTGGGGTAAAAATTCACTTGTTAAGCGTGAGCATCTATGAGAAGAAAGTTGGTTAGAAGTCGCCTGACAGTGGACACATAAAAGAAGCGTCTTAGTGACATTGAGCTACGCGTTGCCGGCAGGGTGGGGCCCTGCTTATGCTATAGTTGGGAAACAAGTCCTCCAATCCTCCGGTGTGCCTGTAATAAAACCACTTCCCGTATTCAATCTCGTAACTCCTGCGCAACCTGCAGAAAGGTTAATTTTGATCTTGCCGTTCGCATGCTTGAGGAGAACCCATTTCCTCAAACTGCATGGACATTCTTTTGCATGTTAAAATATGGCGACTCCTAATGTGTTCATGATTCCATTTTTAGTCACCAGCACGATATTGTCCACACTGATTTTTCATGTTGTGTGATCTACAGTCCTGTACTCGCTTCCTATTATGAGCCTTGACAGCCTTCTCTGTTTGCTAAATCAAAAAATCCCCGCGAACTCGACCTAGGCATAATTGAGGCAACCGGATCTACTTTAAATTTGTGTCGTGATCCATCTCTCGGTAAATGATCCTTCAAACTTCCATTATTTAAGTACGATTCTACCCGCTATTATAAAGTAATGCTTTTGTCAGCCTCCGATTGTGCAGTTTAAAACAAAGCAGTACGATTACTTGTATATTCTGGAATTCATATGCATACATAGTCATTTCAAACACAATAAACTGGTTATAAATGTATTAAGACTTCTAAATTAAAAGATAAAAACAACGGTATCACATAGTGAATGAACTAGGCTTTCACCTTTTCCTAAAGTTGGAATCAGATTCCCTAGACTCGGCTGTTTAGTAATCGAAAAAATCGCTATCAGGGTGAAGGATGGGGCTCAAAAGTGTGAGAGTACAACCTCCCACCAGGGGAACTGATAACTTCAACAGTGCCGTCGCCATAATAACGCTCAAAACTGCCCCGTTCAAAGCGGTATTTAGTGGGTTGAGTGCTTCCTGTATCGCCATTCGTATACCTTCGGTCAGACCGTATCCTTCGAGTGGAAAATAGCCGGCGCGACGGATATGGTTGCCTTGCGGCTGGCGAATGGACACAACATCCTGAGCACTTGGTACAGAGCGCCTCCTTCTTGCTATCCACAGCCAGTTTCTCGAACCGGGCTATATTGTAGTCAAAAGCTCTGGAAATTGATGACTCGTCAATTCCTTCTGGGGTCAGTAGATGTGTTGATGGTGGTGGTGATGACGATAGTGGTGGAGGACATTCGTTTCTTGGAGACCCTCGCCACTGGCCTCGAATAGCCACTCGTTCTCTCACCTCTTTTTCTGTCTCTTCTTCAAGATCACCAGGTATCGACCGAGGTGACGAGTAGACCTGAATGGGTGACCAGCTTCCTCGTGTCATGTGGATTCTTCTACGTCCCCCTCCTATCTCTTGAGCCCGAACCTTCCACGCATCATCATCACCTGCAGCAGCCCGTGGAACGCTGTACCGTTTGACACGAAAGATATCAGGCTGATTTAGACTCAAACAAGAAGTCGATTTTCGAGCCCTAGAAATCCCTTTCCAATCGGAGAGATTCACCGACCGGTACGGCTTCGTTCCGTCCCTATCAATATGCTCTAAGTAGGAGTAGTTCAAGCAGGGGCTGGGCCTATCTCTTATCTGTGGACTAGGTGATCTCACCCTGCAGTAATCGGAACAATCCACAGTTAATTGATTTCGTTGATAATCCGCGCCTCGTAGTTGCTTCATGTCATCCGCAGAGGTGGGAAGTATATAGGAGATACCATTATTATTTATCCGTTTGTACACATCTCCTGTCTTGGTAAATATGCCGTCTGGCCAGTCATTACTTCCTGCGGCCCGGTTCATACTCCTTGGACTGGCGTCCCTCTTAATGCCCAGGAGTTTTCGTCTAGTTGGGGAATACTCATCAGAGCGTCCAATGGGTTGAGACGCTCCACAGCCAACCGACGATCTTATTCCTTCCTGTGGGGTCCGATGTTTATCCGGCTCATATTTCCTCATAGAACTGTTGCTTCTTCGCAGAGGAGAGTGTTCTTCACATAAAGGCAACGATCTTAACGAATCTGGTCTTTTAATGGGGAAGGGCATATCATCCTCATGGTGTTCGTAGGCTGCACTTCGTGGACGACTTCTTAGGGGTTCCGGTAAACAGATCCTTTCCTCCCTTCTTGTAACTCGTGGCCTCTCCTTTAACACAGTGGGATCACGGGGCAGATACATGGTTCGGGCCTCCTCAAATTTTCTTCTCAAATCATTGACTGATACGGTTCTCTGAGTTATTACTTCCATCGCTTCATCCCTTCCATTCAGTTGATGCTCTACGTCGTACTGCATTGGGACAGCCATTGGGTTTTCCTCTTTTTCTTCCTGAGCCTTAGTTACTGCTAGATCCTCTGCCGAGAGTAAGGTGAGTGAAGAGTCCTGTTGAGCAGGGAGTATGTTGCTTAATCCGGTAGAAGTGGTGCTTACTTCTGTCTCAGGTTTCTCAGTCTTCTTGCTATTCTTCTGCTCCTTCGACCAGTGTTGGTGGAAACAAAAGAGTTCCGTAGAACGCCGAAGCTGCAGGCTTTGTAGGTCCTCAAACTCGTGTGGCCTTGAAAAGTGAGTTCTGATGCTTACGTGTGTGGTGAGGTACTTTTCTGGTGCTGCCGAAGGTGCGTAGATTTGCCCGCTAAAAATACCTCCACTCAGTTGGTTGATAGAGAGTTGCGCGCCAAGAGGCGTGAGGAAGATGGCGCGTGAACCAGGAAGCTGAAAGGTGGAATTGTAGACCCGGGTGGGCAGGCGGTAGGAGGGTAGGTTTGGATCCTGAGAAGTATCTCGAGGAGTTTCACGAAGATCGGGTAGTGACTTTGAACAGGTTGGAGATAGGAGAGCTAGCAAGCTGTCTGCTTGTGAGTCAGCGATGACAGTGCCCGGCTTTTCCAGCATATAGAGTTCTAGGGATAGCAAATTTTACGAAGTCGTTAAAAGGGTCCCGTAACAAAATTATGGATCACGTTCAAAATCGCCTTAATTTGAAAAATCAAAGGAATGAGAACATTTTGGAAAGAAATAGTAGCCTCAATTATGCTGACCTCCATGGAAGTATTAGTAAATGAGTGGTGATTTGTTAGCCTGTAAGCGGTCAAGTAATTTGCAAAGGGACGAATTCGACATGTCAATCTCTTCTGTACCCGTTTCGCTTAATTCTCCGTCCCACACAGGGGCAAGTTTTATTTGAACTCCATACATTCCTATATTTTATTCATTTCTATAGGGTAAATAATTTTTGGAAGCAAATTTTCGGACCTACTTCTCTACCTGAGAACAGCCCCATCGTTTGTGACATCGAATAAAATTTGGAGTAGAGAGGAGCTCAACAATGCAACCGGTTCAGATAAAATCAGAAAGGGAATTCGGACAAGTGGTATTTTAACGCCCAAATGTGTGGATTCTAATTGCATGAATCCATGTGTTAATTTTAATAAACAGAAGAAGTAAAGCGGACAAAAGGTGCTCTTTTATTTACCAACTCACCGTTCTATATGGCTGTGCTTGAGGAAACAGGGGTCGGATCTAGCACCGTGACTTCGATGCGTTCTTAGGGGTAATATTTGCATCGAAATTATTAAAGGCGGCTAGCTGAAAGCATCGGCAGGATGCCATTCCTCATAACGCCAAAAATTTGGCGATAGGATTGTCAGTGAAGTCGAAATTGCCGAAGAGGTTTTAGCCCACTCTACTCACGAGTCACGGTAAAGGCAGTTTTCCTTATTTATAAATTAAAGGTCTTTTTATTGTTAAGCAAGTGAGAAGACGAGAAATTTGGGGCAGAATTATTGGTTGGGAATGCGTGTGCGTTCGTGTGTCACCTCAAATGGTTTTGAAGTCTCCACACGCCCCCCAATGGAATCACGCAGTACAGGGTAGAACGTACCGTTCTGGATGACCCTTGAGAGTGTGGATGTCTGTCGGCTAAACAGCTGCATTAAATTTTCAGTATGCATGCGTGCGAAGAAGCATCCACCTTAACACCTGCCGCCAGAGGAGCACGAAACCAGCCATTCTTACCCACGACCCCCTCAGCCATTGGTCGGTTGGCACCTGCTCAGATTGGCTGGGGTGAGGCGATGTCGCCGTTCGCCCATTCGCTTCTCGTGGTTAGGTGGATGCGATGACTTCTTCCTACCACGCTGTCGCCTTGTGCTCATTCGCAGCGACGTAAGTGGGAGACTGACGACGTTTCTACTACATTTTTTACTAACGGGTGGAAGATTAGAAAGCAAGATGTGGAGAGGGTGCTCTGACCACGTAAAAATTTGGATGTTTACTTTGGTGCCGAAAAAAAACTCAAGTTCCCATATGCACATGGGTGGAAAAGAGGACTTTCTAGAACCAGCTTAGAAGGTTGTTAAAGGTGAGATACTGTTGGTTTATCGGAGCCGACCAAAAAGCTAGTCAACAAGCCCAATTAGGCCACTGTATCAATTTAAAGCTCTGTAGGAAGGTTGAGATCAAGAATCTGCTTAGTTCAAAAAGAAGAAATTTTACGGTCGCAGTTCTTACTATTACGTAGCATTCACTCTTATCCCTCTCCAAGTTTTGATCCGAATAGTTACAGTTATTGCAAGACATTCTAATGAACGATTTTCTTGGAGCCTTCAGGAATATGTGCATGGGCCCTGACAATAAATATGCTATGAAACTATGTTTTAGACCGCAACCTGATCCGCCACAGTCGTGCTGAACTGTCCTCCCTTGAGTGCTTCCATTAAAATACTTCTTTAATGACTAAACAATATTACCTCTCCCTCTCTCCCTCAGTGATGAAAATAACTGTCCTCTACCTTTTTGCTCTCGCATCTTTACCAACAGAAGCCGTCTACTTCGCTTTCTTTTCATTTTCTCCATGTTTGATTTACCATTTTTTCTAGGAGAAACTGTCCTCTTCACGAAATCGACTTTTCCATTGCTTAAAGGGACTGGAATGCGGTTGCTTAAGCATTCACTTCTAAGCGGTGAAGCAAGTTAAATGGTTTGCTTTAAAAGTTGGAGAAACGAAGAAAGAGCTTGAAAGTTCCTATGGGGAATACATTAAATGAGCGACTTGCCTTGAAATGCTCTGCGTCATTGTCCGAAAATGATTACCACCTGTTGGAAGGGCTTCGAAAAAAGGGTTTTTTTACTCTGAGAATTTAAAGTTCCATGCATTTTACTGCTTTATTAAAGGGTCTGAAAGCCACACAGTTTGGGTAAGATCGTGTAATTCCGGAAGCATTGCGACTGCAATTTCTACACGCAGTCTTAAGATGTCGTGGACAGCATTTTGAAAAACTGAATCCCTTCAATATCCTAGCCGCGTGGCGAAAATGACATGAGTCGCCATGACGCTAGCGCTTTAATAACCTTTGTTAAAGTGGGCTATTTAAGTAGGTTTCGTTCACTCAATCATACACATGAAATCGCACCTCTCTAAAGAGGCTGATATAATCCCAAATGGAGCAACCACGTTCTGTGCAAATCTTTGTGGGAAAAATATTCGGTTTATACAAATATAAACTGTAAAAACAGTTCTTTTACAGACTTTGAATGCATTCACCAGAGTAATACAATCATTTCACTGTAAAAAATTGTGTCTCATTAAGCCAATGAAAGGGACAGGTTAGTTACTTGCTGTGGAATGCTGCTGAAATGCCAGTCGTGGACCGATCACCAGAACGTCGCTGAGAAGCCTTCTTATGGCACAGCAACCAAAGATAAGGAGTCCGAACTTAATGAGGAAGCGAAGGCAAAGAGTCAGAGAACGTACGACAGTCGCAATCACCTCCATCCGAAGCGGAGCGGGAGGTTTCCATCTCCCGTCGGACAGCTAAAGCCTCATTTGGTTAAAATGGAGGAGAGCCATTGCCTCCACACCGCACACTGTGCGCAGAAGATAACAATGGGCCGGATGTGTTGACGCCCTTCAGGGAGTGACATCCTCTGCCTTCTTAAAAATCGATCCCTTCCCATATCCCTCACCGCCTCGCCCAACAGCATTCCTTTTATTTAATGCTCCACCACGGAATTCAGAAGATTAATATCTGTGTGCATTAACTTGGGTCATGATAACGTAACCAAGGGAATGTGTAATTAAAAGGTTGTGTCGGGTTACTAATGCGAGTAGTGGCAGCTAAGCCAATCAAAAGTTTTGCCTTGTCAAGTGAAGAATGCTATCAAGCAAAATTAGCAGTGAGATTTTGTGAGGACTCCTATGGTATTTCACAGTAATTGAAGCAAAAAAGTACACTTTCCCTCTTTCCTTTTTGCAACTCGGTTCCACCAATCCACGTAATTAATGAGACCCTCTCTTTCCCACTATTTTCCAGTCCTTTGTTCACGCGACTAGGCTAAGATGTGGGCATTCTCGGTGGATGAAGGTGAAGTTGACTTTCAAATGCAAGGACTACGTAAAGATGTTGACTTTTAGCTCCGGTAAGAAAACTTAGGGGTGCTCAATGTACCGAAGTAAATGGTCTACAGAGGGCATGCCTATCTCTTTGTTACATAATGGTGCCTTTTCTCAATAGCGAATTCGAAAAAAAGACAAAACAAACTACTAATGCCTTCCTGAGACCGGCGTCACAAGCAGGCGACATGCGACCTCAATCAAATTATGGAAGTTGACGGCGCCGAATCGTGTTCCTGGTCTGGAGACAGTTGCATTTTCTGGCAAAACCTAGGCTGATGGGTGATGCACTAGACCACTTTTGTGGGAAATTATCACACATATGCTATTTTATAGCTAACAATGGAAATAATTCACCCAAGTGCCTATTTATCACAGTGGCGCTCTCGAACTAACACTTAAAATCGAGTTGGGGATGATATTAAGTGATGGCTTTGATGTAGCATGTTTCCAATTAAGAACTGTAATGGTATTCTCCATCATTGATTACTAAAGTTTGAAATTCCCGCACTTTATAAAAAAACAGACAGTTTTCCAGTTTTTGCCAATGGAGAAAACTTCCAGCATGTTGACTGGACTTGATTTCACGTAGTTCACCTTCAATTCCCGTTATTAAAGCATCAAACGTCTCGATATTTACCGTGCCTCGTTTCCAGTTGATTCAGGGATAGTGTCTCGGCAACTGTTTCTCTTTCCGGTTTATTTATTGAATGGTTGTCTTTCAACTGACCAGGGGCTGAGTGTGGCACGTCGTTTTCTTCTTACAACACATCATTCACTTTGGCGTAGCCCATGAAATATCCTGCCCAACCGCCACTGCACCTTGTGATTTTGAAAAGGTGGTTGAGTCAACTACCTGCACCGTTTAGAAAAGATGAAATGGATGAAAGCCTACACTTTATCCAATCCATTAGAACGAAGGCTTAACTGTTTACGCAGACGAACTTTTGAATCCTAAAGGACCTTTGAATACATTTTTGACATTGTAGCAAACAAAATTAATGGAATTGAGGCTTAAAACTATCATATTAAGCTGTGGCAATGCCTCAACAGTAGACAGTGGATTCATTTTAGTTATCTTAAGGGTACTGGATTGTAGGAGAGTTCAGAAATCAGGAAGCTGTGATCGAGGGAGGAAGGAGGGAGGGAGGGATGAGTCGGGGGAAGAAGGGAGCAAGGCAATTGAAAGACCTGTTACCCAGACACTACTTGCATTTGAAGTGCTGGTACGTGCACACAAAACTTAACCACTCCCACTGACTTCACAGCCTAGTTCAAGCAGTGACCAACTGACCAGTGATTGCACCTACTCCGCACAAAGTGCTTGTCTCGGTAACAATGTGTGTGAGGCGCGGAACAAAGAACTTTGTTATGGCGCAACTTGACAAAAAATCATGTAGCAATTGAGGAAGCACTGCCATTCTCTCAATTTACTCCCAGGCGACACCACTCCAGCCAAGTTCCAAGAGGCAAATGGATGCAATCTGCATGCTCAGGTAATGAAGCGGAAGAACTTTTCCTCTCGGGCGCTCCTGCATCGTGTAAGCATAGCAACCACAGTGACAAGTGATGAGCACTAATTATTTGGATCTAGGAAATGCAACGCACGTATCCTAACAAATTAAATGAGCATTGAGACTTGTGCTGATACCGATGTGATGGCAGTGATGGAGGGGAAAGCAATTTTGATGAGGAGCTTGCCAATTCAATGGAAAACACCGGTAGTTTACGGATCATTGGAAGCAATTTTTAGATGATTTCAAGGGAGATCAATCACTCTCGTCAATATTCCACTCACAGAAAAACAATAACATGCTGACATTCCAAAAGTGGACAGGGGAAATATTCTCGTTATTTATCAATTACCTGATAATTGCGAAGAATGGTCCACATACCACCAGTGGGACACGGCAAAGAAGGGAAAGGCAACAGCAACATGCCGGTGGTAACTGCAGCATGGTCTTTGCATGCATGGAGTGTCTTGCGTGTCTAGGTGCTCATAAACCATTTAGGTTCACTATTTAGTACCTACTAAGACTATTGCTTATCTACTTCCTTATTGCTCCGTGCCGACTAACAACGCACATACCTCAAGCAGGTACTTGCATTCCAGAGTGTCAAGATCTTTGCGTGGTGCCAATTTGGTGGTCATCACTCTAAGCACTTCACACGGAGCCTTTTACTCACCTAATTTGCTTGTTTCCCAGCCACCATCTTTCAAACCGGCGCATTCCAAGAACACTTATGCAATACAAGGCAGGAATGTACGATCTCCTCGCAACCAGAGTAAATTTGTAGCGCTAATCTACTGTGAAGACCTCCATGCTGCTCAAGTGTATTTTATGGAATGGGGCCACCGAAATTGAAGCCATGCCCATGGTGTATACAAATAGTTAGGTACATAAATTCACATACAAACAAAGAAACAGATACCCAACCAAAAAAGATAAACAAGCAGATTAGCGATACACGAAACCTTCTAAGTAGTCAGCGTTCATCCATCAAATTGATTCGTCGCCACAGCCTGCTAAGCAGACAAATTTTTCGGATAAAAGTGATCTCCTACAACACCACATCCACATCCAAATCACTTCAGATGTCTCCCTCCATCCACCGTCCTTAAGAGGGCACTCCTTTGTCAGCACAAAGAAAAATGTATTCGACCACACCAACAAAATAACCGGAGTAACCGAAACATTTCAATCAGTCGTAGCTGTTAGCGGGAAGCAGAAGAGCAATGCATCACTGCCCCTTTACATGGAGCTACAGTTGTGCGTGGATCAGCTTCCTGCGCCCCCTACCCACCTCGCCGATGAGTATTTTCGGGTTGTGCACTCAATGTCCATGGCATGGAGGTAACAAGTCAGAAAGCACCAGAAAGCACCAGGAGTGAAGCGCATAAACACAGTGACAACACTGGAGAAGTTAGTAGACTCACATTTTTCAGCATTCTGGGTCGGTTGCTCAGTTCACGGGAAGGTCTTGCGTCGCTTAGAGGCGTCCCAACGGCGGAGTGAGGCGCGACGGTGAACAGAAAAGCTGCCATGGACACGACGCACTGACTCACCACCTCAGCCCAATTTAAGCCACTCACTCTACCAACCAACCTACAGGCCGACCGACCGACCAACCGCCTTCAAGGGCGCCTTCTTAGTGGTCATTCCATTTGTTAGTTGCCTGGACAACGTTGGCTTAGCAATATGCTTTATGCCTTGTTGAAATTTCGTTGTATGTACTCTTTCTGGCCTTATTGACGCTTCCTCCCATCGGTAAAGGTTTGAGAAGTGCACATTTTAAATTTACCATCTTGTCAATACTGCTCCTTAGCGATCGAAGGCAAATTGGCCACCGAATAATTCTAAAATTCCATTCACTTGCTTCGCTGCCCTGTTCAACACACTCAAGTTAAACATGTTTCCTCTTTCGATCCGATGTGGTCTTGTCCAACCTATGAAATTTGGTTCAAAAGTGTTACCCAATAACCACAAAAACTAATGTCTTGAAATGAAAAGTGTGCTCTAGCTAACGAGCTAATATTGAAGTAACTTCATTTTAAGTAGCTCTTTAAGTTATAAAAGATTACATACTTTATAAATAACTTTTTAGAAGAACAGCAGAGGTTAGATTAAGGGGATGTCAAGGTTGCGTTTGTCAAAGTTACAAGGCATGTAGATCAAAAATTTGTAAGCTTTTACGCTGAGATCATATGTATAATAACGGGTCAAGTGTCAAAACAGCGTTTTTAAGCTCCCGGGCTGATGGTCAGCTCGTAATTGCTGCGACACCCAATTGCCGTGGAACTTGTGGCTCCGGGTATAGGCAGTTCCGAAGTTAACAGCCAGCTTTCTGCCAGCCCTTCTAACCTTATTCGTTTATTCTTTGCTAACCGTTACCGATTGTTTTGGTTCATTATTCGCTACAGTGATCACAGCACCATTTATTTACAAGAAAATTTCATTTACCAGCATTGTTTTCCATCCTAAGACTCTGCCTACCTACTGACGGAGGTTCGATTTTACCTTAGGCACGCCTCCCGTTGTGTTTTCCTCGAACTCGGTGACTGTAACAAATAGCGTTCCGCAGTTATTGCTGGCCGCTACCGTTGCAGTACGGGATAGCTGAGGACAGAATAGCTTGTCATTAAGTCTCCTTGCAATTTCTAAAACCGCATGGACTCGAGACGGTTCTCGTCTTGCAATATCATTATCTGAGGTATAGAAATGCACCTTAAAAATGCAGACACAAATTTACCCCAGTGTATGGAATGCGTAAAATGAAATCTTCTGACCTTTTAATGCATCCAGCAATGCCATATATTGGGCAAAAGTGCTTTTTAAATTCAAATTCAATTTGACCTGTAAGTTTTTGAGGTAATCACCACTTTAACACTAATAAGCAGTTTAACAGTCCCAAACTCCTGATGTTGGAGCCTTTCTAGTGGCACACGATGAACCAGAAAAGTCTCAACCATGCAAGGCCACATTTGAAAAAAGAAAAATAACGTCACATTTGTATTACTTATCATCAAGTAGTGGGAATTTTATCACTAGCGCGATTAGCTGCCAATGTTGGTAGTTAAAGCAACAAGTGAAGTCGCCCCAACCGAAGAAATATCACCTCATAACTGACTTCCATTTTTGGATGTCTTCAGCTTCATTAAGAGAAATATTAAGAAAAAAATCATTCGTTTTACCCAAGTCGAAGAAAAAATGAGTTTTGGATACCAGTGGGGTGCGCAAAATGGTTAGACAAATAACTATGTTTCGAGCTCACGAACACAGTCGCATCCACCTTGCCGAGTCTCCTATTTCCGAGTAGAAGCCAATATTCGACTCCTCCTCATTTGCGAGCAGCCCAATTGACGGCTCTGACCAACCAATCAAAATTTGTTACCAAAAACCGAAAATATAAAGATCCTTAAACTCCAACAGTAAGGGAAACTTAGGTGTTCACTTTGTGGATTTGCCTTTTTCAGAAGCCATCATCCCGTTTATAATCGTTTTTGCAGTCTTTCTGACAAAGTGTTCTTGTTTCAAAGGAAGGGACATGTCAGAGAATAATTATTTTAAAATCAACTGCTGCGCAGGCCGGAGAAATCACGATCAAGGCGTTTTCTGTTTAATCAGTTGTACAGGATTGTTGAGAAATGCCCTATCGATAAGAGAAGAGTGGGTTTTGTCAACTTTGAGATTTGATTTGTGAAAGTTTTGTTAAAAAGTGGTTGAATAACGCCTTTCTTGCTGTCGACTCTCAAGAGTTTTAAAGACAGAATGAATAATTTTAAAGGAGAGAGAGAAGGGGAGAAGAGAATACGCCCTTCCGTTGTCTCGCTACTGTTAATCCATCCCTCTCTCGTTAATCATCTTGATGTAAATGTCTAACGCATCATTAAACATCCCACCGCTGTTGGTAGGAAGAAATGAATCGTTTACTATCTTAAACTTGTATTCATAAAGAAAGAGTGGAGGCGGGACCGAGAAAAGGTATCCCTGTTTATTTCTTTAGTGCAACCGCACAAAACTAAAACATAATCATCATTTTTAGAAGTACTCTTCAATTCCTTCGTGGATTGTACAACGAGAGCTATACTGAGTTAGCTTTTAGTGGCCTCATTTCCTTAGAGTTTAATAGGTAATTTCAAAGAATAAAGAGGGTGCATATACAAATAAGGCAACGTCAATATTATGGAT